>VZRQ01010146.1:1573542-1733008 GCA_013397975.1 Machaerirhynchus nigripectus | reverse complement strand
CCCCCCCCCCCCTCCCCCCCCCCCCCCCCCAATTTTCATTAATGGGGAAGTTTCATTTCCTTTATTTATATATTTTTAGTGTATGTGTATTTGGGGGGGGCATGAGGGTGGATAGGAAGGAAGTCTGTGTTCTAGTTTTTATATTTAAAATTATAAAATAGCTAATGCTGGTGTGTTTAAATTGATCTTAAATACATTTTCCCCAGTAAACCAAAAATTCTGCTGGTGAATAGTGAATATTACTAGGGGATTGAGGGGTTTCACAACACTTCTGTGTGGGTGAGGGTCCTGTCTAAGTTCCAGTTGTACTAGCAGAGAAGTGTTTTTCTGAGTACTGTCATGTTTCACATGCCGAATCAGAACTAGAAGTGCATTTTCCTGGAAGGATCTCTGTTTACTTGGAGGGTTATGCCAATTACAGCTACATTAGGCTTCTTAAAAATTTTTAATTCCACACTTGACCTACATAGTAACTTGTTTCATTTTCTTAACAGAACACCCACTACAGTCCTGGAATGTCAGTAGGGTAAACCTGCTGTCCTGTGGCTCTAATGCATATGGGTACTCTTGCAAGAGTATGATCTTAAGTGAGTCCTCATGAAATGAATGCTGTTAGAGCTTTGCATAACTTGAAATAGCCCTCTGTTCTCCAGGCAGAATTGAATACAGTTTATTGAGGAGCGGGAAATACATTATGAAGTACGTTGTCCACATGTAATAATATTTTTTCCCTCAAAAGAGATCCCATATACTTTAATTTTGAATGCAATTTTTAAATACTGCAGGTTAGGAATACTGCATTGCAAATCTGTGAAAGTTTGGAGGCATAAGATGAGGTGCTTTTAAGACACATTTTGATCAGAGACTAAAAATTATTTACTCCTTTGAACAGTGCAGTGGTTCATGAAGAAGGAAGAGGTAAATGGGGCTTCTTTGGCAAGAGTCTGTAGGTGCTGGGTGTTGGAGCAGGAGTGCAGCTGTAAGTGGACTTGCACCACCAGTGCTTCATTTGGCTGCTACCTTGCTGTCTCTTTCTGCTGATGGAGATGATGTCCTAGTGCAAGATCTTGTTTGTACCAGAAAAAAAACAACCCTCACTAGTAAATAGTGCTGTTGGTATTTTGTAAGCAGATTTGCTACCTATTTGCCCTTGTTGTGATGTTGAAATTTGCATTGTTAGCAACAATAACAATGTATTAATTTAAAAAATGGATGCTGACCAGACTTTACATGGTTCACAAGTATGAATACTTGGAAGACCCTACATAGCTAAACTGAGCTTTCTTTTCCCTAAAATGTAGGCTGCCAAAGCCCTGAAATATTTAGGATATTGACTTAAAGTTGCATAAACATCTTCTCAATTGCTTCTTTTTTGGTCTGCCTCTTTTATATTTTGTTTTATCCTGAGCATGGAAGCTGGGCTTACCTTGCAGAGAGGCGGTGGTGTTTGAGTTGGCCCCTTGCTGCTCTCAGCAAGGAGAGGGCTGCATGTTGCACTCTTTTGAGAGGCTGAAAGCATCTCCAATGTCTCCTAGGGCACAGTGGGCCTTGAAATAACCTTGAACTCTGTGGCCATTACCAAAGCCAAGCTGAGGCTGTAGTCACCTGAACCACAGTACACGCCATGCATAGCTCAACACTGAACACAGCAGTTTTGTTACTGCTTGTGCCCCTAGTATATTTGGGGGGAAATATGTGGAAGCAGTTCAGATGGTAACTCACTGGCATGATTTTGGGGGGTTTTTTTTGGTTACTTTTCAAAAGGTTATATTCAGCGTTGCAGAGGAACCCCTTATGTATCTTGATAAAACAAAAGAAATGGTTAATGTTCAGCCACACTGAGTGGTGCAGCTTTGCAGGAGCACTGATGCTTTTGCCTGCCACGCAGTTCAAATTCAAGCAAAGGTCTCCCACGTGGTTGCTTGCATACGTCCTATCTCTGTTTTGTATCTGCAATTTCAGTATATGCTTCCAGAATGATTTTTATTCATTTCCAATCATTCTTCAAAGATAACTGGCAAAAACCAACAGGCTGGTTGTGATTTTACAGCAGTAGCAGGTAGACAACTTTGATCTTGTTAAATTAATTTTCTTCATGTGTGGGCTGAGTGTGTAGTGTGCTGATTTAGTTTTTATTGATCACTGTAAAAACGTGAATTCAGCATCACAGCAATGATAATAAACAAATACTTGCAGTGATATTCTAATGAGTTCCTGGCAAAATAAGGCAGAAAACCATCTTGGAGATTGACATGCTTTAGTGGTGAGATGCTGAACCAGGATACTTTATATGAAAGGGTTGAGTAAAGCTGTTTGAAGTTCTAACTCTCTCTGGAAACACACTTGCTGCGAGCAGGAGCATGCCAAACGGGGCAAGATGCAGTTTTTTCATGGAGGCATTCGAGTGTCAGAAATGGCATTCTTGCCTCTGTCTGGAAGGGCTTTCACCCTCCTGATCATGCCAAGGTAGGACAGGTTGTAGGAACCAAGTACGTGCTTTGTTAGAAAGTGTCTCTGAGCACAAGCAGTGAAGCACTAATGACCTTTCCATCCCCATCCGCAGGAATGCCCTGCGAACCATCACCATGTGTTTCAATAAGTCTGCATGGCGAAGCATCAGGTACAGAGCGGGGGAGTAGAGAGAGGTTTCTAAATTAGTAGGCAATTTATGTCTGGAGAAGTGAGATTCGTATTCATAACTGCGTTAAACACGTATTTCTGAGTATGGAAGGGGCATATCTCCATTTATGGTGGCAGTAATTCCTCTAAGCCAAAGTATTTGCAGAAGTATGGGCAGGCAAATTCTCTCTCATTCTTCAATTGATGCTGTGTTTCCAAGGCTGGAAGAGGCTTCTCAGTTGTGATGGTGAACAGTGATTCTCTGTTGTTTTTTTTTTGTCAGTTAAGCTTGTTTAATGCTGTCAGAGTTCAGTAAATTGGTATCTGAGTAGCATGGATCACAATGAAAAAGTGTTGCTGCTGTCTGCATGAGTTTGATAAAATTAGAAAATGAGAGGCAAAATTTTTCTAAAGTGAGGAAAATAAGGTTTTTTTAGAACTATGAAATTTTGAAAGAGATGGTTTATAATGAACTTTAATACTTTTCTAAAGTTGCTGCAATTATAATGAAAGAGCATGAATAAGAGAGTATGCCTTGCAGGTAAAACGAAAAAAGATTTCAGTGTTTATATACTTGAAAACCAAAGATGCATTGCAGAGTATGAATTTTACCGTTCCTATACTGCTTGTAGTAAAAAGTTAGTCTTTGAAGTTAAAAACAGCTTTAAAGAAATAATACACCTGAAAAGGGAGGTGCAAAGAAAAAAGACATTGGATTAAGTACTGTTTTGTTAATGAAAAGAATGTAAGTTAAGCCAAATGTGGTTGCCTGCATAGTAAGGTACTGCTTAACATGAGTGGGAATGATAAAATAAGGTCTTAGCAGACTTTTATTTCAACGATTTCCAACTTTCAGAAGTTTTAATCTGGACGTTGCATGCACATACATAAATGATAGACTAATACCACAGAATTACTGTAATTTATGAGAGGAGCAATACTTTGATGCTGGAAGTCTGTCAGCATACGATCCCTAGTCTAACTACTTGATCATTAGTTAAAGTAGGGGTTCATTAAAATAACATGGGCTCATCTGGTTTTAAAGGCCACCTCTCAGCCAGTAGGCGATGGTCCAAAACTAATAAGGTTGCAGTGCAGACATTCTATGGCAGTGGCACATAGATTACTACATAAAGCTGGCTGATGGGAAGGCTTCCGTTGGATTGCGTGCTCAGTACTGGGACCAGATTTTTCAATTTTTAGTCATCTGTAGCAACGCCTGGTCTTATTATAGTCGGTTGAACTACCTGCATGACTGAAAGAAGGTGCAGGGTTGGGTCTGTGTATGACTGCAGCTCCTTGTTGTAATTATTTTACTCTGTAATGATTGTAATCTTCTAGTGGAAGTATCATAATTACAAAGTGGATGATGGGCTTCAGTTATGTAAGGAAAATCCTTGCATTTAAGCCCCACACTATCCTTAGCATAAACAGCTCTTTTTTCGTTTTTTTTTCAGGTAGAACTTTTACTTTCAGGTTATTTCTGGAAAATCCGTACTGCTAATTATGTAAATTACAAGAAACGAAAAAAGATAACAAGAGAATGGGGCATCTTATTTTAGGCTTCAGCAAACGCAAAGCCATATGTGGCCATTACAGCTATCTAGAATATGTACCTGCATTGTTCTGCTACTGTTTTTGTTACCAGTAAAACTTAAACTGGGCATTTCTTGCAGGCTTTGTACAGTAGATTGCCAAATGTGGGAACCGGGAAGTTTTTCCAGTAGCAGGGTCAGCTTGTGCCCCCTGGAGAGTCCCTCCCTGCAGGGCTCCTTCCTTGCATACACAGAAGTTTCTTGCTGAAAGAAAATGTAGGGCTTTCTTTTTTTGGTCTGTTTGTTTTTATGCTGTTGTGTAGGCAAGCGTGCGTTTTCTCAAGGCAATCCTCTACAAGAGCAGCAAGTTTTTGTGCCTGCACCTTTTGCCTGTTCAGGCAGTAAGAAGCTCTCCTTGAATGGAGGAAAGGCAGATTTCAGATGTGCCTGCCGATCAGAGAGAGAGGAGGATGGAAGAAGTGGTGTTTGAGTGAATGAACAAACTTTCAAGCTGACTCAGTGATACACGTTCAGGGTACGCTGTAAGGATTAGTCACCAGCTTACGGTAAATCTGTATGGTGCTTGCTGGGGATGTGTCTCTATCGAGCTGCACTTAGCGAGCTTTGTAGACTGAGAATGCAGGTAAATGTTATTTCCACAGTATTTTCCCAGTGAACAACGACAACAAAAGCCAGTGAAACTCAAAGACTTGTAAATTACTAAGCTAAAGGCAAAAAAAAATCTTTAGGTTATCTCATGGTGCTGCTATCTTCATCTGTGAAAGTAGTAGGAAAGTGAATAAATTATGCAACGAATTTTTTTTTTACTATTTAGAAACCTGTGCTTACATGTTATTAGTACTGTTCTACCCTGTTCTGTGCAGGTTGGTTTTATCTGGGGTTGTTTTTCTTTCAGTAGGTAGGTTTCAAGCTGCATTTGTGTAAAACACCAATTTACATGATGGCAACAGAATAACAATTACAGGGAAGGATATTCATCTATTGAAAACACTATTTTCATTTGCCAAACAGAAATTTCAGGAAAATTACCCTCCAGGTTGAATTTTCTCATAAATGTTCTCAAGTTCTGAAATTATTTACTGGCATAATAGGTAAGCACAGCACTTACAGAAGAGTTCCTAGTAAGAAGGTACTTTTTGAGGGGGGAAAGTGTGGGGGTTTTATTTTAAAAAGGTTATTATTTTTAAAAAATGGTAAAATTATTCTGCAGCATTTTCTGAGTTATCCAGATTTACTAAGTTTATTTTTTTTTTGTACTTTCAGATTGTTCTTTCAGCAGTTTCTTTTCTGTTTGGCTGAAGTTTATTTTTTCTTTTGATAATTTAGCTGAGCATCTTTCATAATTCTAAGATGCCCTTTCTCTCTGATCTTCTGACCTGTTTTGCTTGGCTTATTTAATCTGTCCTTAGAGAATAGTTAATTCCAGCCATAATCGTACCAAAAAATCCTTTAGAGCTGTTAGAGCAAGATTTTTTTTTTTGATACTTTGTTTAAAATTACTTCCTCCAAAATAAAAAAAAACCCCAAACCAAACATCTTGTTGAAGAGTGAGAACCAGACTGCGCTGGCACTGCTGGGTGGGACGGTGCTGAGGGTGCGTGCCTGTACAAGTGGTTTGGCTCACTGCTCTCCAGTGAGCTGATCCTGTTGAAGGCTTCAAGTCCTCTGAAGAGCAGGAGTGAAGGCTGAAAGTGTTATTAAGTTTTGGGGTTATCTCACACTGTTTATTTGAAATGGAAGCCAAGCAATTTATATATCTCTGTATCTTGGATCTGGAAAAAAAAAAATTTTAAATTTTCTTTTTTTCACTAGCCTATGTGTGGAAATGACATCACAGCTTACATCAGCCATGCTAAATTCAGAGTTTTTTTCTCCTCCTTGTTGGGTTATTAACTGAGCATTAGCTCTGTGCTGCGAGTCTTCCTTTGCTGACTGTGGCACATCGATAACTTCATCGTAAATGCTCTGAATTTTGTGGGATGAGGAGAAATGAAGATCTGGTGTAAAGCCTTTTGAAACTGGTGGGAGTGTAGCTCGTTTCCTTGCTGTGCATGCAGCCAGGCTGGGTGATCCCTAATGCTGCGTTGTTCCCAGGATCCCTGCTGCAACCAACCTGGAAGCAACCAAAGGACGGCACCATGCCTTTTGGCACTTCTGGTGACCAGGTCAGGAGTTTGCTGTGGCACATCGTTGGGTAGGTTATGTCCCCTCAGCCCTGCAGGTCAAAACCTGCCCTTGTGAGACTGAGTAGGTTTTGAACTAAAGCTCTTATGTTGTGGCTGAATGTCCCATGTGCAAAGCTGAGCTCTGTGGCAGGGAATAGAGAGCTCCTCATCTCTATCAGAAATACCCAGGTTTTGGAGCTACTCTTCTGAGGCTGATGCAGGGCTACAGCTGTGGCAAAATGTGAAATGGAGGCATGGGGGTTTCCTGTGAGAGCCCGAGGAGCTGGGAGGAGGGAAACAGAAATCGAATTAAAGTTGACATTTTGAAAAGTTGATTGCTGTGTTTTTTAATCATAAAGCAATTTTTAAAGTAAGTCAGTTCCCAGAGGAAAAATAAATACATTAAGAAAAGGGAGAAATGTGATGTTGAATTTGTGCATTTGTGTGAAGCAGACTTGGTAGCATGCTGGTGGTGGTACCAGTGTGCACAGAGACAAAGCAAAAGGACAACCATTATTCCGACTGTCCTGCTAAATTTCCAGCCATAATGTCCTATATGTAGAACATTTTAATTTATCTTTACTATTTTGGGAGGACTGAGGCTGTGGGGATGGGACTCACCCCAATAACTTAAAAAAAACCCCCAAAAACACAGCAAAACAAACTCACCTGACACTTCAATGGATGTGGAGAGATTTCCCTTCTTGTCATGGGTCTCAGCAGAAGCCCTCTGCCCTGGGAGAAAGGCAGGGAGGCCTCCAGGCACCTCCAGCAGGAAGACTTGCAGTGACAGCTTTGGATTGGGCTCATGGTGTGTGAAAGTTACAGATATCCATCCACAGTCTTTGTATTTTTTACATCTCTTCTGGCTCAGCTCTTCTTCTGCCGTAGTCAAGAGCAAGGGGATGCAGGGGGATGGGTTGAGGGGTGTCCTGGGAGGGCACGTGTTGATGTACCCCCGTGTGCTTGAGCGGTCAGTGCCCACACACGCCACCGAGCTGGTGCAATTACTTGTCTCTTTTAGATCTTGCAAGGAGCCCTTCATTGCTGCAGTTATTTGTATAGCCATATGCTATATTTTTTTTTACATATGTTCTCTGATAATTGTCAGTAGCAGGTGCCTGTGAGCCAAGGCGGAGCGGTATTTAAAAATCAGATGCTTAATGAGATTAAAGAATTGCATGAGCTAAGCACCAGCAAAAAGGCCAGGTTGAAAGCATTGGCCTCTGAAGGTTATGTTCCTCGCAGAGCAGCAGCATGGTTGGTAGTAGCAGTGCTGATCCTTCAACCCCACCATCCACCTGTAGAGATGTGATCTTCAAGTAGTCAGGAGGTCTGGTTTTGGGTCTGTATGTGTGGTTTGGCTAAATCAGGGAAAACACAAAATCCCTTCTGGTATGTGTAGCAGCCCCCAGGAACAGAACTGGGTGTGCGTTGCAGCCCCGCTTGGTGACTTAGGTGGTATGGGGTTGGTTGGAGATGTGACATGAAATCTCTAGTCTGGCAGACTCCCACTCTTTGAACCCGCCTTTCCCCCTGTGTTTGTCAAGCATCCCAAGCTGTTCAGGTTGCATAACTGGTTGCTCTTACTGAGCACGTGTGTGCATTGGGTCCCCGTGGATCACTGCTGTGATAGTAATTGCTGATGTTGCATCTCTTTCCATCATCTGAGAAGCAACCACCAAGAGGAGGATCTGGGGAGACTTGTAGTCACTCTGGACTTGGAATGATGCAGTTGTGTCCACTGAAAATCATTTTGGGGCATTGCATGACCAGAATCCCCCAGTGTGCATGATATTGCTGTCACATCATCTTCACGTCTCCACAAAGAGCTTTCTGAATTACCATTCCTTCTGTGTTTCA
This sequence comes from Machaerirhynchus nigripectus, assembly GCA_013397975.1. Classification (NCBI taxonomy): domain Eukaryota; kingdom Metazoa; phylum Chordata; class Aves; order Passeriformes; family Dicruridae; genus Machaerirhynchus; species Machaerirhynchus nigripectus. Next base: position 1,724,805 of record VZRQ01010146.1, on the reverse strand, counting down.
GTTGGGGGGATCTTAGAGCCGGGTGTAACAGATGTCTAGGTGACCAAGAAGTCAGAAGTATCCTGTATTTCAAAGTGTCAGGAAAGACATAATGCCCCTAACATTCTTTTGTGGGGGGTTGTTGGTTTTTTTTTTTCTTCATTTCTGGTGAAGAACTAGTAAAATATAGAGCACATATGGAAATGGCAGACGTTGTTGGGTTTTTGATTTTTTTTTGTTGTCCTTGTTTCTAAAATTAAGCACACAGGAGTTTGTGAGATCTTGCAAAGAATATAAATCATATTGCACAGTCATGTGTTCAAGGAATCTTTTTAATCTAGTCACATACATAGTGAACAGATCCAGATTTTAAAAAATACATTGCAGTAAGGAGAGAGAAAACAAACAGGATAAAGACAAAAAAAAGCTAAATATTTTTGATTGTACTTACCTAGTTTAGTTTGCTGCCAGTTGTCCGTTTCCTTTTTGTTTGGTTGTCCTTCATGTTCTTCTATGTAAGAAAGAAACTTGTGGTATGAGCTGTTCTGCTTATCCCTTGCATAATGTTGGCAGCTGAGAATTGGATCACACGACTAAAGTAGGTCTGTCTCTGTGTCAGAAAACTAACAGTTTCTCCTTCCTGTGGGTGGGCATCCATGCACAGGGGTAGTAAGTTTTTATTCTGCCATGGTGTGTTTCTGTAGTATGTTTCTGAGCTGGATTGTAGGAGGAGGAGTGATCTCACAGCTTGACCACAAGTGCACTTGGCAGTGCTCACATGGGCAGAGCTGGTTGCAGAATTTGGGTCAGCGGGACAGTATCCTGGTGAGCTGTCTGGCACAGGACCCTCTAGGACCGACTAACTATATTAATTTACCCTAATTCTTGCTATGTGTACCATAAAAAACTTTCTTGAATGTTTTTACTTGTGCACCTGCAGAGCCTTGACCTCGGATTACTACAAAACCTTTGAAATTATTTTGATGGTATGTCCTACACCACTTCAGAGCATGAGCTACTCAAGTCAGACACGCTGAAGTCAACTTTAGGCTTTGTAATTGAAAGAGATGTACAGCACATCATACAACTGTACATGACATTGTTTTACTTGTTTCTCACTGTAAATTTAATGAGTAAGTCTTGGGAGATATGAGTATATACACACATGCACAAAGCAGATCTGAAAGCAGTGAACACAGGCATATATGCATTGTGTTGCAATTGTTTTCTCTTGGGGGTTTTGTTATTGTTGTCCCTTTCACAAACTGTGAACCTGTAATTTTTCATGTGCTGTTCTTTGGCCCTCTCTGCCAGAGAGGCTCAATCTATCATGTTAAAAGAAATCAATAAAAAGTCTAGAGGTTTATTTATAAAGTAGAGCATGGAGAGAGGGTGCAAAAATTCCATTAAAATGGCAGTTTAGCACTAGCTACATCTCTTTGGGACTAAACTCCAATATTTTAAACTATTAAAATTGTTACAAGAGTGCTTTTAAAGTGCCACAAATCACAGTAAAGCTTTCTAGCTGAAACTTGCCTTTATATAGTGCACTAGAATTTAGCTTATATATGTTTTTGGAGTGTCTGATGCTGCCCTCAAACACCATTTTAGCATCCATTTTAGAGCTTTATTATAGTTAATAATCTTACAGGTTTATCCTCAAGGGAACATACGTGAATGTAAGAAGTCAGAATTTATTTTCCTTCAGAAATTTGAGTGTGTGTATGTCTTTGTGCAGATGCAGCTCTGAGCAAATTAATTATTTCTGAGAAGTCTATAGGCTTCTGATGTAATTCATCAGGATTGCCTGGCTTGGTACATGCTACTTGGTTACTTAGGAACTCAAAAATTCAGGCAGCTCTAGGCTGTTTTACGACATAGCAGTTTCCACCAGTGATGTGATGGTCATCTACTCCATGTTTTGTATCCAGCGAAATAAATGTGTCCGTCTGCTCATAAATATGATGCTGGAGAGTTTATGGGATAGTATCTGTGTTGAACCTCTCAAATATCAGAAGCAGTGTATCTGAAGTGTAAGCTTCGCCTCCACTCAGCATGTTTTTGAATTTTTTTCAATAGCTGAAGAAGATTGATCTTGAAACTGTTGAGTTGAAAATGCAAATGGCACTGTGTAGTTTTGTGTTGCATCATCTTCTATCCTGGGATAAAATTGTTTCTAGTGGAAATGCCCTTTATTTACTTCCAAAAATACCCAGAAAAAAAATGGTGAACTCTTATTTAGGCCAAAAGTAGGCTTCTCCTTCTCCAGGAGACGGTGCAAGCAGTTGGAGAGCATGGCTCTTGGTAGGCACTGTAGGAGGAGGCTACATAAATGAACATGGCAGAAGGCAAATGAGAAACTCCAACTCGCCAAACATTTGTGTGTGGTAAAAATATGCACCCTATCACACAGTCATGTCCGTACATAGAGCTCAATTGGTGCATTGTTCATCAATTTTTCTTACTTTTCTTACTGACCTCCGGTCTAGTTCTAGCTTACTTCTTGCTGTTGATTGTGAGCATTTTCCTCTTTCCTTGCTATGTGGAGTAAAGTAATGACCCCAGCAAGCTTAAAAAAAGCAAAGCTATTAACACTGCCCTTTCATTGTTAATTAACCTCTGAAGTTTCAGAAAAAGGGCTCTAACCTGTGTAGTTTCTGTGTGGTGGAGAAGCTAAAGAGAAAGCATTAAAGCTTACTTTCCTAAGCACAGAAAGCTAAAATAATTTCTGTAAGGTGCCTCTCAGTGTGGACAAGGAAAGCCTCTAGTTGTGTTGCACAGCTCTGAGCAGAAGTGACACTTAGCTTCTCTGCTTTTGAAAAAAATAAGCAAGTGATGATAAGGAGGATAAAGTCGAAGAGCATCATTCAAGAAAATGGAGTTTCCTATGAAGTCTGAAGTCAGCAGCCCACTGAAACTGGGATTGCAGGTGGGTTAATTAGGCTTGGCCAAATTGGGTTTGCTGCCAGCTAAGGTTGGCTGCTCTTCTGGTGGGGGGGCTCCTCCTTCCTCTTCCTCCCCCTGGGCTTGCTCAGGCATGTTGGCTCCCTCACCTTTTGGTGTTGGGCAGTGCCACTGTACCCAGACCTGTGCAAAGCACCATGATGTAAGGGAGGGGAGTCTAGTGAGAGGTGTGGGAAGAGGCAAGTGAGAGAAGGCAACACAGCCCAAAGGATTAGGCTGCAGCCTTTGGAAGGCATTTGTGAGGTCAGGGTGCTGCAGCAGTGTGGAGGCTCCCTGAGATCATTTAGGAGGTAGGATGTCCTTGAGGAGAAATGAGGGTCTTCTCCTTTCACCATGCCGTGCTCACAGAGCTCTTGGGGCTGTGACTCCTGACTGTGTCCCTGTTGGCAGAGCAGCCGGTCATCAAGCTTTGAACATCCTGTAGTTCAGGCCACTTGTTTCCATTTCTCCCCCTTCCTCCAAGTGGTGGACATGTTCTCAGTCTAGCAGGGTGTTTGTCTCCTTGACTGCAACACTGACCTTTTGCAGATTATAGTGAAAAAATCTTGATGGAGCGTTGGCTGTTGTTGGTGCTGTCCTTGAGGAGAACTGGCCTACAAGGTGCACACTGAGCTGGCTGTGAGCAGCTGGCACACACTTTGTGTAACAGGTTAAATCTCTTGGATTGGACTGCTTCTGCTTCTAAAATTTCCTTGGGAAGAGCACTGCTTTTAGCCAGCTGCTTGTGGGGTGAGTCTGCTGATACACCGGCACCCGGGTCACAGTCTTTGTGCTGGGGTTGGTTGGGGCATCAGCCAGCTCCTAATGAAAGCCCCCAGTCCTCCTAGCAAGTTTTTCCTATTAGGGCAGTTTGGGGCACAGTGATGCCCTACTTTCCCCGTGGGGGGAAGCCATTTTTGTGGGTTCGCCGTAGTGAGGAGGTGGTGCTTTTTACGATGTTGTGATGACCTTGCCGAGTTAAACAACTATTGCGTAGCTGCTGGTGACTGGAAAGGACTGTCCCCCTGCAAGTCTGATCCTTTGTAGGTTTGAGGTCTGATGGTCGTAAGAACAGCTCTCTGAGACACCTAAGTCACTATTTAACCAAACTGGCAAAACCACATGTCTTTGGCTTCAAGGAGTTCTCTCCACCAGGTCTGTTGGTCTTACCCTTTCTCAAGGTGGTGAATACCTGCACTGGCCCTCTCCTGTGCTTGGGCCTGAGCACACAGTAAGGGAGGGAGGACTCTCAGCTTTTCTAATGCTAATGGCAGAAGGGAGGAAGTGGTAGATACCAATCTTGCTCTCTCACACAGCCTTCCACACACATCTTGCTGGTGGCCACCCAAACTGTCCCCTAGAGACGCTACCCTACCATGACTAATTTCCTGGCTTTTAATTTGAAATTGCAGTTATCAAAGTTGTGCCAAGTTCCAGCTTTTGTTGTGTATGAAAACCTAGAAAGCATACTTCTGGGAAGAGGTGTTGGAGATCAGTTGGGTTTTGGGTATTTCTGATCATTGGAAGACAGGAAGGGAATTAGTCAATGTTGAGGATTTGGATAATTTAATTGGTGTACCTTGATTTCAAAATCAAGACTAAGTGCACAGGAAGTAGTAGATGGAAACTCTGTCAGGTACAAAGACTAATAAAGGCTGTGATTGTTAAAGATTTATACTGTCACTTGTAATGCCATAAAAACTGAATCTGATTGGTGAGATAATCAACCTGTGTAATAAACAGGTTATCTTTCTTCTGTTGTTTATACAAATACTCCTGTTTGTAGTATTTTGTGGACAGCAGTATTTAACTGACCATACATGTTAGACATAACTGTTGGTTAAATTTCCTTGGGAAATATTTTAACTAATAGATGTACAAGCATGTGAATCTAGTAAATTCTTTATGCATAGTTTACCCAGCTATAAAAATGTTCCAGTTAAGGGAAATAACTTTTCTTAGTAAGTAAATACTGCTCTTAAGGAGAAGATTCTGTGTTTTCTTGTGTGTTTTTCCTTTGGGATACGTGTGTGTGTATTAAAGAAGAGTGCTAAGTGAATAAAGATCCTTGCTTGAAGTACTGGTGAGTTGGTAATGCAAGGTCAGATATTTGTATTACTTATATGCCCACTTGTTTAAAAACAAACAAGTTCTAATATGTATTTCATGTATATATACAACTACAGATGTTGTGAAATACAAAGCACAGAGTAGAATAATAGAAGTAAGCTTTAAATGTAGATGCACTGAATTCACCTAGATGCCTGGGGAAGCAAATTTAGAAAAACAGGTATTGAGATGCTCCTTTCTTTATTTGAGCAATGCAAATGTCAGAAATTGTCTAGAAGGAAATTTTTATGGCTTGTACAGTTTCAATATCTGCAAACGTTTTTACCAGATTTTGCACTTACTGGTGGAGCTATAAATAAATGCAGAATAATTTTGCTGGGCTCCATGGAGTTTTTGCTGATCAGTATCAGCCCAACAGCTCTGAGAGTCTGGCCTCACTTCCTCCTTGGCTGGAAGCGCCAGCCTAGTTCTTAAAAACTGTGGCAAAACTAGCTGGGCATTAATCTTAGATAAATTGGTTAATTAGGGGCTTTTTTGTTTTGTTTTTAATTAAAAGATATCTTTTTCAGACAGACAGTTTCCTGGGAATGCTGGGAGAAATGGTTAATAAGCAGTTTTCCATTACCAGTCTTAGTCCTAGCATTTGAAAAGGCAAAATAACAACACTCCCCTGCTCCAGCCTCTCAGAAGCCCACCAGACAGACAGCCTTCGCTCTCCAGGGGCCATCCCAGCCTGAGCACCCCTGAGAGAAATGTGGAGCATGGAAAACTTAGCAGTTTGGTAAATGAAGTAAAGGGGAAAGTAAAGTTCTCGCTGTTTCAGAGTGGAAATTGAGAGAAATAACAGGTTTGGCTGTATGTTAGCCTAAAAATCAAGGTTAGGAAGTTCCTTGGATAGTATGAACTCAGCTTTTTTGCAGGGAACTGCTTTTAGATTGCCTGGCTCTTTAGGAATAGGTTGATAAATTTTAATTTTAGCAAAAAATGAGTCAGTCGGTTACCTAAAATAACGTTTTTGTTGATGCCTTGCCCCAGTGTAAAACATTTGAAGTTTAAAAAGAAACAAACCCACTTTTTTTCTGGGTTTCTTCTGTCTTTAAAATTGTCTCTATGATCTGACAGCAAGCTGTGAAATGGTTGTGACACTCGCTATCTTGACTTAAGCCCTGTATCAAGACTCCATGCCAGGGAGTGCAATCATGCGATAAGCAGAGTAGTCAAACACGTCTTAATTGCTGCATACCCCATTTAGTTGCTTTCTGGGGCCTTCTCTTCATGGGGTTTTGCAGGATCAGGACCATGAATTAGCTTCTCCATACACTGCTTGTGACCCTTGACTGAACAGGGTAAAGAAAAAAAAAGATAGCATGTGTACTCATAGAGACATGGCAAATAAGAGGACAGTTCACCTTTTATTTTAGCTTCTGGAAGTGCAGTTTTTGTTGGATCTCTTAAGGGAGGCTTGGTGAGATGTAAAATGGTCTTGGCTTGCCTTCCTCCAGTGATCCCAGCACTGAAGTGCTGTGGTGCCTGTCCTGTGTTTCTTGGGTTAAGAAAAGTGAAGTGAGGCAGCAGGAAGCAAGGATGTAAACTTCTCAGAAGCAGCAGGAAAATAATGACATCACTGTTTTTTTCCAAACTTTGAGCAGTCTTAAAGTTCTAGAGCCCTTTTCATCATATCTATTTCATGAGGAAAAATGTGTATTTTTCAAAGTGCTTGATGTGATCATATTCTTAACTTTTTACAGTGGTGGCATTTACAGACATGGCAACTGCTTTGAAATAGTGTTTCTTTTATTACAGACCTGATTAGTTGGGAGGGAATGGGAATTAGAAATTTTTATAACAAGTACTGGCAGTATCTCACACCCCCCTGCCCCCCCTTTAAATAACTTCCACTTTTATTTCTTTTTATTTGAAGTCATTATGTGAGGTGCATGTTATCCACTGAAATAAAAGTACATGAGGCAGTTGGAATTCAGCATTTTTGTGAAGTAATCTGTTTCAGCAAAAAAAGGGCTGTGAAACTTTTAATAAAAAGTAGAGAAAAAAGTTCTGAAAGTTTCTGACTCTGGAAACCCACCTTTTTCTTCTGAAAGTTTTACTTGTTGATGTAATTCTTGAAGGAGGTTGTACTGCTGTTGAAAAAAATGGTGCTGAATGAATATCATGGGATAATACAGAAGCCTTTGTAGGATGTTCGCTGACCTACCTAAGAAACCCAAGAGAGATAATTATAACCTTTGGTAGTCTACATGTAAATGCACTTTTCAAACGATTTTCCATGCAAAAAATGCAAACCAGTTACATTTTGGAATCTGTATGTATGTGGAAAATTGACTGTAAAAAAAGAGATGCCTATTTCAGGCAATTTTTGATGAGTTCCAGATTTAAAAAAAAAATAAAATTATGGCATATTAAATTATTAGGCATCTTTACTAGGGTGTAAGGAAGATTTATGGTGCAATGAAATATAGCTGCAACCTAATTTAGGACTTGACAAATCTGGTTTTATAGGATTGAATTATAAGGGATACCTCATTACTTGTGGGGAAAACTTTTTTATTGTTATTTTTGGCACCCTGGTCTCGTCTTTGGTTGGGCTGTGCTCTCTAGAAGCTGCTTTGGGCAAGATGTCTCAGCTGATCCTTTTTCAAGGGAGCTGTGCGGGATGAAGTCATAATTAAGGATCACATCCTGGCAGGCCTTTCTTATTATGTGTGGTCGCTGATTTCACATTAAATGCTTGCAGTCCTCATTGCTCCTCTCGGTCAGAAACGTAGTTCTTCTTAAAAGCACGGAATTGTACTTCATTGTCAGATATTCCTTACTGATAGTGAATATCAGATGCTGTATATACAGTATATAAATGGAAAATTTAGCTACACCAAAATTACATGCGTGCTGCCTTTTTTTAATCCTTTTTTTTGTTCCTTTCTTCTGCATGCAGGCCTCTTGATTGCACAAGGGCATGCTTTGAGCTTAAAGCAAGAGGCAATTTATGTGGAGTATGACCTGGCATTATGGCTTGCAGCAGTAAATGGAGAACATAAAAAAAAATCCATTATTTTTTCAGTTTAGGAAATCTGTAAAAAATTTGGGGTAGCAAATATTTGGATCCTCTTGAGACTGCTGACAGTATTCTTACATTGCTGTTTACAGGTTCTCAGTTGAGGAAAAAACCCTGGAAACTAAGTTTGTGCATTCAACTAAACTGAAGAGCAAGTTTTACCTGGAAATGGTACTTCTTCATAGGGTAATACAAAGTTTCTTGTGTGCAGTGTTTCCCCGGCTGCACTGACAGTGATTGATCTTAAGCAAATTGCACACACGTGTAACTACAGCCATCTATGTGCACGTATACGAGCATGTGACAAAGGAAAACAAAACCACAGGCTTTGAGTTCAGACACTAAATCTTTTGGGGACCTTGTCTCCTCATTTCTGTGAGAGAGAAGTCTCAGCTGCTCCCAATGCTGTCTGTGTTACCTGACCCTGGGGCTCCTCCACAAGTGTGCTTTCTGAGGTGTTGTGCCTACCACATGGGAGGAGCAAGGCATTGCTGGATGGCTTATGTGGTCAGGTATAAGTAGCAGAGGAAGTGTTTACATTTAGGAGACTCTCAGATTGAATACTTAAATGACTTACTGGTAAGCACAGCTTCAAAAGTTTAAGGAGCGTCGCAGTTTGGTGTGTGTTGAATGTGCACTATGTTATGCACTTAGCTTCAACTATAAACCATTTGCTGAGTTTTAGTGACTCTGATGTTTAGTCTTTGCCCCCCCCGTTTAGACATTAGTAGCCAAGTGTTTTGCCTCTGTATGTAGCCTTAATTTGCACTTTTTTCTGATGTAGTCATCAGATCAAATTATTTATAAAATGAGGACATCCTTTTGGACTTCATGTGTAAACAGTCTTAAATATGTGCACAGGCAGAGAGATTCTTCTCTGTTTATCCACAGTTGAAGGCTAAACATTAATAAATGCTAACATTAAATAGTGGATTTTCTTCCCTCCTTGTTCTTCACTCAAGTTTTCCCTTTAAAGGTTCAGATTCCTTCTCTAGATTACCCAAAGGACTTTCCCCTTGCCCTTGATCAAGGTACTGATTGCAGTATGTCTCTGCTACAGTGATTATTGTGAACAAGAGTAAGCAAGTGGTTCTTCTGGAGTGGTTCCTGCTGGACAGGTATTAATGTAATCAAAACCATGTCTGCAGTACTGGCACATGTGTTTGAGGGTAGGATCTACTGCCTTCAGGCAATATGGTGACTCCAGGACTCTTAACTCTGGAATTACCAGTGAGAACTGGAAACATGCCACCAGCTCACCAGAGTACCATTTAAAATTTCCTTGGAGCCAAGTTGGTCTTGGGCTTGGCTTACTTCTAAGACATCTCAACAGGCAACAGATCTGTAGTATGGATTTGGGGTTGATGGAGAGGGATTCTCAATAAAGATCAGAGGTGATGATGTCTCAAAGTGCTGCAGCAGAGAGACTCTCCTTTTGCTCTCTCTGCTGTGTCTTTTTGAAAGTGATGTGCTGGAGACCTGGGAGGTGCCCATCCAAGAGGCTGCCTTCAGCTGGAAGGCAAGATGGAAAAGCAAGCTGTAAAACGGGGTTTGAGAAACATGCGTCTTGCACAGGTTTTAAAGGTACCTGCTGCTGCCTACGGCTGGTAACTTCATTTGTGTGTTTGTTTCAGGTTTCTGGCTTTTGTGTTTTGCCTATTTTAACAAAACTTCAAAGTTTCCTTTTAGCCAATGACAGCAAGGTTTGCAAATCAAAACCAAATCTGAGCATAGCGCTACACTTGAGTGAGCTGTGCTAATCTAAGACAAGCTTCTGTTTCCTGCTTGGAGCTTCTCCCCCATGCTCTCGTTTGGCACATGTACAGCACTGCGTGCTGACAGGCACCTTTGAGGCACAGATCAGTTAAAGAAGTGTCTGTGGTGGCAACTGCTCCAAGCTTGGTATTTCATGTGCTTATTGGCTACCTACTTGTGGTTAGGAAGTAGGTGTTTGGAGTCATGTAGGCTAGAGAGAAGTCCTACATTTGTGAATTAACATCCATAATGGAGTGGTGTCGGGTCCTTTCGGTGTTCTTATGATCAGACAAAAAAGCTTAATCCGCCAATGAAAGTATTTCCCATAAGAAGCCAGAGTGCAAGCGGCGTGTGAGCAGAATATTTTAGGCAGCAAATATGTTGAACTGATAGAGTCCTGCGTAGCCCAGCACTGTGGTTTGCGTAAAAGCAGCCCCTTAAAGACCCTGTGGTCTCATGTTCTGTCAGCAACTCGATGGCTGACTTTCACTTTCCCTACAGTAAGAGAAGAGATCGAGAAGAGAGTCTGCCATCAGTTTTCTCTCCTTGGATTTTTCCAGACAGTTTGGCCTCAACAAATTGTACAGCCTCCCTCTTGTCTGCGTGGGAGAGTACAGACTGCTGCTGGCGGCAAGGAGGAGAGATTAACATTCATCTGTTCTCTCCTCGCTCGCTTTTCCATCCCGTGGGCATGGGAGACTTATGAATGTTCCGCTCCTTTGGGGTGTATTTCTACTCATTTCCCTGATGGGAAGACCACAGAGACACCGGTAAGGTTGTGCAAGTTTCACATTGCTGATTAAATAGGCATATGAGGAAGTCAAATGCAGTGGCTCCCTAGAAGAGGTCAGAGAGGAGGATGGAGGGACTGGCATAAGCCTTAGGTTGCTCGCTTACTCAGAGATCTCCTTTTCCACAGTCTGTGCACATTGAGGGCTTCATGCAAAGCCTGCCTCCTCACTGGGGTCTTCCATGAAAAGTGTGTTTTGACACACTTTGAAAAGTCTGTTCCAAGCAGAGATACTTACTTCTTTGATCTTTACTCTCTGTTTTAATGTTGCATATATGGCCAGAAAATCAGACGGGGAATATGGGGAAAGAAATGATTGGGGGTTTTTGTTTATTTTTTTGGGTTTTTTTAAGGAAAGTCTTTTCTGGTGTGGAAGCTAAAGTTGATACAGTGTAAATGTCTACAGTATCAGTACATAGCAATGGCTGGTAACACTCAAATGTAAGATGAGGAGTTTTACTTTCACTTTGTGGCATTGTCAGGGGCAAGGAAGGGTTTTGCAAACACATCTTTCTGAATGACCCTGCTGCAAGGGGAGCTCTCAGCTGGCATTGTCCTTTGCTACCCATTTACCCTACCTAGGAGTCGGGTACCACGGTGGGTGCACACCATGAGGGGTGATGTATCTGCTTGCTCCTGCTTCCTTCTGCATGACACCAGCCTGCCTGTGCAGGAACAGCAATGGCCTCGTTGTCCCCAGCATCTCCTGCTACTGCCAAATTAAAGGGTCTCTCTCAAGTAAGAGCAGGTGTTCTTTCCCCTACTGCTCCCCATCCTAAATGGGGAGTGGTTGATAGTCAGCATGTGCTAATTTAGGACTGTGGAAGGTTTGTTCTCGATGATATGCAGCTGGGAGGTCTTGCTCCTTCTTCAGTTAGTAGTTCCTGCAGGAAAGTGGGCAGTAGGCCTCTTCCCACTGTTCCCAGTGCTAGCCACTGCCTAGTGGGATGTCATGAGCCAAGTGCCACCACCATGGTGGCCTGGAGGTGATGGAGCTGCCAGCATGGACAGTGGTTGCGAGAATCACAGGATCTGGGGAGCCTTTAGAGCGGGCAACCAGCATCTGGCATGAGGTGGTGGAAGAGTATAAATACGGTAATTTTTGAAAGATCCAGTGAGGATTTTACCTGGGGTAGCATGTGTATTGCTGACAGTGGCAGGGAATTTCTACAGAGCTTGTTTGAACTTCGGAAGGATGTTGCTAACAGGCATCAAGTGTGGTGAGGTCAGTACAAGAGGAACAAAACCTCCCATTCAGATAAAAGCAGGGAAAGAGAAACACTGCCACGTGTGGAACTGGTTCAGGCTAAACTGGTCTGTGCAGTAGTTTCTGCAGCTCTCCAGAAACATACTATGGGTTTGAGCTTCCCAGTTCAGACAGGTCTATGTTCATGTTCCAGGCTTTGGGAAAGCAGCAACGTCACCATCTGTGTCCTACTTGATTTGAACAAGAAAATTTAAAAAATCTTGAATGCCAGCCATCTGCTGATATTGCATCCAAACTTTATCCCCGTATCTGAGGGCAGAGGAGGAAGATGATTTCTTTCGGGAGAGGCACTGTTCAAAGAGAAAGAGCTGCCTGTAGCTGGGGTGCTCCTGGATCCAGAAACCATCAGAGAAGCGTGTGCAGGATAGCTTGGTGTCTCAGTCCAGCCACTTTCTGTAGTCCCAAAACCGTCTGGCCTAGAGAGAGTGAATCCAAGTCCCATCCTGCCAACAGAGTCTGCAACACTTGGTTTATGGATTATTAAGAGGAGGTTTGAGCATTTCTGTGAAGTGGATGCACAGTAGTGGGTGTTTAAGAGCCACCATATTGATGTTTGACAGAAAAAGATAAATCACTTTTTCCTTGTAGCCCAGTCACTGGGCATGATGTTGTTTCAGAAATACATTGGGTTGTGGTTTTCTACAAGCTGGCTATGAAAATAGGCCCACCATCTCTGTGGGAACTAACACAGGCCCTTGGCTGGACACAGGACAAGAGCAGACTTGCTTCTCTTAAATTATTATGACAGATCTCTTATGACAGATCTCCAGCAAATGCCCATTGAGTTTTGATTTGGTTATGAAGGTGCTTTTTCTGAAGTCAGCATATCGGTTTTTTATGTTGTATTTCTCTCCTGTGCATTACGGCAGTTGAGGGCTGCTTCTGTCTTGGTAGCTCTGTGTGAATGTGAACACAAGTAAGGCAGTAGAGAGTTAAAAAAAATCCATTAATTAAAATATTTACATTGGAAGCTGCAAAACATTTACTCTTTGAGTAAAACAAACTTCCCCATTGTTCTTGTATGATTGCTACAGTTGCTCTGAAAATAGCCAGGAAGAGGTTGTGCTCTGAGGAATTTTACTGGGTTGGCAGGGGAATGGGAGTGTAGGGATACTGAAGTGGGCTCTTGGTCAGTGGCTCTCTTTTGTTCAAATCTTTCTGTAACATGGACAGAAGATATTTTCTTCCTGAGGAAAAAAACTGAAAAACTAACCAAACAAATTTTAAAAAAACCCAAACAAAAAACCCCACAGCAGTGTAACTGTGTTGTCGTATTGTTCTGGTAATGCCAAAAAAATTAATGATCATCCGTAGAATCTGAGAAAATGCTATTCACAGGATGAACGGTTTATTTTTTAGCACTTACTGTGTATTAGTATACACTTAGGGGAAAAAGGAAGCACCCCAGAGCTGGCAGTTAGGACCTTGGCTGGGGACCCACATGCTGCCATCCTCATTTTACCAGTGGCGAAATGGCAGTGCAGCGTGGTGAAGGATGTCACCTCTCTGTGGCACCGAGCACCTGTGGGTTCCTGCTGGGGTCTGTTGGTATCATGGCTGCTCGGTATTTGAAGAAAACCAAGTGAGGGTGCACCTGGTTTTGTACTTTAGGCACAGGGATATTCCTTTAGTAGCATCACTACCGGAGAGGTAGGCAAACATGAGAATGGTTTGCTTCAAATCCTTTCATTCCTACTGTATCTCCCCCCAGATAACTGGATTGAAAAATTAAGCATTGGTTGGTTGTTATTTTAAATAATATTCTCTAGTGTGCCATTTCACCATTGCACATTTCTGATCTTTTCCAGCCTGGCACTGGGCTCAGAGGCTTCTGGGCTTTGTGGGCAGGACACTGAAAGGGCTAAAAGAGTGTGTGAAGGGATTGGTTTGGTTGGTTTTCTAGGTCCTTGACTCACACTTCTCACTCTAGGCAGACTCTTAGAGCTTTTCAGGTTGCCAGATGGGAGGTCTCTCTTCTGCCCTAGTGACGCATGGGCTGGCTGGATTGCAGGTCATGTCGTCTTTCCTTAATAGTGCCGTGGCAAAGTGTTTGTTCAAGCCTGAGTCCATCCGGACTGTAAATTTTATTGACAATTTTAAGGTTGTGAATTTGTTGGGTAGTTGTGTGATGTTCTTTCGTCTGATCCCAAGTATGCCAGACTCTGTCATGCTTACCTATATTATAAAAACACCTTGGTTGCTTTGAAAGGTTGGTCTGTAAAGGAGTTAGGAAATTACATGTACTTTTTTGGGGTAGGCATCATTTAAACTTGAGCATGAGAGTTTTCCACCCGTTTCTTGCATGCTTTACTGTTTTTAAGAGAGGCTGCATGCTGACAGTTTCTTGGCCTGGAGATAAAAAGTGCTGCTTACCCAGTTTGATAGTCTGATGGAAAATTGTCTCCACAATGTATAACACCGCTGGGATTATTTCTAGCCATTACCATTGGTCTCATTTTACAACCGTTCACATTATGTAATTTGATGCTCATTTAATTTAATGAGAGGATGCTGCAGACTTACTTACGACTCTGCAGGACAACCTGTACGCTTTGGCCACCTCTGTTAGCGCTGCCAAGGGAGGAAGGGCATGTTTCATACAGGGCATGTTACAACATCTTTAATACCTTTATTATCCACGCTTCCCAGATTGCTGCAAATGGGAGAGCGACTTGCCTGGGGTGTAGATTATGCTGGAATGGCAGGAGAAGTTTAACTTTTTTTTTTTTTTAGACTGGCTATTAGACTTTTGTTGTAAGGTTATCAGGAGGTATTAATGGGCTTTTCCTTTTGTTGCAGATGGAATTTCATGACTTGCTGTATTTTGAATAGGACGAGGAGATGTGTCTGATAAGGTAAGAGAGAGGGTAAGATAAACATGTTCCTTCACAAAACTGTCACACTAGTTGGTTTTTTGGGTTGAGGATAATATTCTTTCCCTGGCAGAATCCTGCAAATAATTGTGATAATTATTTTAAGGTTAAGTCTGCCTCTAAGCCTCTGAGCAGAGACCATCTCTGTTCTATACAGCTTCTGACCCAGTCCTTTCTCCTGGTGAACTGATGCACAAAGGCCAGAAGACAAAAACTTACGCCCTTTCAGGCACAGGGGTTAGCAAGATAGTCATGCTATTATTTTAGAGCTTTTTTTTTAAGAGTAATAGAGGATGTAGAGAAGTTTTTCTTTAGTTTTGATATATTGCCTCCCACCACATCCCCACCCCAGATATTCAGAAGTTCAAAAGATCTTCAAACTGTTTTAACTTCTACACTTTAAAACTTGTTTTTCCTGTTGCAGTATTTTCAAATTTGGATTGTTTTTTATTAGGACAGAGTATATATGAATAGAAATGCTCTAGATTTTAGTTTTAAATTAATATTTGCTGTCACTAATGTGCTGAAGGAAGCTGCAACTTTGCTGATCTTTTAAAATTAATTTTTTATGCATTTTTAAAAGGCAGTGTTTAGATGGATACTTTTTTCCTTTCCGTTTCTATTTAAGAGAGGAGTAAATGTCTCTAAAACCCTTAAGTGTTGGGAGAACCATGTTCAAACAACAAACAACCAATCACAAAAGTAATATTACCTAGGGATTGTCACTGTCTTTCAATGTACAATCCACGCTGCAACTATCCAGCTCTATGACTTGTGTTTTTCATTTTTGTCTCCTCCTTCTTCTGGAGTTCTGTACCATTTACAGGCCTCAAAAATCCCTATTGTTCTTTTTGGCTCTTGGTTGGAAAATGTCATGGAAACAGCCAAATGCATGATGCCATTGTATGAGGATCGGGGCTAAATGACGTTTTCCTTGGATTTAGACATTTAGCTCGTGTAGACACTCTTGAGGTTTTTTGGTTTGTCAGTTTGTTTTTTGTTGTTTTTTCATTTAAGTTTTATTTTCCAAGTAGAGTTAGCCTTTGGAGGGTGGCTGCTCAAGCAAGAACTGAAAACTTTGAATGGTTCTTGGCACTGTGTGGAGTATGCAAGAATCAAAGACTTGGTGGCTGCCTGTTTTTTTTTTTGCAAGTGTTAAACATTTTGTCCATTCAAACTGCCCTCTTTCACGCCACTGCTGGATCGTGTTATGAATATTTTAACTAAAGGCTTTCTCTCTACATGAAGGTGGTCTTGTGTGTGTGTAGTTGGTAGAACACAGCTCTCCAGGTGAGAGAGCTTGCAGTCTGCAGCACTGTTACACAAAGCACCTCGCATGCATACCTCGTTTGTTATGTAAACAAGCTGCTTCACTTGCACGTTCCAACCGGTCCTCCTGTACTCCAAGAATGGGTAATTAAAATTGTTTTCAGGACTTCTTAGAGTTTTCAGCCCAGCGTGCACTGGCACCCCTGTGCACCACCTCAATCGCACCGTGCCAGCGGCACTGCTGGCGCTGGAGGCCGAGCAGTGGCCGCCGTGGCATTGCCACCAGTGTGCATGTGCTCTTGTTGAAAAAAGAACAGCCAGGATGGGACAGGTAGAAGCGCTCACGTTCAGGCTGCCTTGTTCAGATTCAGTTCACTGAGAAGTCTGTTTGTCCAGTGTCAAAGCAATGCTGGGGACTTTGGCGTGCGTCAACAATTGGGACAGGACAATTTGGTGAGACAACAGTTTAGTCATAGTCATTCAGCTGCTAGTATTTCCTGAAGACATTATTCTCATGTATTATATATGTATTTTATAGTGTACACATATTACATTGTTTAATTTTATGTACTGCTCTCTTCTGTCGAGTAAATATTGATAAATCTGTGTGCTGTAACATGGGCAGCTCTTGTGGCACAGCAGCTGACTGCTGTCATACTGTCTCTCCCAGTGCAAGCTCATTCTCCCCTTTGCTTGTAAAACAGCCACTGAGGAAGCTCTGTTTCTAGCAAGTTCTGCAGCTTGAGGCCATGACACCTCCTCTTACCACAGCTTTATTGCCAGCCCCAGGCACGTGCAAATTGTAAGCTAGATCCCAGCAACTGGACTGGCTTTAAAATGAGATTCTGTGATGAAGAAGTAGCACTTCCCACTGGCTTTCGTCTTTCACCTCTAGAAGGAAATATTCTGCCCTCATTTTGTGTGATAACCTTCTCAGTGTAAAATTAAATTCTGAGCTAGGAATGGGTGTATCTTGCTCTCCTTTCTCTGAGAGGGCTTTGTTTTTCCTTTCCCCAGCAGCCTGGTCTGGAGAAATGCTACTGTCCCACTCCTGGTCCTCCTGTGTTGCAAGAAGTGTCTGTCCTGGTCATGTTCCTTCTCAAGGCTACAGGTGTCACTCATTCTTTCAACTATCCCTAACTACTAAAGATGTCATCAGTGATAGGTCATTTATTTAATTTTTTGACTTTCTGCTCCCTTTCTGCTTTCCCTCTCCCCATTTCCATTTAGGTTTTCATCCTTCCAGACAGTCATCTGCATTCTGCCCCAAACATGCGCTCAGGTCTTGACTGTGCCTCCTATCAGTGTTTTCCTTTGGTTGCTTATAGTTTTCATGGATATTTCCTGACCCATTCCCTTCTGTTTCTTCTTCTGGAGGAGTCAGTCTGAAGCACTCCCATGTTTCTTGCTGCCATTGCAATTAAAGGGATTTAGACCCTATTTAAAGCAACAATAGATGGTCCAGTCTGTGCAGAAATAATCTGGTTTTAATGCTAGCCATGGTGACTTCCTTATAATGGCTGGCTTTTGGCATCTGTTCTACTGATTACGTGACGGGGTAGAATAAAAAAATGAATAACAGCTCTTAATATTCCTGAAGCCTAGTGATGAAATTATGAGACTTGGCAAGCTTGCAGCAATGTTGATAGGTGCCAGACCTCTCACCCAATATTTTCTTTTCCTTCCCCCATATTTCCCTGTGCCTTTATCTTGCTTCCTTCCGAGCAACCCTGAGCACTTGTGAATTGCAAGTCCAGTTTTGCATGAGGTCTGCCCGATAGCTCAGATCATAAATATAAAATCATTCTATAAGGCCTAATCTATTTTCAGAGGTACGTTTGTGAGATAAAAATGACTTTGATCGCTGCAACAGCATTGTGTCATTTTTGAAAGGAAATGACAAGGAAGTAACTGTTATCAGGCCTATTTTCACCCACTGTTAGCTTAGACCTGACAAATGGCGCCTGCAAGGTCTCTTGTCTTAACAGTTCCTAATTAGGTTGCCAATTAATATTGACTGTCTAAAAAGCAGTAGGTTGATGTATATTCTATTATTAATAGCTGTTAATGCCCTTCATAATAGTAATCTGTTTTGCAAACATTTTCTGGTTGTTCTTTTCTAACGAGTCTTGGCAGTGAAACCCCCGATTTTACACATGCAGAACCACAGTAACTCGCTGAAGTGTTTGTGTGGGTTTTGAGTTTTTTTTTCATTTTGGGCGTGTTTGTCTTGTTTACTGGGAGTAACGCTTGATTGTGATGAGACCAAATAGACGCCAAGTCCAGCAATTATTTCTGTCCGAACTGGTACATTGTGGTTTCTTCTTGTGTTGGTGCAGGTCAGCACAAAACTCTTGCATCGCTGCTAGATGAGTTTTAATAATTTCCTTTGACATTGCCTGTGAATATTTTTGTCTCTGCAGAAGCCATCTTAGGAAAACTTTCACAATAAGAAAGGTAATTAGAATAAAACGGTAACAGGTAATTTGAGTTTCTTTTCTTGTGTTGTGTAGCTGTTATGTCACAATATGTGGAAAGTACCTGGAAAGCACAGGGAGAGAAATGGGAAATCTCATGCATGAGGAAAAGCCTCTAGATAAGAGTGTGTAGGGGGAGAATATATACATAAATGTAGACATCAAGGTAAATGCTTTTTCCTTTTCTTTTTCTTCCAGAAAATTTGAATATTTTCACAATCTGATGTTACAAGTTTTAAATGCTTAACACTTCTAAAAGAATAAATTACTTCAGTGCCTGAATTCATAGATAACTGTCAGCTTCAAAGGATCAAGTGCGTTGGAAGGAATGTCTGGAGAACTCAGTATAGGCAAGTATCAGGCAGAATATAGAAACGAGGGGAGTATATTCAGCTAATATAACAGAGACCTAGATGTAATTTTATATATAAATTAAGACTAATTATGCTACAAAAAGCAGATTTCTTTGGTTCTGCTTTTAGTGTAAATGTAGGATATTCACTTCCCCCTCCACACCTCTATCACACTGGGTTTCTGAAACTGCTTGTTACAAGAATTGTGTGGCTTCTGTAAAAATTAAGATGAAAAATTCACCTATTTAATACTTTTTCAACTACCCTTACAAAAAGGACTACCTTTGGCTTTGGAATATCCTTGTTGTGAGCTTGGCTAGTTCTGTAAGATATTAGTAACTTTTCACTCTCGACTAAACAATTAAGAGAAACTGAAATCAGTACTGTAAAATGCACATTAAAGCTATAGGGATGAGATGGAAAGAGCCATTTCAGCTTCTGATGGAGAAGTGAACTGATCTGAAGTTCCCCTTGGAGTGTGTAAAGCACAAAGATGAGGTAAAGATGAGGTGTAGATGAGGTGCGTGTTGCCCATCTTCCACTCCACCCAGCGAGCCAGGGCAGGGTACTAAACCTGGCCACAACCACTGGCTTAGACTTCTCCCTAGGGTTGTTTTTGTGACCCAAGCTCTCTGGGCTTCAGGGGGAGCATGGGCACAAGGGGGGTGTCAGGGCAGCTCCTGGGGCTTGCAGCTGCCCCTTCAGGGTGGGCGCACAGTGGAGCAGGACTGTGGGGTGACGGGAGCATTGCTGCTGGTGCTCCTCCCTGAGCCCACCACCCTGGCTGGACACACCCTCCTTTCATCCTTCTCTGATGCTGGTGGTGTGACTGGAGCTGGCAGATGGGGAGTGGGGAGCAGGTGACCCTCCCCGGGGTGAGCACACAGGGTACCAGCTCTGCGGCTGTGGACTGTCTGCCAATTTCAGTGATTGAAAATAGCGCCCACAGCCAGAAACTTCCAACTGCAGCTCTGCTAATGACTGGTGGTGTGGTTTTGGGCAACTCCCTTGGTTGTCTTTGAGTCAGCTCCCCTTTCAGTAAAAAGAGGATGATGCTTACCGGTGAAATGATTAATTATTGTTCTTCAGATGTCAAACTCCTGCCATGTATTGTTACCCTTGGTATGGAGAACCTTGTCTGCTTTTGTTAAGCCTGGCTCCAAGAACATGACAGATTGTAGGGACTATTTTGTTTTGTTTTCTTTTGTTTTTTCCTTTTTTTCCTGTTAATTTATGAAATGGATCCGATTGATTCTCAGTACCAAAGTGCCGACCACTGCTACCACTTGGCCCCTCTCTTCCTCTTTTCCTTTCTCTCTGCATCTCCCTCTTGACTGTCCATTCTTCGTATCAAACTTTTCCTAAATTAAAGACAGGGTGCCAGATAGAGTTAAAAGGAAAATTTTAGTTGAGGCTCCTAGCAGTGAGGTTAAGGGTTTGCTACTGGTGTAGTGAGATACAGAAATGTTCTGCTTTTTTCTCTGAAACCCATTCTGTGTGAAGGTTGTGCAGTTTCCAAGCTCAGACTTGGCTGCCAACTTCAGACATGCTAGTAACTTGCTGGTTTAAAAAAAATGTTTAAAAAAAAACAAGTCTAAAAATAATGTTTGGGGGGAAGGGGGGCTGAGTGAAAAATTTCAGAATTCACATATGAGATTAAATTTAACTTAAACCCCCCTAGATATTTAAATTTAAGGAAAATATTAGTTAAGGTACCCAGACAGAGCTCAGAGAACACCCAAAGTCAGTTTGCTGTTAATCTTCCACAAAAAATGTGCTCTTTGGGTTCATGAGTGACCTCTAGCTGCAGGCGGTAACTTCCTGCTCCAGGTGGAAGAGAGGATGGGTTGAAGGAGCTGAGAGGAATCCCTATTCCAGCCACTGGGGTGGTGGGGCTGGAAGGGGCAGGCAGCTCTCAGTGCTCCTGCTGGGTGCCTGTCTGCAGCCCAGGCAGCCAAGCACACTGGGTGGGGCTCTCGTTTCCTCTCTGGTGACCCTCTTGATGCTCAGACAGTAGCCAGGGCTCCTAAGACTTGTGAACTTGATAAACCCCGAAGAGTGGGCTTTAGTTTTAGAAAACAGTGTCTTAGAAGTACATTCAAAGGCTTTTGTCCCCAAAATGAGCCTCTGGTGTCTGTTCATCCTGCCCTGCTAGAGCAGATCGTGAACTCTCACTCAATGATTTCTACAGTGAGTCCATAACTTCTGGTGATACCTTACAGAGATGTCCTTTCCTGACTATAAATGACAGTAGGAGGCCTGTCCCGTTTTTGTTTCTCTGTATCCATGGGTATATGTAATAAAGTACCTGGATATAGTATAATGCATAGTGTTTTTGTTAAATACAAGTTGCTGTCAGTTAAAAAGCAGAGAGAGACATGTATGGATATCATAAACTTTGTTTCTCAAATCTGCCATTTCCATACGTGGAAATCACTTCATGTGCCTTGTATATCCCCAGAAAAATTTGAATCTCCAGCACCAACTAACATTAGGTAGAGCAGCAGAAGAGTAGATCGCCATCTGTCCTAGAGCTCTGGCAAAAACCTTGAATACCCTGAACTGAGGCCATGGAGCACTTTGAAGACAAATGAACTTTGATTTTAATATTCTGATGGTATGTAGGGAGCAGCAGGTGCTTCTGAAGGGTTGTCCTCCAAGAGCCACGCTTCTTGGAGTTACCTGAATGCAGAGGTCTGTATTTCTGAATGGATAGCACTGCTGCAAAGTGGGAAAGATGTAAATACCAAAGGAATTGCACAAGATTTTAGTCAGCTGGATAAGATAGAAAGTGGTTCTTGGAGAAACTGCATTTAGCAAGCTTGCTGTCAATGAGTTTCTGAGCATACTACGCATTATATCAATCAACTGTAATTATGTACAGTCAGGCAGAGAAGATTAATTCTGAATTCTTCAAAACCTTTTCATCTGACCAGAAGCACCTTTTGGGGACCTGGTTTTGGCTAATGTATTCTTTATCTTCTGAGTAAGTTTTGGTAGAGACATTTAGCCGTTTTGTTGGTAAGTCACTGATAACCATTATCCTCTTGGATAAGCCAAATATGCAGACTGTTTAAACTCTTGATATAAGATACATTCTCTGAATCTTTCACTGTTCTTGTGGTATTTTCTTTTCCAAAGTGAATAGACCAGAAATGCATGTTGCCCTTGTTGTTACTGTTTGTTAGATAACACTCTTCCCTCCCTGCCTTGCCTTACTCGAAATACAGCTCTTATCCATCCAGAGGTTATGTTTCCTTGCTTAGCTGCAGATTTGTGCAGGAAAGTTAGTGTCTAGGTGGTGCCTGCTGTGACCCTTAGTCATTTTTTACAGGATTGCCGCCTTCCCAAATGCAGTTCCCCAAGGGTATCTCTTGGAGTTGCTTTTTTTTTTTTTTTTTTTAATTCCTAGAAATTTGTAGTTTTGTGTTATGGCTGTATTAAAACCAGCTGTTGCTCAGACAAACTGTACCTAGCTAAAATATATACTTTACCAGAAAGCAGCCTTACTAGTTTTTTGCTTACCATTGTTCCAGGTTTCATGTTCAGATGACAAGAATTGATTTCATATTTTCTTTCTGATCTCTGGTAATGGCAATGGACAGCATCCCATTAGGCCCCCAAAATACCAAGAAAAAAATATAAGAGGAAGTACATGGTGTCATTACAAATAACACAGGATTTTATATCACTGAACTTCTTGTACCCTGCAGTTTAGGTTTGTGTGAACATAATTACAGCTTTGAATTCTTTCTTTTAAATATTGCATGTATGTGGGGGAGTAGTTGTTTTGTTTTTGCTAAGTAGCATTTTTCCAGACAATTGCATTCATACCACTTGTGTTCTTTTTTGAAGGTTAAATTTAATATTGATAGGGTTTTTTGGTCTAGTTTTTACATGAGATTAAGTACCAGACGGTTGCACATTTACCATCAACTAAGAGTCAAAAGGTACAGTCTCACAAAGACTTGGCTAAAACTAAATGAATAGCTCTCAGTTTCCTGTGGGTGTGGGGTTTTGTGTGTGTGTGTACACTGCTTACCAATAAGGAAAGGAGCAACTTTCCTCTGAGATAGCTATGTTGCCAACTTTTATACTGCTGAAGTAGTTTTGTTAAACAGGAGGAAGAAAAAACGTTCATAAATTGTCAAAAGGAATTTGACGGCAAAGTGTGCCAGCAGGGTTGGGTCTGTTTTTCCTCCTTCATTTTATCAGAAGGAAAGTAGGCTTGTTGCTTTTGTGCTTTATTGGCCTTTTGCTTTCAGATGGTGAGCCTTCACAGGATAGCGCTTTCATGATTTATTCCAACAGTTGCCTGTGAGTGTAGTGTTTGAACACACCTCATGGGGATTAAAAAGGTCAAGACTTTTACTTTCACAGAGATGTCGTACTTGAGTAACCTCCTTAGGGCAGTGTGGGAAGACTGGGGGATTTGAGCGGTGATACCCTCCCACCAAAGCCATCTTCTGCTGGCCAGGGAATGTTCTGTTTGGTCTGTCTGTTCCAGGCTCAGATGAATTTTACCTCTAATACATACTAGCCTACACATCCTGGACATTGCTAGGTGTTATTCTAATGATGCAATGGTATTTCTTTTACAAAGGAAAATGTGCACTCTCTCGCCCTTATCCTAGTCTGTGCTGTTAAAAGACAGGGAAACAAGTAGACCTGACTGTGTTCCACTTAAACTGCCTCTAGATTTCTTGAGTAGACAACTTGGAAGAACAAATGATCTCCTGTCCTTTTTCTCTCTCTGCTTTCTTCTCCTGACTTGCAGCTTAAAATATCATCCCCTTTGGTAGCCTTAAGAGAGGGAGATGATAAAGTCTTCATTGGAAGTATTCTCTGAAGTTGGATTAGTTACACCATCTATCCCACTAACAAAGCTCAGTGGAAGGAGAGCTTTTTGACACCATGCTAGGAGGATATCCACCAAGCTTTTATTGATTGAAAAACATGCTTGGGATAGACCTGTGCAGCTTGCGTTTAACTCTTTCCTTTTATGATCTATTGGATGGCCCATGCTGACTAGAAAACTTGGCATTTCTACCAAGAGAGGTTGTTGGAGAACCCTGCAGGGATGTCTGCGTTATCTCTCTAAAAATTGTTTAATGTGTGCTCCATGTGTCACTGACTCAGGGAGCAGCTGTTGTTCCTCAGTTCTGGTTTGAGGGTCAGAGCCAGATGAGGGTGTGTTCTTGCTTCTCTGGTTTTCAGACATGGTGTGAGGGAATGAAAGGAATAAGATGGCATCCTCTGAATACCCTGATGAAGAGTGACTCTTGAAATTGTTTGTAGCTCTGATTATTTGACACACAAAAGGAGGTGAAAACTATTGTTTAATGTAGACTTCAGCAGGACCATTAGTTAAGGATCATGTGTAGGATGATCTGAAGTTCTGACACTGGTTTCTGGTGAGACCTGGTATTACATGAGGTTTGAGTGAAAGTAGCAATGGCCACTGTTCAGCAAAACCATAGGTGATTTTGGTTAATACAAGGTATTATCTTATGTTATTAAAGTGCTTTTATTAGAACAAGAAAGATGACTCTATGGCCAGATGTTGATGGATCCTGGTGCAAGAATCAAAGCAAACGATACTCTTTAGGCACTAGTGAGTCACATACAGTTTGGAGATTGTGTGCTGTCTGTCATGCAAGACAAGTTCACATTTGCATAGGCTGCCTTTGTTTTTATGCATGGCTTTCGTTTTCATTACTGATTAAATTTTAAATTATTTCCTTATGTTTTTAGGTGTAATATTGGTGTAATATTAAAGTGTTAATCCTTTTCTCATTGCTTGTCATGTATATTTACTTCTTATTAAAGAAATACACTTTTATTTAATTGTAGAATAGAACCTGAAGGATAGTAGAAGGTGAGAGATAGGCCTTCTATGTTACTATCCTCCTGTTTAAAACAAATTGAGACTTATGTGATATTTACTAGCAGTCTCTTGCTGATCTAGGGAAATTATTTTTAAAGATCAGGTCCTGAGAGTATTCTTTTCATTTGGAAGGGGTTAACCTTAGCTTTTCATGGTGTGGCTGGGACATAGAAACACAACCATACAGAATACTGTAGGTGAGAATGTGGTTTGTATAAGTAGTTTTCTTAGCAGGTGATGAACTTGTTCCTTAATCATTTAATTACTTAATTTGAGGAAATCTTTTGAGGGGAAGAAAATGTCTGGGAAGTTCTGCCAGAGACCTACATAGGTATAGTAATAGAGAAACGAAGGGACGATGACATCTGAGGTTGAATGCAGGGCAGGAAGCACTGGAGAAAAGGTTGGCCAGAAATGCTGAAATACAGATTTTGGGCAGGCAGGACATGAGGATTTCTGGTGGTTAGCCAAACAGCAAGTCACTTTAGCCTCAGAGTTTCCACTATGTGAGACAATTTATAATACAAGCCTCACAAGTACTGTGAAAGTACTAAATTAATGCTTTCAGTGGAAGATCACAGGATGCTTTGAATAAAGCTTTACAAAAGTGCACAGTGTTCTTACACACAAACTATTTGGTATTAATAGTATCTCTTAAATGACAAGGAAAGTGAAATGTGCCAGATTTGTGAAGCTGGAGAAATGTTTGCTCATTATTTTGAAAGAGATGGAAAGTGCAGATGGAGAAGGGAGGATTGAAACCTAGGTTTGGAGCAAAAAGTCCTATGGGCTGTCATCATGGATGTGGTTTGGAAAACCTTCATTTTGTTACCTTGTGTCTGTCAATTGGCTTTGTAGGTGGCTGAGCATGTTTCTGAGCAGGTTGTGAGGGAAGAGAGTGTTCACCAGTGCAGAGTAAGGCAGGGCAGAGGAAGCTGCTGCGCAAACTCTCTATTTGACGATGTGGCAAACAAGGAACTGCTATGGTCCTTTTCTGAAATAGGAAACACATGCAGCCACAAAAGACAAGTGACTGGCTGGAGCCTATAATAGAAATATGAAGTTGCAAGAAGTAGTCTTTCAGCCTACTTTATGTTTGGATAATACTTAAAAGCTGAAAAAAAGGCCAGTGTTGAACTTTGCCTGCAGAATTACAATTGGCAGCATTTTAACCTGCATGTCCACAGTAAGGTTGTGCTTTCACAGAATCACGGAATGTTTTGGGTTGGAAGGGACCTTCAGGATCATCATTGAAACCCCCCATTCCATGGGCAGGGATACCTTCAACTAGACCAGGTTGCTCAGAGCTCCATCCAGCCTGGCCTTGAACACTTCTAAGGATGAGGCATCCACAGCCTCTCTGGGCAACCTGTTCCAGTGCCTAACAGCAAAGAATTTCTTCCAGAAGTACAGTGATGCCTTTATCCATGCTGCTTGGTGTCACCGAGATGCAGGGACTCTTCATAGTGGGGGGATCATTGCTGCCCTGTTCCCAGCTTTGGAGTGTCTCTGTCCTGCCCATGCTCCACAGGCTTGATGTGGGCTTACAAAAATGGTTTTGTTTGCTTGAAACCAGCTCACAGAGAATGGGAAAGATTCCCATTGTCTCAGATGGCTGGAGATTCTTTTTGTATTTCAATTGAGTTGTTAACAGTGAGGTGTGACCTTTCTGTGAGCAGGTGAGAAGTGAAAGTTCTGCCTCTCCCTTGCTTGGATATTAGCGTGCTCAGAAATGAGGAAATAGCCTTAACTTCGTGATGGAGGCCAAAACACTAAAAAAAACCCCAAACTCACTTATTCAGAGAAGGGAGTCCTCAGCTTGATTATTTAGGAATAGCTGCATGATTGTCAGAGTGTGTTCTCCTGATAGACGAGTATGGCCAATGAAACATTTCGTTTTTAAATGAGCTGTGGTAGATATGCTCTAATATCCTAGGGAAGGCTTTGTGGCTAGTCATTAATTCTGGTAATTAATTCTGCTGTTGGGCTAGGGTTCAACAAATGGCTGCATAAGTTTTACTTAAGCAACACTAACCTGAGGAGTTGTGTTGAAATTACTTCGACCTTTGTTAAAAAGTTAAAGCTCCAATAAAGTTTAGCCTAGGAGAACACCTTTAGGTCTACATTATATTCCTGTTCTGTGAATAAATCCATGTGGGAAAAACAGCACTGAGCACTTGGGTCTGGCATCTAGACCCTTGCTTTTAAAGGGAATCCTCTCATACAAGATGTAACATCAGCTGACCTCACCACCTTTGGCTCTGCTGTGACAATGGGCTCAGATTCTTCTGCCCCTGCTCCCCTTCGTGCTACTTTTCCAGCACACCACTGCAATGCTGGTGCCATTTGTCTAAAAGATAAAGTGCTCTTACTCTAAAAAAGCGAGAGTAGTACAACTGAATTGCTACTTTTGTCTATAAATATTACTGCTATTTAATAATGATGATAGGAATCCTCTTTTTTGGGCTGAAAGCAGAAGCAGCACTATGTTCTGACTCAAGTTCAACCACAGGGGTTTTTTTATAGTCATTAAATGCCTAATTGTATTTAAAAAAACAAAACAAATATTTTTGTTTTGGAAGAATGAGTATCTGATATGACAGCATAGAGCAAAAGTTTATTATGCATATACAGTTCAAATAAGTTAACTTGTTTAAACTGTATTGTAGACGCAGTGCTTCTGCATTTGAAAAAGTTTCATGACTTCATATAACCATATCAACATGTTTCCATAGTTAATTTCCAGCCTACAATTGTATTATCCCTTGTCTAATGGAACATCATAATATTAAGTAAACGAATAACCCTAATGTTAATGTTGCTGATGCTTTATTAGATACTACATAAAGAAAAAAACCCAACCAAACACCAAAACAACAACAACAAACCAACAAACTGCAATCCTGCATTGACTTAACCAGGATGTGTTTTAACTCGTGAAGCTTTTCTGTTGGGGGAAAGTGGAGATCACATCTAAAAATGCTGTATCCAGTGCTCAAAATGGAGCAGCACACAACAGTATGCTGAACTGTTGTGTACTGTTGCTTGAGAGGACATCAAATGTGCACCCAGTGCTGTTCAGCACTCCTCTGCAGAGAGGAACAGACCATGCTGGGACTTCCATCACGTATGTCCACATGTATGCAGCAAATAGAGAATTAATGTAGTGAGTATGAACGGGTGATGAGGCAATGTGATTACTTGGAAAGGAAAGGGAGAAGTAACAGCCTTTAGATGGTAAAACTGAAGTCGTTTTATTTCAAGGTCACTGGTAATTATACTGAACAAAGTTATTTCTCTCTAAATTTGAAAATGCCACCAAAAAACAGGGCAAATATGTCCTCTGTCACACAGGGAGGTAATTTCCTTTTGGTATGGGCTTATTTAAGTAGTCTGAATGTTAGCGCAGGCCAGTCCAACTCTGTACATTATATGGAGGGCAGGGCTTGCTACATTCAGGAGGGAGTTTACATTGGAAGGGAGCTGGGGTGATGGGAAGAAGCTAACAAAACACAGAGGCCTTGCAGCACTGCTAAAAGATGGGGTATGTTTTTCGGATGCAAAAGCCAAACATGTCTTCTAGTAGCATACAATGTTTATCAGTGTATGATGGCACAGGATCATTACTGGAACACAGAGTCCAATTCTTATGTGCCTGCAGAAAGCTGAGAGATTGATTACAGTTGGAAAACCTGTTTTACTGTTACACTTTTTTTTTCTAAATGAAAAGCTTTGCACCCTTGCTTCAAGTGAAGTGGATGAGTTGTATTTTGCAAATATCTATAGAGGGGGAAAAAGTACAAAACTCTTCAGTTTAGTGGGAGGAGGTGTAATGAGATTGAATAGCTGAAAGTTGAAACCAGATGAATCTGGGCTACTTGTAACACAGAAATTATTAAACAGAATAAATTATTCCCTTAAACAGCTCCCTTTGGATGTGATGGATTCCTAATCACTTGCCTGGGAGTTAGACCTACGTGTTTTAGCAAGGGACAGTATTGCTGTGCATATATTTACAGGAAGCAATATATCTGCATGTAGGTCTGTGGCACAACTTGGGTGGAAGGTTAGACTGGTGATTGCAATGGGCTGTTCTGTTTTCCACATCTGTGGGAGGTGGGTAGAGACCACCTGATGCTGTGAAATATTGTATCAGCCCAGTCTCCTGAGTATCATCTCTAGGAGGCTGGTAAGGTATTCTGGTTTGTTGTTTCTTTTTTCTCCTTGGCAAATCCGCTGGGTTTTGATTCGTGACTCAGAAGGGAGAAAGTAGAATTTAAGTCCTGCCTACCCATCCATGTGGAGAGTGGCTTCTGTAGCTAGATTACAGAGAGTCCTGAGGGGCTTTGGGGTTTTTTTATGTAATAGTTGAGGGTGTGGGGTTTTTTGGTTTGTTTCTTTGAGGAAGATTAAAGGAGTCAGGTAAGTCAAGTTTTGCATCAGTGCAGGTATCCTGCTGGAGAAAAGAATGGGACTAGTAGAATAGAGAGAAAAATGAACTCATGATCAAGGGTTTTACTCAATTTGTGTTTGATCTTACAGGAAATAGGTGAATTTGCACAGGTCATGGAAAAAGAAAAGCTAATGCACTAGGGAGCTTCCGTCATTAGGCTGGTTTTCCAGATTCACTCCATATCAGTAACAACTGATTATTTTTCTTTGCCTGGTGACTCTTTGTTCACCCACATAAAATAAAATCAGTGTTAATCTAATTTAAAATAGAGATGTGTTTCCATCACTGTGTCAAACTTCTGGCACACTTTTTGCAGTGTGTTGCCATGTGTTCCACGGGGGGAGGCAGATCAACACTAGTTGAGTTGCCTGCCTGCCTCTGGATGTGCCTCTTTGGGTTGGAGCAGGGGACACGAGGTAGAGCTGTGCAACACTGCAGCACCTGGGCAGTGGACCCAACAGAGCAATTCCATATTATTCACAGGGATGAAAATAAAATTCATCATGCAATTTAAAAGCAAAGGCTTGGCACTTCTCCCCACAGTAGCAATGCTTGTGTAGAAGGTCTCTATCTGGACTGTGGTGGTGGGGAAACCTTTTGTGGGGAATGAAGTTTTGTGTCTTAATGACAATCTCAATGTTCTTGTTGCATTTGTGATGTTACAGCAGAGCTCTGGTTCACTGAGTATGGGAAGCTCCATGAGGATGGTAGAGAAAATGCCACTGCCTCACTTCTGACACGTATTATGTGTGAATTATTTATGGTATTTCATTGCAAATGGAGTGTTCTGTAGTATATTTGTAAATAATAAATTCTTTATGACAGGACATCTGTGTCTGTGGATCCTGTCTCATGGAACTAGTTTTCTGAATACACTTTATGATAAGATATCTGTTCCTTTTCCCAGGCTGTCCTGTAATAAAGTACCTTTTTTTCCTGGTATAAATTATCTATTCTGACTCCTAAATGGTATATGGATAGATACATGTGTGGAAGTTTGTACTATTTGTTGTGAGTTGATATGGTGTTAAGCTCACTTTATGTTCAGTAGGAACCTTTATATGTAAACAGTCTGGTTTTTGTGTTCTGTAAAATGAAGTTAGTGAAAGACTTATGTGCCTCATAAATTAAGTTTGCTTCTTCTAATTTTCCTGAAGATAATGTATTTTGTGAGACAGTACTAATTTTTTTTTAATTATTATTTTTTTAATTAACAAGAACTAGTTTCTGGTTATGCCAGTAGTTTGTGTGGGTAATGAAAGTGCTGAAGTGCAGGGTACGGTTCGGAATGGTGAAACAAGAAATGTGGGATGAATGCCTCTTTGGCCCAGTACGTGACTTTGGGAATAACATTTTCCCTTGCTTTTCTGT
Organism: Machaerirhynchus nigripectus; assembly: GCA_013397975.1. NCBI lineage: Eukaryota > Metazoa > Chordata > Aves > Passeriformes > Dicruridae > Machaerirhynchus > Machaerirhynchus nigripectus. The sequence continues at coordinate 1,694,248 of VZRQ01010146.1, read as the reverse complement.
GCTGCCTCATTGAGGGTTGAACCTCATTGAGGTTCACCACCAGTGGGTGGCTGAAGGGGTTGGCATTGCCTGTGCTGACCGACTGACTTGTGCAGCTCTCTGGTGAACCAAGCCAGTGAAAAGATCCCAGTTGGAAAAATAATTTTCCACAAGGGAAAGGCCAGTTTATCAGCAGCCCATTTCAGTAGTCTGGTTTTCTGTGTGGTGCACAGCTGGATTGGGCTATTTCAGTGAAGGGGCAGCTGCCTGGGGTTAAGGCTGGGAGCTCTGCAGGGCAGATGTGCCGCAGATCCCTGTGCCAGGTGGGAGGATGGCTGTGCATGGTCAGCATGATATTGGAAGTGTGTTTGGAGTGACTGCCAATGGAACAGCACCATTACCATCTTACCCGCATCTGCTGTGCCAGTGTGTTATGTTGGTTAGAGTGGCACATGGATGAGAAACATGCCAAGAGGGAGAAATGCTTTAGTTTTGGTATGCTAAAAAAAATTAAAGAAATACTGTATTTTCAATTTCTGAAAAGGATGCGGAATCTTCCATTAAATTATCTTCTGCATACCGTCTCTCAGTGTGAGCCTGGTCCCCTGCTGTCCTCTCCTTATCCCCCCATCACTTCTCTTCCCTTTCTTCTCCCTGCCCCATAATTACTCTCAGGAACTCAGTACCGGCGGCCAGTTTTGCAGCTGATGAACTGCTGTAAGCCATTTGAATTCCCTCAAAACGAGAAGTTGATGCTGGGTGCCTGCCTGGCCCTGTGTGCTGCTGCAGTTGCTTAGCAGCCAGCGGGAGGCACCGAGGAGGAGCGGTTCGGCCCTCCCTGAATCATCAGCGGGGAGGCAGAAGAGCACAGTTACTACTGGGGAGCTCCAATAGCATCCTGCTTGCTGCCTCTCCGGCGTGCTCACACACACCCTCACCTGCCTCTGCTCAGCAGCTTCTCGTGAGCTGGGAAATGGAGTCTCCTGCATTCAAGCAACCCTCGCTGCTTGCAGGCTCACATGAAAAGAGGCAGCAAAACCATCCCAGGCAACTGCGAGGCCGTGGTCCAGAGCATGGCGAATGTAGTCCGTAGATGTTTTACCATGTCTTGAAAGAGTGGCCTTGGTTGGGCACTTCAGCTCACAAGGTCGTGGTTTTGCAAACCGGCCTCTTAGGTTTTCCATTTTTAGTTGTAGGGTGCTCATCACTTCTCATCGCTTTTCCTTGCAGGCTCTGACAGAGTAGCTCTGCTCAGTGTTCCTGTGTTATCTTGGAGAGATCTCCAGCTTTCAGCCAAAAAGTTGTGGCATCTTCTGTCACCAGGAGTGGTAGTAAAGGCTGCCAGCCCCTGCCTTGGCCTCTCCCACTGCTCCTGCAAGGTGGTAGAGATCTTGGATAGAGGCTGGGCTGGGACTGGGGAGGCTGAGGTGTGCTGCATTACTCTGAGGTTGCCTCAGGGAAAAAAACACCCTGAAAAAACAGCAGGTGGCCAAAAATTATGGTGTCTGTTCAACTGTCATGGCAGTTTTGTTACACTTCAGGGCTGGAGGCACAGGTCTTTGAAAAAGTATGGGTACTGAGATGTTGTTTGTACAACTTCAGCTTTGTTCCAGAGGGGTTTCTGTAAACTTGACCAGAGAAGAAAGAATTAGGAGTGCCTGAAACCCCTGGTATATCCAATTAACCAGCTCACTGCATATCTTGCCCTGGTTGTAAATGTCAGGATAATGTACTGTTTTGGAGCAGAGGCTGTCTCAAAGCTGTGAAATGTCCACTGCAGTGGGATCCTTCCTTACTTATTTCTTCTTTAAGAACATTTATTTCTGATGGGCACCTCGGATTTCATACATGTGGATGATCCAAACAGAGCAGCTGTTGGCTGTAACAGTCACATATCAGCCAGTTTGGTGTGTCATACTTTTCATTTTAATGCAGATTCCTAGATAGCCACAAACCTAGAGTTGGAGGAACAAGCACATGATTTATATGAAGAAATGTAGTGGGTAGCGCTTGGATTTTCTTTTTATAAGGCTAATTGTGTTAATTTGCTTGAGACACAATTATCTCAATGGGATTGATTTGTTTAATTAACTCGGGATGCCTGCAGGTGAAATAGTGAGTATAAATAGAAGGACAGTGGGGAATGCATCACTAATGTTTGTATTGCAGAAGGATTGACTCATATGTAAATGAAGTGCTGCAAGCCTGCCAGGCTAACCTAGTTCTGGGGTGGTTTCTAGATATAAAAAAAAATATCTCATGCTGTCATGCATAACACAGGGCTCGTACACTCAGGAATAAGTTGGTGAGGAGTGTACGCTGTAGTACTAAGGAGAAACGTACCTTGCTCCTGTTGTAAATACCTTGCGTACGAGCGCTTCCCTGGACACCGCGAAGGGACGGTGTCCGAAGGACGTGGTTTGTGCCAGACCGCTGTGATGGCACTGCCCTGGTGTAACCCAGCAGCTTCTTCAGAGTGTCAGTCCTCGGTGCTGAAATCAGTGCAGTTTCTTGTTCCAAGCATTCTAAGGGCCGGTGCTGAACAGAGCACAGGACCCCATCTGTAGCATTCCTGAGATGAAAGCCCTGTGGCAAAGCTCTACGTGTTCTCCTGCTCGCAGATTCCTCTGCCTTACTGTGTGGACATACCACTCTGCAGAGGATCAGGTGTCTTAATAGACCAGTTCTGCAACCTGTGTGCGTGTTCTTTGCCTGCTGTTTGCCAGGGCCATATCCAACACTCTTAACATGTCCTTTGTTCTAAGGTGGGTGGTTATGTTCGAGGCCCAAATGGGAAATTCTGAGTCTTTTCTGTCAGTTTGGTCCTGTACCGTGAAAATCTTGCTTCCTGCAAATATAGAGGACAGATTGGTGTTTCTGATCTTTTCCCCACCTAAAGCAGATTACTAGTTTTCATAAAATTCTAGTCTTTCTCTGAATCTTTCAGAGATCTTCATCGTAGCTTGTGGCAAAATATTGTGCAAATTGAGTGTTGAATATAAACAAACTAAAACTAGATCAACAGAGCACTGCCACAGAACCAAACCAACTAAACAAACACACATTTCCTTTTAGCAGCTCTAAGTGTATTGCTGTTTAAAAATGCCTTTGCTTCTGCATGACAAGAGTGTATAGGAGCACTGTTGTCTTTACCAGAATTCCATTTTTTCCCCCATCCTCAATAGTTGATCCATCTCCCATTAGTGTGGTTGCTTCAAGCTTCTCCATTTCCTTCTGCACAGAAATCTGTCTTTGTTCCAAATTATTCTTGTTCCCATTTTCTGAGGCTTTTACTACATCTGCTATCTCAAGAAGAGATCAGATGATAGGAGCTGAACACAGCACTCTGATGGAGAACACGCTTGTGATTTATGCCGTGGCACAACAGTGTTGTCGGTCTTATCCTTTAGATAATCATGTGAATGCTTTCGTCTTGAAAATGGAAAAAAAAATAATATTTCTAAGTTATATCCTTGTATATCTAGCAGTGTGTTTCATTTATTTGCTGAACACTTGATTCAAATATTGAGTTACTCCAGAACCGTTAAACCCAACAATCAGTTTTGAGTGCTTCACATTTTTCATTTAAATGCACTTTGCGTTTTATTGATTTGCAGTGGATTTAATTTGCCCCTTGGTCTGGCCTTGCATGGTTCATCTGGAATTCTTTCCAGTCTTTTCTGGTTTTGAACAGCTGTAAATTTTGTCATCTGTGGGATTTTAGCTGTTCAAATTTTTGGTGGGGAGGGGAGAGAAGGTGTTGCCTTGCTGTTATTCAGTTCATTCAAGAGTATATCATGCACTGCTATCCTGGTTTAGAGCTGAGGGCATCCCTCCATTGACCTTTTTTTTCCTTATTGAAAGCTGATGGTTTTGTTCTCATACATTTTCTGTGTCTCTCTGCTGCTTTCAGATCTACATGCATGCTCTCCCTAATAAACCTCAATTTTCTTAGTAGCATAAAAGGATTTTTTCAAATATCATTTCAAGTGCAATTCCCAGCCTCTTTGAATCCATACTTAGGTTGACAAGCCAAAAGTACTCATTAACCGCACAGAGAAAAGTATGGAAGTGTTTATCTGTTGGAGAAACTAGGCTTGGAAAATTGTATCTTGTCAGAAATAGTAGAGTTGTGTGCACCAAGTCTATAGCTCTTCCACCTTCAGGACACTCTTGCTCCAGCCTTTGTTTGCCTTGTTTTTGTTACATGCTAAACCTTTGTGTAGGCTCATTTTGAATGCAGAGAACTCTTTCTGTCTTACTGTCGCTTTAAATAGTTTGAGATTGTCCTGCTTTATTATTTGTCTGCCTGAGGGAAAACTGTGATTGGGTTTTTTGGGTGTTGGGGCGGGAGAGTGCTGTTTGATTTTTGTACCAAGTCCCTCAGCTTTTCCTCTCCTGTCATGTTCTGAAAAGATTCCCTTTCCACACATGTCACTCAAAGGCAGGACATCTATCTGTGTTTTAAATGTCTTATAAAAATATTGGAACCCTCAAGAAACGTCACACTTCTTCCATCTTGCCACCAGCCCACCAAGTGCTGGTACTCTGCTGTCAGGGTAGAGACCTCGACCCTTGTGGTGTTTAATGCAAATGCTGTTTTGCCCTGGCTTGCAAATGGTTTGTGTTTCTGTCCTGCCTGTCATGTGGGGTTTAGCAGGCTTTCGACTAGAACTAAGTTTACCCAGTAATGCCAGTTTGTCTTTTTCAAGTTAATACTACAAAGGCAGGTGGTGGGGATCCTTTGTAACTCACATCACTGATCTCCCAGCATCTGTGGTTGCGAGGAGGGGTTTGGTTCCCTTTTGCCTGTTCTGTTTGGGTTAGGGTAAGATGGCAGTATCTGAGGATGATTTGACATCTGTTGTAGGAAACATTACCAGGAAACTTGCCTAAAGTTTCTCTGAAGCTCAGGAGTTAAGGAATAACAATTCTTCTCTCCAGGACACAGTGTCTGACCCAGTTATGTAGATTTCGCTTGCAAGGCTTCATTGACGTAAATGAATTTTGGTTCTGCCTTAAAACCACTGCAAGAAAAGGTCTTTGTATAAGTTTCGGTTTATGTTTGGTTTTTTTAATCTGTTACACTATTGAAGTATTAAATAACTTAATACTGCAAGAGCTTATTCTTTCCAGTCCATGGCTTTCCCTGAGGAAAAAGTAAATACGCCTTCTCAGAGACACTTTGAAAATGATGCTCCGCAGATGTGCGGGGATGCACACACACACGTGTACACCCAAACAGCACCGTGATGAGCTCCGCTGTGGAAGCCTGTGGTGCAAGGGGGTAAGACTGTGGAGGAGGCACAGTAAGCTGATCTGACTGGAAACTGCCTATCAGAAGTCATGGAAGTATCATGGTTTTGCCATGTACTTACGTGTTCAAATGCATACTCAGACATGCTCAAAAATCTTTTTCCAGTGCATGTTATTTCTAAATTACGAATTACTTGCACGGAAAAACTGCAGTGTGCTTTTCTACAAAATTACAAGGAAGTTTCTTCCAAACTCTGCAAAATAGTGAACTAAAGCATTTCTAGGCATTTTGTTCCTGTCTATAACTTGAATCAGGAAAACACATGAATGTGATTGGTGCATTTAATGGCCTCTCAGGTTTCTTAAAGCTAGGTTCAGAAACTTTCACAGTAGATTATAGTAGATTACTGTTGGCCAGGTAAAGAAAACCGATTGTGAAAGGCACATCAGGCACTTCAAAAGAAGTTAAATTCAAGTGGAAATCATTGTTTCTCTTGGGCTGGATATTTACAGGAATACAAACTGAGTAATGCAGCTGGGTGGAGAGGGTAGGTTGCATCTGCTGCAGGAACTGCTTGAGAAAAGGCAGCACTGATACAAAAAACAGCAAAGGAGCCTGGACATGGACTAAGGAGTATGTTGATTCAAATTCTGGCTTTATTTTTAAGAAGTCCTCCAGGATGATGATGTGAAGAACCATCAGAAATGTAACGAAAAACTAGAAAAGACATCAGGTAGGAAAAAAATGTCAGAGAACACGGATGGTTTGGAAAAAGTTCAAGGTTTTTGATACAACAAAGGCTGTATGTTGCCGCTCTTGAAGTATGCCATGCAAAGCCCCAACTGTCTCTTCACTGCAGGAATGCCTTTTTTTTCTCTGTGGTATTTTAGAAAGCCAGATCTTCAAGTAAAATTGAATCTGACTTGCTTTTGTCTTTATATTGTTGACACTGAATTACTTGCTTATTGGATACGTGCTTGTCATGCAGGCCATCTAAGATGCCACTGAGGGTTGGTAACCTTGAAGAATATTTTCTGTGTGGTTTTAAATATAATACATTCTGAAATGAAAAATGCCTTTCTCCATATTACTTTATAAGATTTAAATATTTTTCTCCTGTTGCCCTCACTGGAGTGCAGAAAATAGGTTGACTGAAAGGCTGACTATCAAATTAAATTTGTGCATGTTTTAAATAACTTTTCACATTGAATCTCTAGAGATTCTTATCCTTGTATCTGCAGAAATGTCATTTGAAATTTTTCTTCCTCCAAGATCTTACCAGGGCAAAATTTCAAAAATGTATGCATTCATTTCCTTCACCCTCTTTCTTCCAGTTCTGCACCAAGTTGTGCCTCTTCTCCTTCCTTTGGGTGTCCTTTCCTAGTGCTGCTCACCCAGATGAGTTTAAGCTTGGGATACACAGGCGTACCTGCTTCCATGAGGCAGCTGTGTCACTCCTCTGCGTGTGTATGGATTTCTGTTTGCAATAAACCAGCTTGTTTATGCCTACCGTGCACAACATGGCTGGTGACTGGAGGAGCTTCTTAGCACTACATAATATTCTGTGTGAGGGGAGGTGGTTGGAGTTGGGAATAACTAGTCCATGAAGTAGGGCAAAGCTGTTTTTACAGGAGAGCTTGCTCTATTTTGCATCTGTTTCTTTTGAGTGATAAGCTGGGGGGAAAAAAAAAATCATGATTTTTGCTCTTAATTCTGTGAATTCCTGTAGCGTTCAGAAAAAATGTGAATAGAATTTACAAGATTATTGAAGATTATGCAATGGTCCCATATCTGTGAGCAGTTCAGGGAAAAAAAGTCACTGCTACTTGTACTGTCACTTAAATATGATATGAGAGAGACACTTCCCTCCCCTGCTTCCTGCCTCCTTTTATGTTCTTTGCAATGTGAATATACTAACATCTATTTGAAAGTTATTTTTGTCACCTAGGCCTTCTCTTTCACATCTACCTCAGAAGCAACGCATGCATCTTGGCGGCATGTGTTTGTTTAATCTAAGGAAGAGCAAAACTTATTCAGGTGACCGCAGAAGCAGAAATAATTGTTTGCCTCAAGATCATGGTGTGCATTTGTTTATCTCACCTTTAAGGTGTTTTGTAATCACTTTTTCCCAGATCCAAAAGATTATGTCCTAGGAGATAACAGCTAATAGATGCAAATACTGTGTGAATTATACTTGCACCTACTTGCATCAGTCACCCTGTGCAACAACAAAGGAAGAAAAAGTAAACAGATAGTGGTCCTTGTTCTGCACTGTGTTGAGGGCCCTTGACTTGCCCTGAGACAAACAAACAAAATGGATGGATACAATAGCGTTAGAAATTACTTTATTTTTTTTCCACTCTCAGCTCTTCACCGCGTCTGGTTCTGCATAGATGTGATGGAGCTGTTGTTTTCGAGTGTTAAATAATATACATACTTATATAAGAACGAGCTCAGTCCCTTTTTTGTGGGAGTGGTACTGTGTGTTAGGGTTTTTTTTTTTTTCCCAGACACGACAGCAGCTTTAAGGGCTGCTGAGAGCCTCATAAAATTTTTTCCTCACGATGCTGTCCAGTGGGAAGGGCCGGCTGGTCGGTGGCTTGTCCGTGGCGCACCTGGGGCATTTGCTGTGTGCCACGGCGTTTGTGCCACCGCTACCACGGTGGCCTGGTAGCCCACGCGGCACGTTGGTACGTTCCGTGGCCGTTCTCATGGAGGTGCTTCTCGAGGTGGTTTGCTGTGGGTGGGCAGCTCTACGTTTTCGGGGGCTTTCAGCTTGGGTGGGTGGGTGGTGGGTTTGGTGTGTTTTAGTGTTAAATACAGTTCCAGAGGTGGTTGTATTGTGGTTCTCTCGCATAACAACAGGAAAGTATTGGATCTTTGATGTTTGCCTGGCAGAGTTTTCCCTCCTCTGTGTTTTGTACCACTTGCATCTGCCTCATCAGAGCCTGCTTTCCTGTAACCTTGTCTTCATTAACAGCGTGTTGTAGCCCCTCTACAAACGAGATGTCTTGTCCCTAATAGGCTGATAATGGTTAGCTGCAAAAATGGCTTAGCTGAACTTATTGCAGTTGCAGTTTATTTCAAAAGACAGAAGTATCAATAATAGAATGTTCTAAGTTGTCCTAAGTTTAAGCTTCTGATTGGACCAGCTAATTTCCTTTGACACCCGACTTGTCCTTGCAATCAGTAGAGACAAAGGGTCTTTTCTTCTGGGCAGCTCAGCAGAAACTGAATTTCAGTGCTCCGGTCACATTCTCTTCTGGAAACTTTTTCTTGTATTTTCTTTGGTTTTTTTTTTGTTTTCTCGTCTTTTTTCATACCAGCTGTAGAGGAAACCTGGAGACATGAACCAGCCAAGCTGTTGGTGGTATCAGTTGCACAGTTGTACCCACAGTCACCAGGTAGGGCATCTTTGGACAGTGATAATGAAGGCATTGGCCAGAAGACCTGTTTAAGCAGTTTGCCCAGTGCAAAGGTTTTTTTACAGACTTGAAGGAATGCTACATCTTAAAGAAATAAAGATCTGCATTTCTTGCTCTTCTAAATGCAGGCCTTTGTAAATGACAGCAATACAAGATCGTCTCTAGAATCTTCTCTCTGTTAAGAGCAAAATACGAATTGAAACTAACGGTAGTCAAATGGGTTTCAGAAAGTAACACACATCTCTTACTCCTTTCAGTGAAGTGCTCACTAGCATATGAGCATCTGTATACAGATACATCCCTCCTGTGCTGCTGACAGATGCTGCTGATAGACATTTTCTATGGTATTAGAAACTGCTTCAAAATCTGAGGAATGGTAGCCCAAGATGTAGGTGGTTCTTTCCTAAGTGAACCAACAAGCCAGGAAGGGGAGTAGCATTTGAGAGAGCATGCAAGTGTTTGACACAACCTTGAGAATTTGAAAAGATGGAAAATTCTGTATCTGGCACAGTTTGGAAAAGTGCTGTTAAACCAGGCAAAATTTATTTTGTTTCCATTTTAAAAATGAAGTGAAAAATGTCTGTAGGAATTTTCCCCTATGATGTTACATTTTGAACAAAAGCATAACAAATTGGACAAGGCTGCTGGATGAGGTCCGCTTTGTAGAGAAACCGTGGGAGAAATAATGTGGTATGAGCCCTTTGACTGAGCAAGCAGGTCTGCTGTTCATTACTGGAGTTGTTGTTTCTGGCTGTAAACTGCGAGCTGAGGGGTAGAAGGGTGAGGGTGGTGTCACTCCAGCCTGAGCTGTTGGCATCTGAGGAGGGAGCAGTGCCATCTGTGAGGGGCTGTGCCTCAGCCCTGTCACCGAATGGATTGTGGTGGCAAAGTTGAGTTCGTTGCTTGAACACGTGAGGTCAGTCCTGCTCTGGTTTCAGGGAGACAATTCAGCCATTTTTTTTGAGATTTCAATAGCACGCTGCCTGCTTGTGTGCACTAGTTTCTCCCACATATGGATTTTGTGGGAGAAACCACATGGTTTCTCTACACTTCCTTTCACCTCCTGTGTGCTGCTGTTGCTGCAAATAGTGTAAAAGGGGCTGCCTGGGCAGACCCCAGCTTTGCTTCTTAGAGTTGTTCTTCACTCTGGTTGAAGTCAGTAAATGTGATCTTTCTGAGCAGAAAAGACAAATTTCTATCTCCAGTGGTCACTTCTTCTTTTGGGGGTGGAGAGAATGGGTTCGACTTTATATTTTGATGGAATGTAGATTTACATATTATTAAAATGAGATCTTAGGAAAAAGTGTTTATTGGAAAAAAAAAAAACCTACGTTAGATAGTTCCTTGAGGTAAATGTACTTGTCAGAGAATTTATTATTTGAGTCCTGTGGTCTTTCTGAATGCATTTGACATGATCATTATTCACTTGCACCATTTGTTTCCTGTCTCATTATATAAGTTAGCAAACCACTCTAGGGTTGCCTTTACTTTTATTTGCATTAGAAACTGCACCATAAAAAATGTTCTCCTTGGGTTGCCTGCTGCTGAGCCAAGAGCTGTAAATAAAGTGGTTTCTAATTGAAATCCAGGAGAACCACAGAACCATTATAATTAATGTACCCTCTGGTTTTTCTCTCTTTTTTTTTTTAATATTACCCCATATCTTTTTTTATAAAGTGAACCAAGCTTCTCTTCTTCCTAGTTACCCTTAACTTGAAATAGTCACATTTTGCTGTTAGTGTTTCCATGCACTTTTCTGGATAAATGAACAGTGCTAGTAAGAATACTTGAGGCAGGGGTTTTTTTTCTGTTTTGTTTTAAAATTTTTTTTCTTTCTTTCTTTTTTTTTCAATTTTTTTTTTATTTACAGAATTTAGTTATCAAGAAGGACAATTTTGGACAAGAGTAAGGAAAAAAATTTTGTGGGTAAGCCTGGTGTGAGCATCTTGTGATCTACGGGCAGATATTGCTGAGAAGTGGTTTTCTGCTTTTGACTGGGAGGATGGGCACATGTTGCCACTCATGTTTTAATGGAATACTCCCATCTGCTGTCAACCCAAGTCTCTTTCTGAACATGAAAGTTTTGTGCCAAACGCAACATCAAATCCAGATAAAAGTGTTGGGGTGTTTGCTTCAGCACTCTGTAAATGTTAAAACCCAATGTGTCTAAGAGGGTGGGCAAATCCAGATCATCTTGCGTATCTGGTTCTTTGCTTATTTTAAAATGGCAAATACATGTCATTCCAGTTGGTTGTTAATTTGAATCACATAGGCAGGTATTCTTTTGATCTGTAAACGGCTGTTTTGTTGGGGATTTTTTAGTTAACTGGTTTGGTATTATCTGCTTTATTCGTAGAGTTCTCATCACAGATTACCTAATGTGTTGGATTCCTGTCTCTTGTGCTGCATGTTATTTTTACCCTTTTTGCAAAGGCTGGTGCTATGCCACCAAAGAGATATTTTTTTTCTCCCGATGTTAAGGAGATGCAGTGAGTCTGTCATCCATTCTTAAGGTTCAGAATCCATAATACTCATGTGTTTTGCTCTAATCATCTGCAGTGTAATTTTTTTTTTTTTTTATTCTGCATATTGACAGGGTAATTTTTTGTTCAGATATGACAGCCATGAATCATTCGGCAAGTTATTTGATTCACATGGATGATGATTCTCTTTTTTTTTAAAGCACCTGGTAGGGAAGGCAAGAACTCTTTTTTTGATGCTTTACCAGATTTAGGAGTGGGAGCTGTGAGGGTCTTTGCTTATCCTGCTTATTGGAAACAAAGCAGATGCTAACGGCCCTGTGAGCCTAAAACTGCTTGTCTGCGGTGGTCTGTTAGGCATTGGGATGGAGTCAAAATCCTGAATTATGTTAGGGTTTCCCATCTTAGACTTAGCTAAAGTCTTTTCAGTTTAGGACCTTCCACGAGACAGGAACTCACTGGAAATTGTGACATTCCCAAGTCCAGGGCAACTTCCTTCGGATAATAACTGAGGCAATTTATCCGTTTGAGGATATGGCTAAAATTAAAATGGAAATGAGCCTAGTTGCCAAAGTTTTGCCAGAGATTCTGTTTTTATTGAGCATCTTCTTGTTGTTAAGAGCCTATTGAAGCTAAGAAATAGAAGTGAGATCTGGAAGAAGTAGGTGATGGTGATTTAAAATATATGAAATTGTTCAGGTAATATGAAACAGAAACTTCTCAGTGACTCACTATTCTATTACTGTGTGTATATAAAATACACCATTCTTGTGCTTGTGTGAAAGGTCTATAACTGGGACAGCAGACCAGTAAAGTCATGTCCACAGAGTTATGCTACCATTTTCGTCTCAGGTTGAATGGACTGTGTAACCCCATAAAGATGTAAAAATAGTCATCAACCACAGACTGTAGAGTGAAACTGCATGTCTGTTACCACTGGAGAAGTTGTACAGACTGCATTTGGTATTTGTCCTTTGAAAAGGATGGACGACTATGAAGATTCCCAAATCTTCTCTTTCTCACCAGACTCACCAGAAACCTCAGAGAGGTCTATGGTCTGTCCATCTCAGGATTTCATGTCTTAAGTAGTCCTGTGTTGTCCAGAGAAAATTACTAGTCACGTAAATGTTTTACTGTAAGAAATATTTTTCAGTTCAGGACTTCATAGCTTACACTAGTGAATAAATCATCAGAATCTCATCTTCGGGTTTTCCTGACAGGAACAGGTGTATCTATTGGAAATAAGGACATAATCATTTATCACATGGATCTCCAGGACTGTGCTGTGTAGTTGTACTGTGGTTTGCTGATCTGTGTAGAGAGGCGTGGCCAGCTGCCTCAGCACTGCCTGTGTACCAGAGAGGTGTTTTTCTTCTTGCACAAACACAGAAAGATTTTCTCCATTCATTCTCAGCTCTTGATATCTTTGTGGGGAAGGAGAGCGCTCCTGGGTTGTGGCTTCTGCTGGTACACCAGAGACAAAAAGAGGAGGCTGGAGCTGGCTGGAAGTAAGGCACACCAGACCAGCACTCCTCTGTTTTCACCAGGTGTTTGTATTGTGCAAAACCACTGTAATAGTTTTTGAGAAGAAAACATTATCTGTGTGTCAGAAGGTCGCTGGGGAATGATGGATGACGCTTGCAGGGCTTCAGAAAGTGTCAGAAAAGTTTGATAATTCAAGGTCTCTCTGTGAAGGAAGATGACTTTATGCCATCTCTCTTCCAGAAAAGGGCAGGAGATCTCAAATGAACAGGGCATTGCAGTTGGTCTATTAAGACCATTTCAGCCTTGCAGAACTCAGGGAGGGTGCTGCAAGAGAGAACTCTGGAGTTCATGAGACTGCAAGTGGAACTTCCAGTGTGCAGAGGAATTTCAGTCCACTCTTGAATCTAGACTTGGTGTCACAGCTTAACCCCAGCCAGCAACTAAGTACCACACAGACACACCCCAGTGGGATGGGGAGGAGAATCAGAAAAGGTAAAACCCACGGCTTGAGATTAGAACAGTTTAATAGCTGGGAGAAAGTAAAATAAAATAATAAGAACTGTAAGGAAAAGGGAGATAACAAAAATAGAGAGGACAAGTGTTGCACAACGCAGTTACTCCCCACCTACTTGCCGGTGCCCAGCCAGTCCCTGGGCAGTGGTCCTCCCCCCAGTGTATATACTGGGCCTGATGTTCTGTGCTGTGGAATATCCCTTTGGCCAGTTCAGCTGTCAGCTGTCCTGGCTGTGCTCCCTGCCAGCTTCTTGTGCACCTCTGCACTGGCAAAGCATGTAAAACTGAAAAGTCCTTGACTAAGAGTGAGCACTTCTTAGCTACACCTAAAAGATGAGGGATGATATTCCCTCTCATCCTAAAACCAAACATAGCACTGTGCCAGCTACCAGCAAGAAAATTAACTCTACCCTATGGAAATCAGGCCACTGGCTAAAACTAATGCACAAGATGGAGAGAGATGCAGCATTTGACACAGCTAGCCATTGCTGGAAAATATACTGGTAGGATAACATGAGACTGCGTAGACCGATCTGAGTCCTGCATTACCAGAGACATTAACGAAGGGAAAGATGAGGTAAAGAATGCCTAAAGATTTTTCTGTGAAATGGTCTTCCTGCAAGGCAATGCCCTGTAAAAAACTAAAATGAAAATCAAATCTGTACTGCGGTTCTCAATGTTTAAAAAATAAAATAAAATAAAAATTTAAAAATTAGGCTTACTGAAACTCTTCACTTTTCAAAGATTTAGATTTTCATGCTGTTGTTAATCTGGTACAGCATCTGATACAGACTTTTCCCGTAGCCTGAATTTGCAGTCCAGAAATGCTAAGACCATGACAGAAACAGTACTCTTGATTATCTTTTGTCTTGTGCAGTTACTGCTTTTCCAGAAGGCTTGTCTTCAAATCTCCCATAAGGACAATTGGATTTAAAAAAAATTTTTTTTTTTTTTAGGTAGGACCATTGCCTATTAAAAAAATAAAACATTGTTTTGTACAAGCCAAAATCATATTACTGTTGTTCTAGCCTGATTCTTGGCATCTGAAGGAAAACAAATCTTTGTGCATTAGGTATTCAGAGGTAACTTTAAATCATATGTGCAGTGCCTTCATTATATGTTATCCATTCTTACTGTCTATGAAGTGAAGCACAGTAATAAGAATTCTCCATTGCAAGATAAAGGAACAAATGTAAGGTTGTTCATACATAGGAGAAAATCCTTTAATAATCTTGGAACTCTACCTGGGAGGTTTCTGCTTGAAATCTTTTATCAGATGAGGCTGCTGTTGAACACCTACCTAACACTCCTGCAGGTTGGTGCTTTCCTCCTTTGGGTGTAGTCTTGGGGGAAGGCTGTTTGGAACGCCCTGGCACTATGCAAGTTTTGCAGCCTGCACCTAAGTTCAAGGCCGTGAGGTTTGGCCAAGAGGAATAATGGTGTTTCCTTAGCATGAGTGCTGGTGTGCCATTGGAGCTAAGTGCAGGCAAGCAAGGGCAAGGCTTGGCATCTCTTGGACCTGCAGGCCACACCGTGGCAGCACCAGCCTTCCCTGTTACAGCGTGCCACCATGCTTTCGGCGTGGGAATGGGTGTCACCATGGCAGGGCTTCTCGGGAGACCTGTGCCCCTGCTACACCTTCCCTTGAGTCTGGCTGTATTGAAGCTTTGGGGAGATCCCTAAGCTGCCTACTCTGCATGAGAGAAGATGAAGCACTGCCTGCAGAGGTCTGGCTGGTGTTGTCCGAGCTGCTTTTGCTTCTGACTTGATCAGCACTCTTCAATGTCTCTCACCTTTCATTTCTGCTGAAGTTGTTTTTACCTCCTCCTTTAGCTTTTTAAAAATCAACTCACAATCCCTCCCCACTCCCATTCTACAGCTCCTAGTTATGTTATCTGGTGTTTGTGGTGATGAGGGTTGTTAGAAATGGCATTTTTGGCTGCATTTTTCAGTCATGAAGTCCACAGTCAGAACTAAAAATGCCTGAGGTCCGTGGCATTACTTCGCAATCCTCTGATTGTACAGCTTGTAGCCACTGTTGCTTGGGCAGTTCCCAAGGGTGCGTCAGTGGGGGACATCCATGCTGCTCAGAGTTACAAATTACTTTACCAGTCAGATGTCTCGAGTAGATAATCCAGAGGTTTGAATCTGCTGTAAATGAGAAGTGAACAGAAGGGAAACCACGAGTGTGTCAGTATCACCATCTTCTTTCCAGAATCCTGTGATAAATCTGATAACACTGTTCTGAGAATTGCTTGCCTACTAATTATTGGAAAAGCATTACCTTTTCTTTGTGTCTGTAATTAGCATTCCAGCTTGAGTCTAAGGCCTGATGATAAATGAGTCTGGTATGCCATAGGTTCAGCAAATGATGAAAAACTGAAGTCTGTGTTTGCTTACTTTCTTTCTCCATAAAACAAACAAAACTTGAGCTGACCTCTGGGTAGAAATGGTGTCAGAAATGATATGGTCTAAAAGAGGAGGTTGGTTTTATTTCTCCATTTCCTCATCGGATGGCTCACAGTACATGTAAACAATGCAATAAATAAATAGTCCAAGTCCAATTTTAGCTAAGATAACCATGAAAAATCTGTTTATGTGTTCCTAAATCAGAAGACAGAAATGCATCTCCTATGAACTGATAGGAGAGTTATAGAGTAAGTCTTTAAAAGTATGATCCGGAGCAGCCAAGATTTCCAGATAGCACACTGTGAAACTTAATAGCCATGTAAAACAATTGATAACAAATGTTGATGTAAAAATATTGTATGTCCACTGAGATAAGTCTTCTAAGGACAGAGAACAGACTGAAAAGTTAAGGCAAGCTTTGTGAAGTGGTACTGAGGTTCTGTCTGCTGTGCTGGCTTGTGGGGTTTGAGATGCAGAACTTGGTACACGGCCATGTGAACAACAGCATGTCTCAGTGCAAGACTTCTCTGAACAGGATTTGTGCTAAGCGTGTTATCTGGTTTGTTTAAAGATAAGAGCTTGCTCTGAAGGTGTCGGAGGTCTTTTTGCAGACTGTTTGGAGAGACAATTCATCGAGGCTTCTCTAAATGACAGCAGATGGGAAATCACAGAATTTAGCTGTAGTCTGATGTCTCAAGGTGAGATAAACCAGTGGGCAGACTGTGGAAGGTTAATCCAGAGGGGAAACCTCAACAGCTTAAGTAAACAGGACTTGAGAGTGTGTCCACTGCTACCTCCTAGCAACCAAAACTTGTGAGGTTCAGTTGGCACAGATCCACTTGCTTGGAGGACGATTATGCATAATTCATGCTAGATTCAGGTCATTGTGACCCCAGACAAAATTTGGACTTGAAATGAGACATTATCCTCTGGCTCCTCTTGTAGAGCCCCCAGTTCCTTCATCTTCATGCAACACACTGTGCCAGGGTGCCAGTGGGATTGTGGGGAGATGTGGGCAGAGCCTGTTGGCTCTTGAATTGTCTGGGACAATAATTCAAGCTCTGTCTGTGATAGAGTTGAAAATGGTATGAAAAGGTCAGGCTTTCGGTTGGAGGCGTGATGTTTGGTAACATTTCAGTAATTCTGAAGGATTTCTTGGTCAGCTGGTTAGACAGAGTCACAGATGACAAGCAAGTTTATCGTCAACTTCAAAGTGTTTCCTACTTATAATTCACAAGAGAGGATGCTGTAGTGGTGTACTGTGCCTGCTCTAGAGAAGGTTTCTTCCCTGGTGATTGATAGGCACTCACTGGAAACTCCTTCCTCCTGTACTACTAAGAAACAAGATCACAGTTTGGTCAGAAATAAAGCTTTAGCTGTTAAATTATTTAATTCTCACCGTCCCCCCCAAGTTGTTCACAAAATAAAAACAAACCAACAAAACCCCAAAACCAACCAAAACAAATAAACCCCCTCCTGCCAAATAATAATCTTTACCTTCCCAGGAAGGGAGGCATTACTCTAATCTGTGGGGGTTTGTTTATATTTCTCTCAAATAAGTGTTAAGCAGGATGATCTTGCTTCTTACAGAATGATATGTGTTTACTTTGTCACTTCTGTATCAATAAAGCACCTCTTTAAGGTTTTCTGTGTGCTTTGTTACAAGCTGGCAAACTGAAGAGCGTTGTACAGCTGGACCTGCAATTGAGTGTGGGCAGTACCATGAACATGAAGTTACAGGGCTGGGAACATGCCTGCTCCAAAACTGAGGTGGTTTTTGAAGAGGAATTGCAGAAGCCAGTACTCAAAGCTTCAGAGGCTGCCTATCTGTACCTGGAGGGTAAATGGGTGAAATGTTCATAGCTTAGCTAGGAGACCTTCTTGGGAGCATTGTTGTTATTTTTGCAAGTATTAAATGCAAAATCTGAATTTGTTACAAAAAACTATCCATGAATTGTGCCTAGCCCTTCTTCCTTGAAGGCATCGAGGTATTGAAAAGCACTGCCCTTTCCCCTCTTCTGTGCTACTTCTGGTTATGTGGAATACTCGGACAGGAAAGTGAGGATTGGCAAATAATACCCACCCTACAGGAAAGTCTGTGTAAGGGAGAAGATTACTACAGGAATGGCTAAGAGCTTTTAATGTAATGAAGAAGAAAATAGTCAGTGGAGCTAATACTTGTGGGGAATAAATTCTTCATAGAAAGTTGAGAAATGTTCTTCTGAAAATGGTAAAAGTAATTGTAAAAGCTGAATGGCGTGGCATTTAATTATGTAAGGAACGAAAGAGGCTAAAAAAATAATAACCTGGTATATCAGAAAGCAATTTAAAATATAAGCTAGGGAAAATGGAATATTTCTGTCACAATAAGATGAATTCCACCACTGGCTGCATTGATTTCGTGTCTCAAGTTTTGTTCCAAACAGATCTGTAACTGGAGGGGAATGGGGGTGTGGGAAGGGCATACTTTTCTTCTCTCAGCCTCCCAAGCCAACCCATTCCCCTGCTCAGCAAGAATGGTGAGAAAGATATGGATAAAAATACGAACAGGACTTAATAATTTAATTAGCTCTGATGGTCATCCAATCTCCAGTTGTCTGGTAATTGTCTCTTTCAAAGGGGTAATTTGAAGCAGAGCTTCATAAGCTTTGTGCATGTCAGTAAACGAAGCTTGTTAGTGTACAGTGCGAAGGCCAAAGCTGAATTCTTGTGGGTATTTGCAGCCTTTAATAAATAGCGCGGCAGTGCCGAGGAGGAATCATTCCTTACACCCACTCGCCCTTAAGATGTTTCCCTTCAATTCAGAAATTAATATTCAGTTGAAAAGTTATTATACATTTTGTGTCTTTCAAAATATTCTTGGCACTGCATAGGAGTCAGTCTGTGGAGAGGTGGGATGGGTTGGGGTTTTTTTTTCCCCCGCCTACCTTCTGCAGGGAAGATCTGGAGCCAAGAAGTAGCTGTTAGACTTTTAGGTTTGTCTGCTTATTGGTTTGAGGTTGGGGGTTTTTTTGGTCTCAAAGTGCTGTTTCCTGAGCTGTGGAGCTCCTGCTCCATCTTCTTAGGGCAGGGTTGGCATGTTAGTGCGGCACAAGAGGTCCAAACATCAGGTTATCAGGTTGTTGACAGAAGATCTTGCTGTGACGTGTTCCCAACTCTGCAAAATTGGAACAATTAGGGCTAAAGCTCATTATGGCGGGTGTCCACATAGAGTTTTTTTTCAAGTGTTTGGGGAATTTCTTTTAGGAGAGTGTGTGGTTTGCAGTAATTTTGCAAAGGGAAAGAATAGTTTGAGGTTTTCTTAAGGAAGCAGAGTTGTTTATTGATGTCATTTTTTGGCAGTTATTTTGTTTGAACAGTTTTAGTCACCTCATAGTTTTAAGTAAGAAACTGAAATTTTGCAAGATTGTGGGCTTGAGCTATTAAGAATAATGAAAAGAAGGGCTGGCTGAAGTGTGTTGCAGAACTCCCTGTACAGAATGATTGAATGATAAAATGCTGGAGGAAATTGCTTGTAGATAAACGAAAGCAATGCATGTAGAAGGAGGAGGGCAGTCACAATGCAGAGCATGCCTGATGAGTGCTGCAGTGGGTGTTAACTGCTCTGGAGGAGACTTAGTGGTTGTCCTGTAGCAATGGCAGCAAAATGATAGACAAAACAGGTGTCAGTACTTGTTAGTGAAGGAACAGAAAACAAAACAGAAAGCATGAACGTGCTGCTGTGTAAATGTGTGATGCTCAATACCTGTCTTCAATACCATACGTGGCTCTGGTCCTCCCTGTCTCCCATTTCACCTCCCCCAGTCCGCAAAGTGTTGTAAAAAAAGAAGAAAAATCCAAAGTATGGGGTGACAAAAAGCCAGCAGGAGTCCTTGGTCTGGAAGGAGACCTACAAAAAATGATGAATGTCACAAAGAAAGAGATGGGAAGTGAGTGTCTGCTGTCCTTCCAAGGAGATGAGCACAGGAGAGCTGTGAAGGGGATGATGGGTTCTGCAGCAGCTCTGGGGCTCCTGTACTGCCAACCGGGTTGCTCTCCGAATTCAATAAGGAGAGGACAAGAGATGGTCGTGGGGTAGGAGGTCTAGGGGAATTTTCTCATGGATGGGCCAGGCTGAGCCCTGCTCAAGGGAGCAGGGTTGCATTTTGGGCAGTGCCAGAGAGCAGCCGCTTGATGCAGCTGCCAAGGCAGGCACCTCCTGGGTTATGCCTGTGGTGTAACTGGTGGTCTCCTCTCGTGGGAACACCCATTTGCTTTGTGTGATGGGGACGAAGCTGACCAGTAGCTCAAGTCAAAGGCACTTCAAACATAATCTCATGTTGTACTGTATGTGTTATCTGAAGCCTTGGACCCTACACATGAAAAACTAATAAATTTTGGAATTTGTAATCTGTCTGTGGAATAGCATCTCATCTGTAAGATGCTCCGTTTGTCTAAGCCGTTTTCTCTGAAAAGAAATGTCATGCAATATTCCTGAAGCATTTCAACGATGTAGAAATGAGCACATAAAAACAATTATGCATGCTTGGAGAATCCTGTCCTTAGAGGAGAATTTGAATTCCTAGAGTTTTTTTAGGAAGGTGCAAGCAAAAAGCTGAACATGGACCAGGGAAAGGGAACAAATTCATGAGGCTGAAGATTAAAAGAGGACTTTCAGCATGTGAAGGGAGACTCTGCTAAGATATAGTTGTGTTAAGTGAACCACAGTAATGGTATATGATTGATGATGATAATTCTGGTACTGGTAACTATTTTGTTCCTGATTTAGCCAGTTGATATTACAGTCTTTGTTGGTATTGCTTGTTTAATACACATACTGTGTTGTTGTTCTTGCGTTTCTTATCTTACAAAGGCTAACTTTTCCCTTTCCTGCTCCAAAACTAATTAAATGCTGTTTAATCATGACCAAGCAGTTTAGATAAGAAGATGCTCTTCAATACTATGATTTTTTTTCCCCTTTGCTATATTCTCAGAATCGTATTTTGGGTGCTCTGGTGATCTACAGGAAGTCAGAGTTCTCAACTGTAACGCCTTGGTTAAGTTCTTAATGTGAAATGATAGAGAAGTTAATGCCATTAAAGTAACTCATAGACTCACAGAATCCTAGAATGGTTTCTGTTGGAAGGGACCTTAAAGACCATCCAGTTTCAACCCCCCTGCCATGGGCAGGACACCTCCCACTAAGCCAGGTTGCTCAGAGCTCTATGCAGCCTGGCCTGGAACACTTCCAGGAATGGGGCAGCCACAGATTCTCTGGGCAACCTGCTCCAGTGCCTCACCACCCTCACAGAAAAGAATTTCCTCACAATATCTAATCTAAACCTATTCACTTTCAGTGAGAAACCACTCCCCCTGTCCTGTCATTAAATTTGCTTTGTGAAGGTTCATGCAGGACTAATTCAGCTTTCATCTAGAAATCTTCCTCTTGTGTGTTGCAATAACATGCAAGTATGTGGAAACTTTGATTTTCTGAAGTGTAACATGACTGGAAAAAATCCCTGTCTGTGGTGTGATGCCTAGAGTTCTACTGCCATCCTCCATTTTATTCCATGGAAAATACCTACTTTAACTTGCAGTGTGAAGCTTTGCTGATCAATATGTTACAAGCACAGTAAAGTTCAAGAAATTGCCTCCATTACTATCTTGAGATGAGAAATTGATTCAGCTGCATTCTCTTTCTGCTAATTCATCTGTGCTTTACATTCCCATAAAAGGTATTATGTGCTCCTTATTTTCCAGCAGCGTCATCAATCCTAATGAAGAGAGAAGACTGCAAATTTATATTGTGTATATGGAATAGCTGATCTCTGACTTAGCTCTTAATTTGTAAATGTTGCTGTAGGCTTCACTTCTCAGCTTCTCCTTACTGTGCTTTGTTTGTATGCAAAATCTAGGGGCTGGGATGGAAGCAAAACGGAAGAATATGGCAAAGGAATATAAAGCTAGATTGCTTTCTAATCTAAACCTCAAAAAATGAGATGGTGATTAAATTTGGTGGAAAGAATTAAAATCTCATTTGTGAATTTGATGTACATCTGCAGTGTTTGGTCATGCATTAATTATGTTGGGACTTTTTTCAGTATTTATCAGCCATCAATTCTCTGCCTCTGGCTCTAAAATGTCCAAAGTTTTACTTTTTAACTGTGTTATTATGTATGAGACCTTTGCATGTGTCTGATAATTTATGTAACCCTGCATAGGGGTGGTATTGTAGCTCTAATGATGAAAGTGGTATAGTGGGAAAAGCTGCCAGAACAAATATGAAAAACAGGAAAGGGCTTTCCTGGGTATTTCAGTTGTTGTTTTTTCCTTGTGTCTATCAGCCTGGCCTCTGAAGGAAACTACCAGGAATGGTTTGTCTGTAGGATAGTTTGGCATTTTTAGGCTTAATAGTAGCATCATTTGTTCAGAGCAGATGGATAAATGAAAAAGAAAGCAAAACTATACATTGTGACTTTGGTCATGGCTCATGATATAGCAGTTATTTTTTTAAATTAAATTTGAACATATTGGCAGGTTCTAAATCGCTGTGTTAAACTGAGGCAAAAAACCCCAACATTTTCCCTCTTGGCTCCACTGATGTTAATCTCAGGTTTTCTCTGTGTGTCTAAGTATTTTTTCTTACAAACAAATGGTACTCAATTTTTAGTCAACTATAAGATTCAATATGCGTGTTACAAACCTAGAGGTGTTTAAATAGCAGTGTGAAAACCAAGTCAGATAAAGTATTAAGGACATGTGAGTTTATTAAAACCTTATTTCAACAAAGAGGCAGATTCGTGGATTTGCTTAGAAAAGTTGTGAGCAGACAGGATGCAGGCGGGTGATGAATGGTTGTGTTTGGGGACACGTAGCATTTAGGCTCACGTTTGTCACAAGACATGGGTGCACACAGGGTTTAGTTACTGGGGCTCAACATGATAATGTTGTAATCAAAAACTCACTTAGATCTAAGAAAATCCATGTGATGCTACCAACATTTGCCATCAGCTGAGGTGATTTAAGAAAGACATTTTAGGCAGGTCAGGCTTTGTAAGGGGCTCTGCTGTCTCTCACGGTGCACACTTTGATGGGTTGTCTGGATTTTGCTGTGCTGTTTCTGTGGGCTTGGGGGAAGATGAAGGGGGAAGCAGAGACTGGTGTCAGGCAGGACAAGGGAGTTGCTTGGGTTCTTCTCCCCCACTGGGCTGAATAACTAAGGGAGGACACTTGTCCTGTCCAAGGATCTGCTGGACTTGGGGGTGGCTTCTTGATGTACGTGGCAGCATCAAAGTGCTTGGGACCCCTTAGGGTGATGGTGAGAGGAAGTAAATATTGGTTGATGTTACTGAGGTTATCTGTGATCATTTCTACATTTTCCTCTTAAGCCTGGAATGACTTTCCAAAACCCAGCAATGCAGATGAAGTTTTCCACTGATACCAGTGAGCTGTGAATTGCACCCCAAGTTTCCAGGCCTGTTTCACAGAAACATAAAATACCAGGTGGGACCTGGTATTCAAGGACCATCTGGTCCAGTCCGGAAGGCCTTGTATGTTTTTGTTGTACTCCCTAAGGTTCTTGTTAGCCCACTCTTCCAGCCTATCCAGGTCTTCCTGCAAGGGTGGCTCTTCCTTCTAAAGTGTCTGCTGCCCTGCTTAGTTTGGTGTCATTGGCAAGCTTTATCAGGGTACACTTGATTCTGTCTTCCAGATCACTTATGAAGGTATTAAACAGCAGTGGGCTCAGTGTTGGGGGACCCCCACCTGTGTCACTTTACCCTCGGTGAATCCATGCTGGCTTTTCCCAATCACATGCTTCATTTGATTTGTGACAACCCCCTGCATCATTTGTTCTGTAACTTTCCCCAGGGACTGAAGTATGGCTGATGAGCCTATAATTTCTCGGGTCTCTCTTTAAGCTCTTCTTGTAGATGGAGTGGCATTAGCTGCCTCCCAGTCTTTTGGGATGTCCCCCAGTCCCCTTGACTCCTCAAAGATCACGTAGAGTGGCCTCGCAATGATTTCAGCCCGCCTTCTTAACACCCTTAGGTGCTGAGAGCCTTCCCTCAAAGCCCTCTAGGCAGCAGCATTGACAAAAACAAATGTGTTGTTTCCATTTAGATTATTTAAGATGCCTTGTCTAGATATCTCTTCTGCAGTGGGTGACAGCCTGATTGTATCTCCCACATCTTTGACTTTCATTAATCCCTCCCTTCCTGGGTGCTGTACCTGCTCTTGTTTGTGTGATCCTTGTCATGAAAGTTGCGAGCTCTGGGCCAGCAAATCCCCTCTCAGGGAGAATATTTACCCTGCCTCTGGGTTCTGTCAAGGCAGCATGAGGTGCTGCGAAATCTTTATGGTCTCTGCAGTAGAGGCAAGATGTTGTTTTATTTATTGCATCAACATAACCCATTCCTCATTTTGCAGTAGGCGCCAAGCTGAGTAAGAAGAAAAGATTCACTTACTTGTATTTCAGTCTGTAATTTGAGGGTCTGTGGATGTATCAATCCCAGAGACTTGACAGCAAAGCAGTCTCTCACAATCAGTAAGGGAAATGGGTTCTTGGTTGTTCTTTAAAGGAGTTAAGAGTGCTGATAGTTGCCCTCTGCATAGTGACTTAAAGGATAGAGTAACTTGAAGACACTGTATTGAAATTAGTACTTTTTTGTGTTGCAATAGAAGGCTCATTGTCACAAATCTGCTTGTGCCAGCTGGAAGATAGTCACATGTGGGGAAAAACTAATTTCCATTCTTTTGCTTTGTTTAGATACATCACTTTGAGATCACAGAATGAAAGCAGCATGAAATGTTATGGCAAAGACAGCACAAAAAGATACAAGAATCTCACAAATCCTCAAAAATCAGGTAACGTCAGAGCATCATATGTCCAGTTTTTCAAAGGCTGCCTTGTTTAATAATGTTCAGTGCTTTTTTGACTGTTTTTCAAAATTAGGGCTTCTGAGTCCCTGTGAGTTTATTGATGGACTTGTAAAACCCGGTTAGTTGTGTGTTGGCTGTGTGTCTAGTAAAATAGTTTGTGTTCCACAATATGTCTGACTCAGGAGATACACATTTATATCTTGAAGGACTACTTTGGCTATATTGTCTCATACAAGCAAAAGGCCATTAACTTAAGAAAAAAAGAAGCAGCAACCATGGTGGTCAGGTTTCTTTAGCTGTTGGATTTGAGTTGGCTCCATTGCTAGGTACCAACATGGTGTATTTTAGAGGGAATGACTTTTCAGAGGGTCCTGCAGCTGCATTTCTCAAAACTCTCCTTTGGGGGAGACACCAGGCTCGAAATAGCTGTTCTCTCCCCACTGAAAGCTTAGCCATATGCTATTTTCTACATACTACTACTTGTGCTTGGTTTCTTTGATTGTTTATCTGTCTCGGCATGTTTCCTCCTTGCCTGTTCTTGCAAATCCTGGCGTATGTTCTTCGACTGTTCTGTAGCATTTCCAGTTACAGAAAAAGGCAATCGCATTGCACTCTTCAGAGCATAAACACTGTAGAGGTCAGGAGGAAACTGCTCAAGTGCATTACAAGGGTCCTCACCTTAAACTAAACTTGTAGGCTTATCATGGCTGTGGTCACAGCAAAAACTGATGGATTAATGTTTGAAAATTTCCCCCTCTCCCCCAAATCAAGAGCAGTGACCAAAGGTTTTAATTGTAGCCATAGACAGTAACTGAATGAGGTCTGACCTCTCTGTCCTGAGTTCTTTCCGTGTCTGCAGAACCAGGATCTTGCTGGGCAGTAACAAGTCACTCAGTTCCGTACTAGCAGTAAACTAAAATATGAAGCTGAAGACAATTTTGATGATAGGACATGTTTATTTTCCAGGAAGCGTTTGAGAGTATTGCCCTCGATGCAGGACTTGGCAGAAGGGACTACAATTTGTCTCACCTAAGCAGTCAGTAAACCCAGCTTGGCTGAAGACCTTTCAAATCAAGTTTCACTTGATCAAATATGCAGTAAAGTATCAGCAAATACTAAAAAAAAAAAAAAAAAAGTACTGTGTTTATCACAGGTGATCAGCCCCTTTAGTTAGTGCTGTCTTTGTTATGCTTTTTAGTCACTTAGTCATGGCATATGCAATCCAAGTGCCCTTCTGGCCTTAGTCAAGGCTTGTGTTTTATTTTTATTTCGAATCAGTATTGCGAGGAGATCACATCATTTTATGTTTGCCATTTTTATGTAGTAATGTGATACCTGCTTCAGTTGCAGTTCTCCAAACCCTTCAGAGTACCTTGAAACTGTAACACCAATTCACCGACAGCAAAGATAATCAGATTTGTTGAAGCAACCTTCTTTGTTTCTTTGGGACTCATGAAATTGTATCTGCCTTAAACTAAATTCAGTTAATGGCTTCATTTAGAAATCAGCCTCCTCTTCTTGAATAACCAGAATTCTGTTAGTTTGGGAAAAAAAAAGTTTTTATTAAATTACCATGCCTCAGAATGCATTTTTTACATAGATCAAAAGGAGAGGAAAATGTTGCTGATTGTTTGTCTTCCTCCTTTCTTCTCCCCCTTTTCTAGAGACTTTCCTGAGATGATCAACTCTTGCTTTTCCTGTTGGGTTTGTTGGGTTTGGTGTTTGGTTTTTTGGGGTTTTTTTTTGGTTGCTTTTTTTTAAACTTCACTGAAGTAGAGACATTTCTCAGTTCCTCTCCCAATGCCATCGTTGTTCTCCCCTCCCCCAAGTCCAATATGTTTTTTATTAAACTGAATTAGGACATTCTAGTCTCTCTTAAGAGTGGAAATGGGAACAGCTTAAATGAGCAGCCACATGAGACTCAGCAGCCTTTCACTGCAGAAGCTTAGCTGCAAAGGGAATGATAATTTTTGAAGGATTTGTGCAACTGTTGAAGAATTACCAGCATTAATATTAAAAAGCAGCTAATCTGTTTTTCCTTTTCCATTTTAAGAGTATATAGCTTTCTTACTATGCTTGCTATAAAAATCAGTCTACTAAATATTTTGCTTCCTTTCAATCCTCTTCCCTTTTGTAATTCCTCTATTTGCATACTTTCTCATATACTGAAGTGGGTTTTTTGTTGTTGGTTTTGCCTAAAAACGTCAACCTCTGGGTTTGAATGCAGATACAGGCGTGGGTTTGAGATCTCTGCCATTCAAAACCAGCCAAAACTGAAGTGCAGTAGAAACCATAGGAGCAATTGTATCCAGGACTGGGATGAAAAGGTTTTCATCCCTATAAAAATTTGTCCTTGAGATGGCTGTAGAAAATTTTTGGTCCTTGAAATCCATATTGCTACTTCAGTGTTTATTCTAACCAAAACAGCCATGAGCCTGATACCTTCTGACCCTTATTATATTTCTGCCTTTCTTTATTGCTATATCAGATGTCTTCAAGATTTCTATAGATATTTAAAAAAAAAAAAAAAGTAGGTCTTTGAGTTATCGTCTCACCTCTCTTTCCCTTTTCCTCTTTGCTGGCTCACCCAACCACCTTGCCTGGCATTGGAGATTATTCATTCGCCTTGAATGCTGTGCTGATTTTTTCACAGGCTTATTTTCTTTGCCAAGGAAAAAAAAAAGGACCGGGGGCTTGAACTCTTGGCTGCATGAAAAGTTATGAGGGCAAACCTGGTATCTAAGCAGGCCACAAGAGCACAGGGGTCTCTGAAATATGCCACTCTTACTCTCCTAATTCTGTGCTTCTCAGCCTTCCAGCAGTACTCCGTTCTGAAGATGTAGGGACAGTGCCAGCTTCACACCTGAGAGCTGGGTGTGAGCAGTGCAGGTGGGTCTGCTCTTGGGAAGCACTCCCTTGCTTTTCAAAGCTGTTCTTCTGGCTGGGGTCACAGTGGTGTAGTGGCCAGCTGAAAACCATGCCTGTCTGCCCAGCTTCAAGGCTGGGTTATGGTCAGCCCGTGTGGCAGGGCTGCTGGTAGCACTGCTGTTAGCAGAATGCAGGCTGTCAGGGAAGGAACTGCTGTTTATTCCTGTGTCTGTCCTAAAGGAAATCAGAGAGCAAGATGATGTGAATGATGGCTGTCTTGGTTTAGGAATAGCTTGGCAGGAGATCTGACAGTTCTGAATAACAAAACAGGTCAATAAAAACATCCTCATAAAAAAAGGCTAAAAAATGAATAAGAGAAACCCTGGTTTGTTTCTGTGGAAGCTAAGTAGGGGAAAAAATGGAAATGAAAGAAGGGAAGGGAGAACTTGATTTTGGATTTCATATCACCTGAAGTTAAGAATGAAACTTATATTCCAGTGGCAGAAAGCCACACAAGAGAGCCCTGTGTCAGCCTGTGTGACTGAGGGGTGGTAAGGCACGAAACATGAGAGCACATAGCAGTGACACATTTCTAAGCAGGCCTTAAGTGTTAAAACATAGTTTAGGCTGCTAAGGGTGGTGGTTAACTTTGCTTTAGCAGACATTTTACCATCCCAGAGGGAGGGAGGGACACAAGGAGGGATGGTGCCCAGCAAATGAGTATCTGCTGATGCTGTTGCTTGGAAGTAGCTGCAAATACTCTGTCCTGCAAAAGCTGGTTGAACATGGAGGGGTGGGGGGTTTCTTGCCACCTTATCCAGTCTTCTTTTTTTCAGGCTAGCTAGTAATTAATCTATAAAAGCATGTAGATTTTTAGCTTAAAGGGACAGCTGAAAAACTTGAAATAAGTTGGACAAACTGTAGGATCCAATTCCCTTTTGATACACAGCCATGCAGCGTACTGAGATGGGTTAGATTAGTGCTGTAATAAGTTTACAGCCTTTTAGTGAGTCTGCTCCCTTCAGCATTTGCTCTCGTACAGTCTTTTGTCATCCCTCTCCATTAACTCAGTTCTGAAACTGGCTCTGGCTGACATTCAGCCCTGGTTTTGCAGCCCACACCCAGCCCAACTTTTATGCATCGACTTATTTGTAGTGGATGTCTAGTTCTGAAATTCATGTGAATTCAGGCAGTTCAATTGTGTGACTTGTCATTTGATCTGTTATTTTACTTGAGTTGAAAAATTCTGCGGGTTTCAGCTTCTGTGGCGTGTGATGGAGCCAGAAGTGTTTATTTTATGTAACTATCATCTTCTTGGTATTTCACTGCCTGTTGTCTTCTCTAAGTTTATAGAATGGCCTGGGTTGGAAGGGATCTTAAAGGTCATCTAGTTTCAACCCCCCTGCTGTCAGCAGGGACAGCTTCCACTAGACCAGAGTGCTCAGAGTGCAATCCAGCCTGGCCTCAAACACTTCCAGGGATGAGACATGCACAGCTTCTCTGGGCAACCTGTTCCAGTGCCTCACCACTCTCACAGTAAAGAATTTCTTCCCAGTATCTAATCTAAACCTACTCTCTTTCACTTTGAATCCATTCCCCCTTGTCCTGTCACTACATGATTTTGTTAAAAGTCCCTCTCTGTCTTTCTTGTAGGCTGTCCTCAGGTACTGGAAGGCCACAGTTAGATCACCCTGAAGCCTTCTCTTCTCCAGGCTGAACAGTCCCAATTCTTTCAGCCTGGAGACCTCAAATCATCTTGGTTGCCTCCTCTGGATTCACTCCAACAGGTCCATGTCCATCCCATGTTGGGAACCCCAGAGCTGCTTCTGGCTCTCTGGTGATACAAAGGAAAAAAATTGAAACACCTTTATTGAAGACTGATATTTTCTTCCATTTCAAGTTTACCAGAATTAAGTTATGGCACACTTCCAGGAGAGACTATCTGTATTGCCTTTCAGTTTCTCGTGTTTGAAGAGGGAGACAGCTGGAGTGTGTAAAGGCATTTCAGCCAGCTTGGCGGGCCCCTGGCTTTCAGTTTGGAGAATGGAGCTGTGCAAGTTGCAGGGGACCTTGTCGAAATGATGAGAAAAGAGTTGGAGAAAATCCTTGTCTCTGTTGAAATCAATTGAACTACCATTAGCTTGAGTCCAGATTTCATCCATAAACTTAAGTAGGGTATTTCTCTTTCTAGGCAGCCTACAGAAATGTTTCTGTCTGTTGGCATTTGTTTTCATGTTTCTTTGTAATGATTGCATAATTGCGATGTATCTGTAATGTCAGAAATGTAATAGGTTAAGTAGCATAAATGACTGTTAGGAAGAGAAGAAACACAGAACTGCAGAACCGTTGTTGCTTTAAAACTTCTACCAGTTTAGTTGTTCAGTTTAACCATTTAGTAGTCAGAGTTGTTGTGATAAATGGCAGTGATGGGTGTTTAGGCATCAGTGCTAAACACAAAGGAGAAAAAGCACCCTTTTCTTCCTGTCTCTTAAACGGAAATCATTCAGTATGCTGCTAATGGCTTCTCAGTTGGCCAGAGACTAACTTTGGTGCCCCTGAGCCTTAATGAAGACGTGATATACTCTGGTTTTAATTTGACAAGAAATGTATACTGTTAGCGTTTTGTTAAAGCTGATAGCAAATGCTGTGTGTACATCATCAGAACTTTGAATTTAAGCCTTTAGTTCAAGTACTAAAAAAAATTTGGTATCTAAGGGACTGGTTGATTACTGATTATGCTTTTATCAGTGTGCATATCTGGGTTTTTTTTCTGTTACCTGAAGGTAGAATAACAATGCTTTTTAAACATTTGCATTTTTTCCCTCCAGATCCGTGATGCCTTTGAAAGGAATGTTTTCATCTTACTTTTATTTTTATTTTGGGGGAGGGGAGATGAGTGTTTGAAAACAATGCAATTTTTTTCAAATGTGATTCTGATAGTGACTAAACTTTCCAGTCCTTTTGTGACTTGATTGGTATTTTAATGTAATATCCCATTATAATTCTTTTCAGGTTTTTACAAATGTTTCTGTATGACTCTGATGATAGCTCTGTCATCTACCTGACAGACAGCAGCATGTCCCAGCTCCCAAACCAGAGCTGAGTTGAGGATGCTAGAGCTCCTGGAGAGGAAATTTCAATGAACCATTTTTGAATTATTTTTTTTTATTCTGAGAAAGGGGAAGAAAGGTGTTTTTGCTAATGCCACAGATATAAAGCCTCTTGACCACTTTCCAGTGTCCTGAGACCTGTGACAGGTAACCCCCGGGTGAAAGGGTGCAGTAAGTGGAATTTGGCGCATGGCCAAGGGACAGCACTTTCTGTGGTGACTGCAACACTAGCTGTGGCTGCTGGTACAGTCCATACCATCTGCCATTATGGTGCTCCTGTCTGTGGGAAGAAAAGGGGTCAGGGGCCTGGTTGGCCACTTGATTCATTTTTGTAACGAAATCAGGTTGTTTGCTACCTTAAGTCTCTTACTGTCCTTACTCCTGGAGTTCTTGTGGTCATTTAAGTGTCTCCTGGAGACATTTGTTCTCCCTCACTGGTTTGTATTGTTTCTTGTCCTTCGACTAATACTTGTCACTTCAGACTTTAAAAGGAAGGGCCAAACTCAAGGAACTTGGTGTAAATTACAGCTCTGTTAATAGGTGAAATGGGACAAAGCTCCTATAGAAAAGGTGTACCTATAGATCCAGTAGTGCCCTGTTTTTATGGGAGGATGTGTTCTGAGTGTCTTGACTGAGCTTCCTTAACTTGGCAGGCATAAAAGGAGATGCACGTTCCCTCTCTTCCTCTAAACATTGATGGCCTTTCAGTGTGAAACACCAAACAGTGTTTATTTTTATGCCCTTTTAATGTTTTGTGGAGGGTTTGTTTAGTTTCCCTTCATAATTTTTAATAGGAAATCTTTGAAGTTGGGTCGTGGATGAAAAATCCTGTTGGCAGCCTGACTATTCATTGTTGACTCCTATCTTCTTTAATTGTTCATCTATAGAAATCTGGAAGGGAGTGTGTTCAGAGAAACTGTGAAGCAATGTATATTTCTGGAAAGGGGAAATAAACTCGCAATTATTCTCAGCTATTATTTGTCACGTGAAGATGTTACATACTAATGGTTGCAGATGGTTTACACAAAAACTATACACACTGCAAACCCTCTTCATTGGGAGCTATGGTTTTCTGTTCTACGTTATGCTAGAATGGAAAGGGTTTTTTCTGCCTGCAGCTATGTATTACCCTTATTTGCTGTTGCTAGCACAAACTCTCCTTAATATGCATCCGGCAATGGTTAAAATTTTCTCCATCAGTGACTTCATGTTTATCCACGTAGATCGAAGATTCTTCTAAGGTTAAAAAGGTAAGGACATAAGTGTGCAGGAGTCTTTGGTGGAGAGCATTGCATTTAGAAAATCAGATGTGAAGGGGACAGAGTTAAAGTTTTGTTTTAATATTTCTGTGTTCTTGTTCAAGTTCAGGATCTGCTTTTATTTTAAAATGTATTTATGAGTGCATAAACATATTGTGCATATGTGTGACTGTAGACACAGGGATTGCTTCACATTGTGGAATAGTAAAACAATCTTATAATGTGCTTATGTATTTTTTATTCTTCAAAAACAGTACAGACATCTGTAAAATGTTATTTGAATTACAGTTTATACAGTAAAAATTATAAAAGGCTGCATTCAGTATAAATTTGCCTGTTAAAATCATGCAACACAAAAAAGGAAGTGTGAGAAGGTGGAACAGAAGTTGGAGTTCAGCATTCTTGATGTAAGGTGACTGGGCAGAAAAGATTTCAATTGACTGGTGTGGTCTTAGCAGACATACTCCAGGTCAGTCAGCCTCACCTCCATCCCTGGAAAGGTGACGAAACAGCTCATCCTGGATGTCAGCTCTAAGGGTATGGAGGAAAATTAGGTTATCAGGAGTAGTCAGCAGGGATTCACGAAGGAGAAATATTAGCTTGACCAATCTGATAGCCTTCTATGATGGAATGTGTGGCTGTGTGGGTAGATGAGGTAAGAGCAGTGGATGTTGCCTACCTTGACTTCAGCAAGGCTTTTGACGTTGTCTCCCATAACATCCTCGTAGGTAAGCTCAGGTAGTATGGGTTAGATGAGTGAGGTGGATTGAGAACTGGCTGAAGGGATGGTCCCAGAGTTGTGGTCAGTGGTGCAGAGTCTGCCTGCAGGCCCGTTGCTGGTGGTGTTCCCTAGGGGCCAGTACTGGGTCCCAACTTGTTTGACTTATTTCTCAGTGACCTGGATGAAGGGACAGAATGTACTCTCAGCAAGTTTGTTGATGATACAGGACTGGGAGGAGTGTCTGATTTGCCAGAAGCCCGTGTAGCTGTTCAGCAAGACCTGCACACACTGGAGAGTTGGGTGGGAAGGATCTTAAAGAAGTTCCATGAAGGCAGGTGCAGGGTCCTGCACCTGAGGAAGAATAACCCCATTGACCCGCACAGGCTGGGGGATCAGCTGCTGGAAATCAGCTCTGTGGAGAAGGACCTGGGAGTCCTGGTGGGCACCAAGCTGTCCATGAGCCAGCAGTGCCTTTATGGCCAAAGAGGCCAAAGGTATCCAGGGGGGCATTAGGAAGAGCATTGCCAGCAGGTCAAGAGAGGTGATCCTGCCCCTGTCTTTTGCCCTAGTGGGGCCTCATATGAAGTGCTGTGTCCAGTTCTGGGCTCTCTAGTTCAATAAAGGCAAGGACCTACGGGAAGGAGTTCAGTGGAGGGTTGTGGAAGTGACAAGGGGACTGGAGCATCTCTTATATGGGGAGGCTGTTTAGCCTGGAGAAAACAGGATTTTATCAATGTATACAAATATCTTAAGGGCAGGTGTCAAGAGGCTGGAACCAGGCTCTTTTCAGTGGTGCTCAGCAACAGAACAAGGCGCAATGGGCACAAACTGAAACACAAGAAGTTCCTTCTAAATATGATCTGTCCATCCTTACTTTGAGGGTGTCAGAGCACTGGAACAGGCTGCACAGAGACGCTGTGGAGTCTCCTTCTCTGGAGATATGCACAGGTGAACCTGCTTTAGAAGGGGATTGAACAGATGATCTACAGAGGTCCCTTCCAACCCCAACCATTCTGTGATTTTGTGAGTCTATGACTTGGCTCGATAGTCAACTGTCTGACTAAAACTTGTCACGGGAGCACAGTATATGGCCAACTGAAACTGCTTGAATGTTTATATACTTTAGGGGAAAAGACAGTTTTGAAGAATAAGCTTTTATTGGTTTGGCAGAATGATTTTATCGGAGCACTAGAGGAGAGGCAGGATAATAGGACGAGATGAAGTAATCTGACTGCTCTGAAATAGCCCAGCTGCTACAATTTTGCATCTGATTATGTATTTCAAACTAGAAGATTTTACAGTTTCCTTTGAGGCAATAACAATAACAGTTTATGGAAAAAGCCAGCACTTACCTTGTCTTTCTCTTACTCTGCAGGTGCTTGGCACACTGAACTTACTGATCTGTGTAGGATTTGTGCTGTGGTCCATTTATTGAAGATGTGAAACAACATCGAGTCTGAGATTGGAATTACTGACAGACTGGAGGAAATTTTAGTCCTTGATCGTGATGCACATGGACATGCTGAATTATAAGTAATTCTAGCTTCTTCTCCCCTCCCCTCCCTTCCCCTCACTCAGCTATCTCAGGGTTTATAGAGATTTCAATGGTTTGTGTGCCTGTAAGTTAGAACAGAAGTGACCAAAAATGGGGGACCAGCAATTGTATAAAACTAATCATACTGCCAACAACAATGAGAACTTATACTACGAACAACACCAAATGAACTCCCTTCCATCTCTAAATCATAGCTATGGGACGTCTGTTATGGATGCTCCCCAGGCATCCCCCCTCTCCCCTCCATTTCCCCAAGATTCAAGGGACAGTATAGCTTTGCCTGTAGGTTCAAAAAGTCTTGGGTCAATGGATACATCTAGACAAACCAGTTGGACACATTCTGGCTCAGGAAACCATGTCCCAGCGAGGAACAATTTGAATAATCAAAGCGCAATGTGGAGCCCCCTCGGGCAGGGGGAGTCCCATGACGGATACCAATATTCTTACCCCCAACCCAGTGAAAACCGATCGCAAAAAATTACCAGTGGGGTCCTGCACAAATTGGACTCCTTTACACAAGTATTTGCTAACCAAAATCTGAGAATTCAAGTCAACAACATGGCTCAGGTTCTGCACACCGAGTCTTCGATGGTGGATAATTCCAGTGACAGTGCGCTCAGGCAGCTGCTGTCCCAGAAGCCGGCGGTTGAGCAACAGCCTCTAACTTCCACCGTACAAAGATACCAACCAGTGCCACAGCAAACACACCAGAATTTTGCAAGCACACAGCAAAAGCAACAAATGCAAGTCATGCAGCACCAACAGTTGTACTACGACTACCAGCAGCACTTATCACAGATGCAGATGCATTCTGCGTTCCAGCAGGGACAGGCGCACGTTCCGCAAATGCAGTCCCAGCAGCTCCTGCCGCAACAGATGCAGCACTTGCAGCAGCCTCAGTACTATGCTCAGCCCCAGCAGGGACACCAGCGGCTCTCCATCCAGGAGATCCAGCAGCAGCAGCAGCCAGCTCGGCAGCAGCGGCAGTGTCCAGTGCAGCTCGCTCAATATTACCAAACACAACCTGTCATGCAGCAGCTACAGCAGCAGCAGCAGCAGATGCAATTGCCGCTTCCTCCGTATCACAGGGAACCCGATCCAAAGACTATGCATGAACCACACCAGTACTCTCAGGATCCCAGTCATCCTGTGCAGCTTATCCAGTTGGGAGCAGTGCCTCAGTATTGCTTCCAAGATCCCCACGAACAGTACAGGCACTTGTACCCCCAGAGTTTACTGCAGCAGCAGCAGCAGCAAGATCAGCAGAAGCAATACCTGAGTGAGAGCAGAGTGCCATCCCTGAACTCCCACCTTGGCCTCACTCCACCAGAGACCGCCGAGGATCCCGCACGGCAGGAGATTAATTCCGTAGGTAATGCTGTCCCTCATCGAACTCTTTTGCCACCCTCGGGAGTTCATCTGAACAACAAAAGCTCTCAGCAAGACTCTCCCAGCACCACATGGCCTCAGGTGGGTGGTATTTTAGATCCGTGCCCAGCCAAATTTGTTTGCAGAAGAGTAGCAAAGTGTGGAAACTAAGCGGTTTCGGCAGAGGCAGAAGGTTAGGATGTGAGCAGTGGGCATCTCTGGGATGTTTTGGGGAACTTCATTAACAGACTTCTGTCTACAGCTCTGGGTTGGCTTTGGGCCAGGTTGGCAGCAGCACAGAACTGCTGCTGCGAGGCTGCTACTTTCCTTGTGAGAGGCTTTGGGAAATTCTGTGTTGGTTTCTGGGAAAGAGGGACCCAGTTACAACAGAGCCTTACTGCTAATTTTTCAACACTGTGGGCTCAATTGTTCAGGAGCAGTTAGTCAACTCTGTTTCCAAAAGTAGTGCTTCTGGGTCAAAGCAAGAGGTCCCTTCCAACCCTGAGAGAAGAAAACTTGAACTAGCTGTGCTCACAAGGGCAGATTTGTTGTCTGGCTCTCCACTCAGAGGCTTTTAATAGTAGTAAAATTATATGCAAAATGCAGACTTAATGCTGTGAGGACCTTCATTTACACAGTATTTCCTGAAAAATTCTTTTCTCAACTTTTCCCCCTCTTTTCCAATCTCCTGTTTTGATAGCAGGTGCAACTGTCAGATGGCAGACTGCAGCCACTGTCCCCAGAACAAAGGTATTTTAAAATATTCTTTTTGTCTTTTTAATTAAATATGAGAAATGCAAAGGAAATCTGTATTTAGAGAGAAGAGAAAAGAATGCAGTCTGGGTGGGTAGCAATTGTTCTTCTAGAAACATCTTTTGTTTTGTGATTTTAAAATTTTATGATTTCCAGCATCTCCCCAAAGCAACAGAATCAAATAAATGGTTAAAAAAATTAAAAAAAAAATAAAAAAGGGGAAAAGGGAACCAAAGAAAAACCAAAAGCAGGGAAGCTCCAGTGTTGCATTTATAAGAAAAGGGATGCTGTGTGGTTTGCATTTGTATCTTTGGCAGCAGAGACCTTCCATTTTTTTCTTAAGGTCTCACCTCTGAAGGGCCATGGTGTCCATCAGAGTGTTGCCCACCATAAGTTAGAGGCATTGTATCCAAGCACTTGTTAATTGCTGTCATGAGTGGGGAGATGCAGGTCTGTCATGGTAGATCTCATGGGTTCTCAGACTCTTCTGTATTGATGAGCATGTCCTACTCAAAACTTCCCTTCTCCCCACATTGGGAGCAGCTGATCTAGTATTCCAAGTCGCCACGTGCTAAATTGTGACTTCATAACCATCTAGCTGTAAAATTTTACTGACTTCCTTGATTAAAAAAGCTCCCTCTGCAACAAAGGGAACATGCCAAACTAATGTTTTTTCTTCTGTTCCATGCTTAAAACAATGAAAATAAAAATAGTGGCCAGAACAGAGAAACACTTCCTGAGAGAGCTGATGTGAAGAACAAGCTAATGTGTTCAATATGCTTGAAGGAATTCAAGAGTTTGCCTGCTCTAAATGGTCACATGAGGTCACATGGAGGAGTAAGAGCATCTCCTAACTTCAAACAGGTAGCAGTCCATTTGACTTCAGTATTTGGCACAGTCGTTTTGTGTTGATGTTTGCTTGCTTTGCCGT
Organism: Machaerirhynchus nigripectus; assembly: GCA_013397975.1. Classification (NCBI taxonomy): domain Eukaryota; kingdom Metazoa; phylum Chordata; class Aves; order Passeriformes; family Dicruridae; genus Machaerirhynchus; species Machaerirhynchus nigripectus. The sequence goes on along the minus strand of VZRQ01010146.1, from coordinate 1,657,276 downwards.
GCTTCGCTTTGCTGTCAAAACTTGTTCTTCTCAGCGCTGTTTTGTTATGTCATACCCTATGGAAGTGGAAATGCACGTAATTCTGTTAGTTTGTAGGCCAGAAGTCTTGTTTTAAAAGACAGAGGCAGTGGTGGAAGACAGATCAGTGTTTGTCCTTCTCTGTTTCTCTGCACGTTACAGAACACCCTACCAAGTCATGTCAGGAGTGCCTCATTTTTTTCCTCCTCATGTTTGTTTATTATATTAGAAATACCAGGAACATCAAGTCTTCCTTATTTTCATTTGAACTATTTGGATGACTAAGGAATATTTATTGGAAGGCTTCCCGGGCTTTAACTGGAGAAGCAGAATTGTTGAATCTTTGACAGCTCTCTTCCAAAGTGTTTTAGTTGTATAGGTATCAACAAATACCAAACCAAAAATGTGTTTGAGTTGTTCTGCATAAAAATAACTTGCCCTGTCAGTCAGTCTTTCACTATCCTGGTATTTTAGAAATTCTGTCCCAACAGGGAATACCATAGGAAGGCAAAGAGCTACCAGAGTTCCAGAGTTTGTGGTTTTTAGTTGGGTGATGGAGAATTCTGTGTTTGTAGTGATAAAAAAGAGACATCTCCCCTCCTGCAAGTTACCTTGTAGAGGTGCTTCAGGTGATTATTTGTCACCGAGACTGAATCCTATGTAGGATTCACAAGTAACCTGCCGACTTCATTAGAGGCAAATAAGGAGTCCCAAGAAGGAACACTGTTGTGTGTTTTGTAACCCTGGCCACTTCTTTTCAGCCATGGTGCACACGTTGCGTAGTGCATTGATCCAGAAGCAGCACTCCCTCACTCGGGCTGAAAGCCTTTAATTGTCTGTGCAGGATGAAGGAGAGAAACCACCACAGCAGCCGCTGCCTAAAGAGGTGGATGGCCTCGCGCCCATCGTCATGCCAGTGTCTGTCCCTGTAAAGCTTCTGTCACCTGAGCCCAGCACGCAGCCCTCTGCCAGCACTGCCACAGTCACAGACAAGCCTGCCAACTCTGTGTCAGATGATGAGATGCCCGTTCTCGTGAAGATGACTTACTCTCCACCGTGCAGTCCAAAAGTGGCCAACCCCTGCTCATCCTCTGTGAGTGCTGTGTTTCTTGCCACTAACTGTCCTGTGCTTGTTAAATCCCTTTGCTTGTAGTGCTGCTACTTTCTAAAACATCTGTATTTTAGAATATTTTCTGGAATCTTTATGTTTCCAAATAAATTTTAAAAGTCCTGGAGCATCAGAGCATTACTTCCTCAATCATTGAAAAATACTAATTTTCCTTTGCTGAGGAATCAAGATCTCAGTTGAAAACAAATAATTTGAAATTGGAATGTGATATTCTTTTATCCCACTAGAACAAAGGGATTTACTATCTTTTTACTGGTTTTGTTTTTTCCTTTTCAGGCTGCTTCATTGTTACGTTATGGCTTAAAATTGGCAGTTTTATTTCTTCCTGTTTTCTGAAGTCAGATATATGTGCTTCTCATTTCAGCCAAAGAGAGTGCAGTGCTTGGAGTGTGTGCTCTAAGGCAATATGAAACTCGGAGTTTTGCAGTGAAGTCATTTTTCCCTTTCTCTCTGCATGCATCAGCTCTAAGGGTTAATCACTGGGATTTCTGATACAGGAAAAATAGCTCTGCTCAGTGCTTTCATTTCGCTTATAAAACTGAAATGGCCAGGCAGCACGAGGAATTGATGAGTGCTTGAATGAGATGTGAGAATGCTCATTATTATTTTCCTGAAGGAGTCCTGGAGCAAGCAGTATTTATTTCATGTTCCGGTGTAGAAATGGATTCTGCTCATTCCTTCAAATCCATTTTGGCAGACTATGCCATGATAAGGGATTACTGGGGAGTATAAGTACTGTATGGTATTATCTGTACAATGCAGAGAAATAGCCTTGTGATATTTTTGATTTTCCTTCTCCATGTGAGGCTGATGGCCAAATGAGGGGACGGCATTATACCATCATGGGTGACTCCTTACAATATTCACTCCTGACTCTTCATTCAGGCATACACACTAATTTTAAATATATATAAGTATATATAAAATCTTTCCTCTCTTCCTTTAAGACAGAGGTTTTACACATAAACTTCCACTTTACTGTGAAAGCCATCATTTCACAATACTTAGTAACTCAGCAGTACAATTTTTCATTTCTATTTCTAGTTCCTCTAAAGAATAGGGACAGTCTTTTCTGAATCCTTGAGCTCTGAGTGGGAGATCTTCTCTAGAGACACCAGAGTACGTAGCTTGGGCTTGTGTATTTCTGCAACGTATGTAAAGTGACTGTGATTAAATCTGCCAGTGTTTGGCTAAATGCACATTCATTCCTTCAAAATTATGTTTTGTTATTGCCCAAGCAAACCAAATGCACGCAGTTCCCTCTCTGGACCCTATCTTTTATATAAGCAGTAGCATTGGCAACATTAAAAGATCAAAAGATCCACAGTTTTCCTCTTCTGTAAAGAGATTGTGCCATTGGAGAGGGATTTTTTTTAATACCAAAGAAGTGAAGGCGTGTTGCATTTATTTATACTGTGCTTTGAGCTGTCCAGAAAAGCTCCTACAAAACTCACGGAATTGGTAAAATGAAACAGCAAAAAGGAGCTAAACATTCATCAAGGCTACAGGATGGTGAGCTGAAGCTAGCAGTCAAGTGAGGTGCACCAGGATCTCTGGATAGGTCCAGAGTGGACCTATCCAGGTGCAGCAGCAGGGCCCACAAGGATGCATTCTGTCTCAGATAATGGGAATCATTTATTTGAGCTTCAGAAAAGTATTGGGGTGGTTCTGCACTGGGAGCCCAGGGACACCATTATCTCCTTTACTGTTCAACGTGACCTTTTTTGAAAGTAGTGTTGGCATAGGTGTGCTGTAGGTGAAGCAGTGTAAGAGACGGAGGTGTTTAGGATTTCTAAGATGTTGCACTGGTTTGCTTTACACTAGAGAGAAAGGAGTACCAGCTCTTTCACACTTGGAGAGCAGAACAAAATGAGCCCTTAATCAAAGACTTGGATCTGGCCTTCTGGGTCTCTTTTTTAGGTTTTGGGTTGTTTGGGGTTTTTTTCCTTGAGTTTTGGCGTTTTTTCCCCTTTCTCCTTTACAAGCACTAAATGTTCACCACCTTGATGGACTATATCTGTCATTACAGGTAACTTTAACTGTTCTGAATGTCCATTATCAAAAAATCCTCTGCAAAGATGCATTTTCTTCCCTGCAGAAGCAACATGCTTTCAAAACTAAAATTTTTTTACAGAGAAAAAATGTCCACAGCTGTTGGAGAGGATGCAGCCATGATCTAACAACGAGGACAGGACCTCTGTAATCAAAAACATTTCCTCAAGCTGGAACTTATTAACATAAGGGATTAAGGGTGACAGCGCTAATGCTCGTTTAACATGATTTTTATTGGATGAATGTGGTTCTCAAGAACCACCCATGGTGTAAAGATGTATGTTGTCTAAACATACATTGTAGTAATTTGCTTTATGTAGTAGTAGAATTTACCAGCTGATGCAGACGTTCTGGAGTAATGCTGTCAAAATTTTCTTCTGCTTCCCGAATTTATTCTAAAGAGGGCCTACAGCCTCAGTACCTAAAAGCAGTACATTTAATAATACTGTGTTCATCTACCAGCTTGTGTGTTCTTAAAGCACAACCTGAGGACCTGTTTCCTCCTACCTCATCCCCACCCCCCCCAGAAATCCAGATTCCAGGTTTGCATAAATTCTGCGGCTTCTGCTTCTGTATGCTCTAGGGATTTGTTATTAAATTATTTTTAACATTCAAATTCTAGGAGTCTGGCCATGTTAACAGTGTGTGAATTTCCCAAATGGTCATCTACTGCCCTTTTTTCTCCAAGGAAGGAGGAGAGAGTTAAGTTCAAGATTTGTTGCAGCTGGACTGTAATCAAGCTGATGGGAATGTAGTGATAAGAGGCAAAGAATTTGAATTTATTACATTTTTCTTCCTTTCCTGCTGCTGAGTACTGCAGTAATTTCACTGAGCTCATGTGTCCTTCCTGGTCTCACTAAATAAATGCATTAGAAAACCTCTCATATAAAGTTTCTAATAAACTGTGACTGGGTAATGAAGTATCCCCCAGCAGCCTGTGTGTGTGTTCAGTGCAAATAGAAGTGCCCAAAGTGTCTGGGTAGCGATGAAGAAGGGTGTGGGAGACTCATGGTCTGGGAGAGCCATTCCCTGCACTTTCAAAAGCTGACAGCAGCTTCTCCATGTCTCTGTGGCTCAGCCCTACCTTGACCCAGAGGGCTTGCTGATGGAGGTGAAAGGTAATTTGTCCTGGTTTTTCTCACTCCCCTGAGGTTTCTGTGTAGTGCCAGATACTGCACTGGCCAGGGTTATTATAGTGGTACCTGAATGACTGCCTGGTGGTAACAGCTTTTCTATGGCCATTGCCCAAAACCATAGAGGACTGTGTGCAAACCACATTCAAGTGTGCCTAAATGCTAAGATTCTATGTGTTTTCATTTAGGAAACTAGCAAAAAGCCTCATCCAAGTGCTGTAAAATTGGAAGAAAACTTCAAACCGTTGCAGGACAAGAAGAAGTATCGGCACAGACCCGAACCTCTCTTCATACCTCCTCCTTCCTTCAACCTCAGCATGTCCCACTCCGGTGCCACTCTGTACCAGAGTCAGCTTCGCTCTCCCCGTGTTCTGGGCGATCACCTGCTGGACCGGACACATGAGCTGCCCCCCTACACTCCACCACCGATGCTCAGTCCCGTCCGGCAAGGGTCTGGTCTCTTCAGCAGTGTTATCACTTCTTCTCACAGCACATCACATGCTCAGCTGCCACTTACTCCACTGACACCCACTCCACGGGTGCTCCTGTGTCGGTCTAGTAAGTATTGCATTTACAGAGCAGCAGTACAAAGGAGAGACCCCTGTCCTCTCTTCTCGTGTCACCACACTGATGGGTTTTGTGTGTGCTCACATGCATGGCCAGTTCTGCTGCTTCACAGGAAAAGTCCATCTTTAGTGGCAGTTTTGCCTTGGATTTTGTGAGGTTATGTTAAGGCATAAAGTGAATAGAGGAGCCTAATCTGCTGGTAAGGCTGTAATCATTCCATGTGGTCTGCCTCAAGAAAGGATGGCCATGCATCTCATTACATCTGAGCCTGCTGAAGTGGACGAAAAAGACCTAGTTTGAGACATGGGGCTTGCTTTAAGTATTTGTTGTTCAGTCCTTCACAAGAAAAGGTGTCTAATCACTCCGAATCAGGGCAGTAGAAACCTCTGCGAGTTCAGACATTTCTATTATCTATAAAATTTTAGACTGTTTCTAAATATCAATAAAGGGTCGTTTTTGCATCATAGACTGGAGTAATGTTGGTGTTAGTAGGGAGGTGGCAATGCAGCCTGGGAGGGTCACCAGCAGCAAAACAGCAATACTCAAATTCCAATCTCTGTTTCAGATAGTATTGATGGAAGTGTCATTCCAGTGACGCCTGGGCCTGGAGAACAGACTGTTGAACCGTAAGAAAAACAATTTTGTCCCCACTTTTGTAGATTAGCTCCAACCTAGAGCCTGTGGCCTGAAGTGTTTTGAACCAGGCAGGAAGTGTTCAACTGCCTGAAATCGTGTTGGGGTGGTGCATGGTGAATGTTTCTGTGGATGGTGCCTAAGGACATTTGGAGCAAAGTTATTGTGGAAGATTTGGGTGTCATGGCTCAAAAATGCTAGGGAGAGGCTTGGTGGGAGCCACTCAAAGTGAAACAACAGTTAGTGATGGCTGGGAAGAGTCCTGTGAGGAAAACGTGCTAATCCAGTACTCTTGCTTTTATAAATAAATATTAACAGTGGTGCTTTGGAGTGGTGTTACCTGGTGGGTTCCCCAGGGCAAAGTGCAAACAGGATTGTCCCTCAGCAGTAATGGCTCTTTTTGCTCTCTGCTGAAGAGCACCAATCTGTGTGGAACAGAAATTTGCTGTTTCTGATGTCTAGCCTCTTTGCTAGTCATGCATATAAACTAGCTTGGGTTGTCCCTAAGGTATGATGTCTCAGTATGGCTTAAATTGCCTATTGAAATTTTTGTTTTTCCCCAAGAGATCAGTTCTCTCTAGTATTCAAAATGCTTATCCCACTGGGAGTAAAGCATTGCGTAAAGCTATCTGACACAATTTCCTGCCACTTCAGTGCAATAAAAGTTTTGTTGGAGATAAAGTGAACACTAATCTGACTTTTGTTTTTTCTACACATTGTGTAGCTGAATACTTACTTATTTATTCTTCTTTATAGGCGAATCAATATTGGGTCCAGGTTCCAGGCTGACATTCCTGAGCTGCAGGACAGATTGCTAATGGAGAAGGACGTGCACAAGGCTACTTTGGTTTGGAAACCATGGCCAGAACTAGAGAACAAAGTCTTCCAACAAAGAGGTATAATGACTTGCCATTTTAGAGGTTCCTACGTCAGCCTGTGCCTGTTGAAGAAATATGCATTGATTTCTCGTGTCTGTACTGAACAAAACCTTCAAGAGAATATTAATTACTGAGAGTGCAGAGCAAGAGACTAGAAGTACATGGTATAGGTTCAGAGCAACAGCATTATGTAGTGGCATTTCAAGGGAAGTCTGGATGAACTGGTTTTTGGCAGCCAGGGGGGAAAGGTCATTGCTGGGAAGTTGGGTACTGAACTGCATGGTAAGGGCAAAGGTCACAGCTGAGAGGCAGCTGATGGATTCTGGGCCTGTCCTGTGGCCATAGTTGAGAGGAAATGTGGCAGGCTTGGTGGGTTCCACCAGTCCTGAGCAGAGTTTTGTCCTGCTTCTAAAATGATTCATTCTGTTTCTCCACCCTGGCTGGAGCCTTCTTGGCACAGCAACGTCACTGGCGTGTGCAAGTCACTGCCTCATAGGCAAATCTCTGGCTCTGTAGTAGCCTATCCTGTCCCAAGGATGTGCTCCCTTACATCCTCTCCTCAGTGGTCCTAAAACAAGGAGACAAGATGCTGAGGAGAAAAGGTGTGAAAGAATCTGCTGCCCTGAACTATGTGGTCTTTGAGGGGCATTACAGAATCCTTGGCTCCGGATGTTTGACTGACAGGCTACTGTATTAGCAGTAAAATGTTGACTTGTTTCTGACAGTGGAAGACCTTTTAAATATGAGCTGTTCCAGTGTGTTACCTGGTGGAGGAACTAACTCAGAATACGCTTTGCACTCTCTCTTTGAAGCAAAAGGAGATATTATGGTAAGATAAAAAGCTGAAAGGGGAGATATGATCCTCTTCTGCAGATAAATTAGCATGCTTTATTAAATGGATTTAGATATGGTTATATAAAAAAGATTTCTGATTGATTTGCAATGATGCTTTAAACATCCTGTAACATTTTTGGGGAATGACTTTTCCCTTTATTCTCTAATAAATTTAAATTTCAAAGCAGTGCCTCTCTGAAGGCTTACTGTATATTTCATATAGATAAGATTACTTAGTTTATAGCCTTGGGGCTTTGAATGTCTCCCAGTGCTTGCTCCAGCCCTGATATTTCACAGGCTTTATATTTGGTCACAGAGAGCTTAGTCCTCCTCTAGCCCTTATAAAAAACCTTTTTTTGGAGCAGCAATCACATCTACTTATTTGTTCAGAACTGTGAGGTAATTGCACACAGTTCTTGTATAAATAATGCATTTCAAATATTTGCATTAGTTTAGTGATGGGAATGTTATTAACTAAGGCAAAACATCCATTTTGCCCAGTGTTAGGGAAAGGCAAGGCCCCTTGCACCAGTTCCTGGAAAGCCAATATAAAACCAAATGCAACAGAACATGGGGCTGGAATGAGTCTCACTGGACTGGCTAATACAGTGGGTTTTAGCTTGTGTCCCAGTTTCCTTAGGCTCTGTTAGCTGCATCCAAGAAGTCTGAGAGTGTCAGGATGTGGAATTTGCTTTACAGAGAGTCTGCATTTTCAGGGGAAAAATTTTAGCGATCCATAAATCCTCTGTTTTTCTGATCTGAAGGATGATTAGCTGTACTTGCTGTCATTCTTGAAAGATGTTGGCCTAAACAGATATTCTAAAATATTTTATGCTATAAATATTAACGCTGTCAAACCAACCATTAAATATTAGTATTAACTAACACTATCAAGTCAAACACTATAAACATATTTTTTTGTGGCAAGCAGAAGGGAGGGAAAGAGCTGGAAGTTGCTAAGTAATAGCCACATTTGTGCTAATTAGGGCAGGACAGGTGCACATTAGGTGCTCTTCTGTGAGGTACAGTGTTAATGGGCCTCGGAGTAATTTGATGTGATTTTGTATGACAGAAAAGAGAAAAGAGAGAAAATTAATTCATATCCTCGTACCAAATAGTCTTCTAAATGCAGTTTTATGCCACAGCTGATTGCTTTTCCTAATTCTGTTTTTCCCTGCTTTTTCATTTAGGTTGCTCTTGAAAAGCTGCTGTTGAGAAAGCCAGTGAGATTGAAGTGTCATCCTTTGGCAAATTACCACTACGCCGGTAGGTTTCCTTGTGATCTCTCTATCTGTTACACAGAGTCCAAGCCTGGCATCCCAAGCTGGAGCATGGGATCACGTTGCACTCTCTGCTGTCTGCTGCAGGGATGGCAGCATCTAATAGAGAGATGAGGTGGACAGTGCCAAGTGTACTCCCAGAGCCATTTGTTGCAAGTTTAGCAGTTTTTTACATGACTGGCAATGCACAGAAGCTTTGCATCCATGTTGCTGTGTAGAATTCTACAGATTTAAAACTGCTTCAGGTGATTCCTTTTCTCTTTTAAACTGAAATTTAACAATTTAATCTCCTTTTAAAGCTGCAGCTATTTGTAATTTATAATTTGCTATCAGTAATGTCTCAGTTTCCTGGTACATAAATATCTGCCATCATGCCTGCTTCCTCCAAGGTGATGGTGCGCAATAAATGAATATGATAATCATGAGCATCCTTCCAAAGAGGCGGTGCTGTAACTCTCACTAGGATCTTCGTGCTGCTTACAGAGCCTCTGTGTGTGAGTCTAGTTGAAAAAGTCTGGGTTGGTGACTTGTTTCATAAACACAGCAAGAACTGCATTGTGGTGATGAAGCAGAAGTGAAATACAAAGGTGGTGTTAAGCCATTGGACTTCAGTTGTGTCACCTGAGCATAGATGGCAAATGTCTCTCCTCTGCAGCCCTCCATGCTATTGCTTAATGCTTTGTAGTGGCTAACAACTGCTGAGACACAGATCAGGGTTTTACATAAAACACTTAAGACTTCATCTCCAGTTCAGGCTCAATAGGAAATGAGCCAAGACTCTTCTGGTGGTCAGTCAATCAGTGTCCAAGGTCATATACTCATTTCCAGTTACAGTCACTGTGCAATGTAAGTATAGAAGCAGGCTACTTCCTGGCTGTAGCAGCTCACTGGAAAGACTTCCAAGTAACAAGAAATCTTTGTAAAGCAACTCCTTAACCCCTTGGCCTGAGAAGTACAGAAACATGTTTGATGGTAGCTGATAATGACAGTGAATAAATGTGAACGTCAGGTTTTTGGTTTTGTCTGAGGGAGGTGCCTGGTGCCTGTGATACCACCTCTGTTGCAGTCCAAAGGGTGGACATGGGAATGGATGGAGAAGGAGGACATCGGCCAGGAACTTTGATCAGGGTCTGTTGTTGAAGAGATGACACCAAATCATACGTGTGAGACACTTCAAGGGCATGAGAGCAGGAAGATGAGGAGATATCCCGCAGCCTCATCATCAGTGAACAATCTAATTAGCAGAGCAGATAAGAAATTTCTGCCTGTGTGGCAGAGGAGGAACAGTCTTTACTAAAACAACTTCACACTAGTTTCAGAAAGAATTCATTGGCATTCAGGGAGGAGCCAAGAGAGACTGTTTTGTTTAATCCTTCACATGAGATGATGCTAATCCTTGGTGACTAGCACTGAGACCTGTTGACACCTGTGAATCCCTATTTCTCGAATGGGAAAGAAAGTTTGATTGTGCTTATCACAGCATGAAATAAAATTTCACCAGTCTGGATTTAAGTGACATAGAATAACAAGACAAAGCATTACTTTCTAATGCTCTTGCATGTAACATGTGATTGCAACTTACCTTGATGGCATAGCTCTAGCATTGTGCAGCAGCTCTTGAATAACAGCTTATTTCTGATTGATAATCAGCCACTTGAGGAATATGAGAATTTTTCACAATCTAATGCATGAATAGCTTTAATATGACTTCAAGTGGCATCAGCGTGGGCTAATTTCGTGTTTTCTGCTTGTCCCTGTTTGAGACAAAATTCAGATAAACATCTGAATTTGGACACCCTCTCTTAAAAGCCAGGTTACAGCCACCCCTCCCCCACCAGAAATATTCCTCAGAGGAGAGGAAAAGAAACCTATTTATTTAGCAAACACACTGGAAAAGAATAAAAATGCTAGATAATAAAACCTCTCACTGTGGAGAGAAACCTGGAAAGATTTTCAAGTCCTTCTGTGGGTGTGGTCTCTTTCCTCCTCTTCGGAGCTGGGTTTTCAGCGTAGGTCTCTCTGGGCCTCCCAGATGATGTTTTGGGGTTGTTGCACAGCTCCAGAAGAAAAGAAGAAGAAACCAAAGTCCCAGGGAAAAGAAAGTTCAACTCTCTGTCTCTCTCTGGAGAAAACAGAGCTGAAAGCTGGCTGAAAAGCAAGAAGGGTGCTTCCTTCGCTCCTCTCACCGCTGCAGGAGAACACAGAGGAGTAGTGACCTTGGAGAACAGAACTGCTTTGAAAAGTTTATCTAGTTTTTTTTCCTTTCTCTCGCACCCAGCTTTAAAGGCACAGAAAGGCTTGGGCATAGGGCAGGCGATATGGGATACAACATCATAAAGTCATCCCAAGACACTGCTCCGTACTCAGAAATCACAGCCTGACACATTTAAAGGTAGAATACGCTGAAACAGAGCGTGCCACTGACTCGTGAGAATTAACTTGTTAGAATACCACAAACAACAGATACCCAAACTCATCCTTAGCATTGCCTTTGAATGAGGGTAAAAGCAAATAGCTCACTCTGAAACCTGTTGGCTTGTGAGGGAAGCCAGTTTTAAAACTCGAGGATTTTCTGTTGTGTGCCAAGAGAGCTGGACATGCTGACCCAGGGCTCCTTGGAAGAACACCCTAATCTGTCCTAAGACTTTGCCATCTGTCAGGATGGTGTTTTAGGGAAGAGAGAGGGAACACGTTTGTAACACAAGAGGGGCGCTGTTGCAAACACTTGAATTGTTGTCCTTTGAACAGTGGAGTTTCTCAGGTCTGAAGTTCTGCAGTGAGAACTGCAGGAGAGATGGTCTCTGACATAGGGCACTTCAGGCAGTCTGGAAGCTTCTTGTACTTGCTGTGGCAGGGTGTGGATCAGAACCAGCATATGTTGTATGTAGTGGATTTCAGCTCCTCTCCATGGGGGCTCCCTGGGTGTACATGTAGCCCCCTTGAAACCCACAAGTTGGTCCCAAAGCACACAAATTAGTAGAATATATTTTATGCCAGTTAATCAGTGCAAAACCAGTATGGCAGGTAAAACAAAATGTAGAATAAATATCTAAACACAAAGATCGGCTTTAAAATTTGATCTGTATTCTAAAGCCCCAAATTCTTTTTTGCTGCATTGCAGATCTCTCTCTATGCACGTTCTCTATATCTCCCTCAAGCTAACAAGAGCAAAAGTGGTTTCCCAGCAACCAGAGTTAAAAACAGCTTTTCTTCTGTTTCTTTTCCTACACAAGATTTATTCTATTAATTAGGTTACTTCCAATTAACCCGCATAATCTTATAAGGGTCTCTGCTAATACCACAGCTATTGGGGAAAGTCTGTAAGGCCCAAAATCTCCATAGGTGTACAAAAAAATTAGTTCATGGAAGTGATTCTGTGTTATTATTTGTATTGTGTTGGGGTTTTTTAGGAGGGTGGGGTAGAGGCAGGAGAGCAGAATAAGTAGAAAAAAAAAATCTCTCCTGGTGTTGTCATGAGTTTTAAAGTTATGTTTTGGCATAATAGAGTAGCCCCCTGGACTGCATGAGTGCATTTACCCCTGCACAAAGGGAGGGTAAATGCAAATGACTGACAAGTGGTGTAAGAAGGGAATGATGCTGGTTCAGGGTGGGAAAGATGGAAAGGCAGTGTGTCAGCAGAAAGATCTCTGGGTGGTAACAGAATAAGTAAAACTTCTGGCTTGAAGCCAGTGCCTTTCTCTGATGCTTAAGAGAGCTTTAAGTGTAAATCTCTGTGGAAATAACTAATGCATGCTTATATCCAGTACTCAAAGAGCCTACAGAAAACAGGTTGCAGAAAAGTTAATTTTGTAGTTTTCAGCATATAAAGGAGTGATGAGATACCTGCTCTGAGCTTGTAAGCCTGGGAGCTGATGCTGAAAAGCAAAACATTTGCAGTCAATAACACTGATATTTTTTTTTTAGACAAAAGTAAAAACTGTAGGACTGTAGAGTTCAATACCATGTGTGGTGCCAAGACCAAGTTAATTGAAATCAGTGCAGAGGCAAGCATTTCCATGGAGAGTAGTAACATTGACAGGAATATTAGGGATTTATTTTCATAAAAGTTTTAGATGTTTCAGAAATTCTCAGACTGAAGTAGAATCTTCTTGTAGTGTAAGTCATTTCAAAGGCATCTACCTCATGACTTCTTGCATATCCTTCCTTTAATGTATGTAATGCTGCCCACTCCTAACAAACAGAATACTGCTTTGGTGCAGTAGAGCAATCCTGTGTTCCTGTTCCCTCTGTTTGACTAATACTGAGAAAGCATAAATTCATTTCAATTTAAATGTTAATTGCACATTTTCATGGGCAGTTAGGCCAGGGGACCAAACACAGAATAACAGTATTTAGAAGTTTTATATACAGCTTTCATTAAATGATAAAGAACACTTTGTGCATATTGCACATTGCTACAGTCTCTACCTACTTGTGACCTCTGTCACAGAGGATTTAAATGTGTTATCCCAGACCATGCAAGTGAAGAGCTGCAAAAGGATCTTAAAGAAGTTACTTTCTGGAGAACAAAAGGATATATGAACTTCTGTGTCATCAAATGTAAGGTGGCATACATGAGAATAAGCAATACAAGCCTTACACAGGAAATTATGAGCTCTGTGGTGGTGCTTCTCAATTAGAATGAGAGTTTGGGATTGTAATGCTAGTTCTAAGAAAGTATCAGCTGTATTTTACAACAGCTAAAAAATACAGTCAGGCGTTAAGAGGGTAGAAAATGTGGTGATGCCACTGAAAGTCTGGATTATATGTGGACTTCTGTGTGCCTTTCTGGTCCTGTTGTCTCTGTAGGAATGTTTTAGTACTGGAAAAGATTCAGAGAGGGACAGCAGTAATGATCAAAGGTTTGGGAGTAATAGAAAGGGCACACAATTCTGAATAGCATGGAGGTGATGGTCGAGGTTGGGTTCACTTTCCCCTCCACTTGAAGAATGAAGGGTCATCCAGTGAAGCTACAGGGAGCCAGGAAACAAAGAAAGGGAGATGGCTTTTCATGCAGAGGGTCCACTGATCTGTGGAACTCCTTGGCAAAGGATGTTTTGGGTACGAGAAGTTTAATTGGTTGAAAGGAAGAGTGGCTCAGCAGTTAAAAGGGTAGTTACTAAATAAGCAAATTGCAACAGATTCAGGAAATCCCCTGTGCCCAACGTGGTCAGAGGTTAGGGAAAATTAGGGGGAGGCATTGTATTTGCTTGCCGTGATCTTACTGTTTCCTAGGCAACCGTCTGTCACTGCTTCTGGAGACCAAATACTGGTTAGATGGACTTAAGGTCTGAGTCAGTACAGCCATACTTGTATTTGGGTAGCAGCAATCACTCACATGTGCTTGAGACTTCCCGGTTCTTGTTTTGGATGCAGCATCAGCATAAAGGTCGTGACTTTTTATCATTCATAATGATTTCACTTTCTTTTTAAGGCTCTGACAAATGGACACATCAAGAAAGGAGGCTGTTCAAAGAGGCATTGTCCACCTACAGCAAAGATTTCATATTTGTACAGAAAATGGTAAGGTTATTTCTGTTCTGTCAACTGCTGAGCTTTTTTTCCCATTGCTCTATTCTGTTCCTCTTAATTTTCCCTCCAGTGCCAGACCAGCTGATTGCAGGCATAGAGGCAGCAGTGGTTACAAGAACACCGACAGGAGTGGTATATTCATTGGGTGTACCTGTGCATTGGGTACCAGTAAAAAAAGTTATAAATAAATAAAAGGTGTTCCTCTTGTTGTTACACCTGAAAGTTTTCACACCCGTAATCCAAATCATGGCATTCTACGTGTATGTAGAATATATGTAGGACAGGTATGGTTTTCCATTATGATCTTGGTGTTCTCTGGCAGTTTGTTACAAGGTACCTGAGTCACTGGCACTGAGCTTGGTGCCAGAAAGGGTTGAAATCTGTTAATAAAGAGAAAACACGTTTGGGCTTACTTTTCATGTTCTGCCACAAAGCAGAAAAGACAAGGTTATAAATCCCAGGGAACAATACCTTACTTGTTAGCTCCAATGTTGAAAAATATATGGGTTTATATGAATCAAGCCTTAATTCCTACATTTCTCAGTGGTGCTGTACACTTAGGCTACAGAAGTACATTCTGAGTAATTTTCTGTCTGGAGTAGAGAGAATCCCAGAGAAATCTACTGAAGCTGATGACATCAATGCAAATTTGACTGAAAAAAAATTTAGAAGAAGTGTTCTACAAGAGTATTCCTGTTGTAGTCAAATTGTCTTTTTTTTTTCCCTCCATTTGAATGTTTGAGTAATAAAGCCTGCCTCTTGGAATATATTAAAATTGTGTGTAATAAAAGCAGAAAATTAAGACTGGACTACTTCTGCAATTCCTTAACTACAGGTTAAGTCTAAGACAGTTGCACAATGTGTGGAATACTACTATACCTGGAAGAAAATCTTGCGTTTGGGACGGAAACACAGAACGCGTTTAGAGAAGAAAAGAGATGAATGCTTGGTAAGTCTAAAAGAAGATGAGAAAGTTTAACTCTTGATAATTTTTGTTTGTCCTGTTTTGAGGAGGAGGTTGAATTAGGTGACATAGGTATCTTCCAACAGAAATTATTCCATGACTTTAAATTATGTTCTGTACGAACATTGTGTGACCTCAGCTACAGCAAGATTTGTGTGGCTGGGCTGCAACGAGATAAAAGTGCATTATCTAACTGCCTAACAGGTAAACCTCTGCAAATTGTGCCTGTGCCTGTGCCTGTGTGTGCTCTTAAAGGCTGCTCTAACATTCAAGCACAAATACCACTTGAGATGTGTTGGTTTGTGGGTTGGGGTCTTTTTGGTTGGTTGTTTTGGGGTTTTGTTAAAGTAACTTGACTACAAGTACAGCATACATGGCCTTTCTCATGGCAGGAGGACAGCACTGTGCCTGACTTCTGTAGATCTTTGGAGCCACACCTCCATAACACTGATGGAGGCTGTCTTGAGCAATGCAGAGAAGGTTTATGTGCTATAGCTTATCCGTTAAGGGATGGTAGCTCCAGCAAGACCAGAAGTTCATTCATGATGGGAAGAAATACTGATACTGGGATGAACGCTTGACTAAACAGCATGCTGTTCCAGAACTGTATATGACCTAATATCCAGTGCTGTCTTTGACCATATTTGTAGTATTGTTAAATGTACTGTCTGTTTTAGACAAGTGGAGAAGAGGAAGTGTTAGAGGAAGATGAGGAGATCGAAGAAGACAGAAAGGAAGAAAGGGAAATGCAGAAGTCACCTGACCCACCAACTATCTCTCTTGTTGGACCTATAGATCTGCCTGCTGTTCAGGGTCTTTCACTTTCTTCGTCCTCCTTCATCTGTGAAATGCCAAACTGTGGTGCTGTACGTGTGCTTGGCACATTTAAGGGGGAGAGGGTGGTGGTGGTGGTTTGTGTAAACCAGTGAATTGTGATTCTGACTGCTTTTTAATTCCCTCCCCACAAAACATAAGCAGTTTGATCTGTACAGAAAACTGAATTCTGAGATGATGTTTCAGTTAGAAATACTTTACAACAACAGCTCCAATTAGGTTACACAACTTCAATAATAGGATAGCTCACTGCTTTGTTTTATTATGACTATCTTTAACTGTAGCGGGATATTGCTGAAAGCAAGCATCGTTTGACCGAGTAGATGGTGCATATTAGATGTGTACATTTGTGCTGTTGTGATATGCATTCAGCATCCTACTTTCTGCAGTTCTGTTTCAGTGTCTTCTTGTGATTTCTTGATGTTTATTTTTTTGTGTGTGTGTTGGTTTTTTTTCCCCTCCCCTCCACCCTGCTCCCTGCCAGGTGTTCAGTTCCCGACAAGCGCTGAATGGCCACGCTCGCATTCACGGAGGTACGAACCAGGTGACGAAAACACGCTGCACCATTCCGGGCACTAAGCAGAAATCTGGTACGCAGAGCGGATACTGCTCCATCAAGAGCTCACCTGCCCACAGCACAACGAGCGGCGAGACCGACCCGACAACAATTTTTCCTTGCAAGGAGTGTGGCAAGTAAGTGTGACTGTCTGCAGTACTGCATAGCCTTTGCCTATTTAGATTCCAGATCAGTAACGCTGTGAACAAACTTTGGATTTTGCTCTGATGGTCTTGGAAGAAGTTTTCTCCCTAGGTGATATGTTCTCTTACCAAAACTGTCAGAGATAGGTTTGCATGATATTTTGGATGCCCTTGCTGTATTTACTCCTATTTTCCACTTACCTGCTAGAATTTCTACATCTGGCATTCCAGCTTCCTGCTTCATCACAGATTTGCATGGGCAAATGACAGTGGGCAACTTTTTCTGTGTTCCTGTCCTTGAGTTTGTCCATCCTGACGTGGTATTCCTTCACCTTTTCCCTATGGTGCAAGATGGTTGTGAAACTGATACAGGGAGAATTAGGATGTGCATAGATACTGAAGCAGGTGTGGGAGCTACAAACTACCTCTGGCAGAGTCAGAGTAGGCCATTTTGATACCATCAGGATGTATAAATCCGGTAATATGTCCCTGAAATTCGCACCATGGCATTGCAGACTTCACTGACTTCTATTTCAGGACAAGGAAGCAAATGTACTGATAAGTTGTTGAGTCTTTTTTGGCTCATTTCATCAAAAGCAGTGCATTTTTATCTGATTTTTTTTTTCCTTTAAAATTTAGGGTCTTTTTTAAAATCAAAAGCCGCAATGCTCATATGAAGACTCACAGACAACAAGAAGAACAGCAAAGGCAGAAGGCTCAGAAAGCTGCTGTGGCAGCAGAAATGGCAGCCACTATTGCAAGAACTACTGGGCCCGCTGGGCATAGTTTGATCCCCCTGGATCACATGAGTCTGGTTAAACATGTTGAAAGTGTTGGTGACATTGATGATGATGTTGTTCCGGATCTGGGTGATGTCATGGAAGAGAATGAAGTCATGGACGCTGACCTCTTACTGGATGATGAAGATCCAGATCTACTGCAGGATGATGCTGAGTTGTAAATAAAGTTGTTTGATAGACAGCTACTGAGCACACCCTGAATAGATCAATCAGGAAACCTGGACTGCTTGTTTATTCCCACTGATTGTAAACTACCTGTTGAAAATTATAATTCTTTTATCCAGGTCTAGAAAAAAAAATCTGCTTTTTTCCCTTTTTTTTTTTATTAATTTGTGTTTTGGGGGAAGAAATAAATAATTGGTACAAATATTCTTATAAGGTGTTTTTATCTGAGCTCTTTTTGCTGATAACTTCCAAGGCCACTAATTACAGAAGTTCATGGTTCTGCTATCAGTTCCTACCAGATGGTCCTGGTGGAATCTTTAGTCTTTAACTCTTCCAAGTTTCATTTTACCCCAATTACAAGAATAAATTTCACACACTTCTGAGGAAACTTTTTTTTTTTTTGCCCATATTGGATCATTTCCAGCATCTTCTAGAGAGTAAATGTCATCTCTCTTAAAGATACGATTACATTATTTGTCTTTGTGCTGCCATTTTAAGGGAGATGGAGGAAAAAAAAATCTGGTTTAACTATGAAAGAGTTAGTAATATCGCAGATCATTTTCAGTTCTTTCTTGGTTACACAGGACATTTTAGACCTTCCATTTTAGCAAGGTTTTGATCTGCTGATTTTAAAATGACCTAAATTCAAGGATTGAAGAAGGAAAATTATTGTACTGTGGTTCGGATCCTCTGATGGGAACACTGAATCAGGAACACTGCCTTGGTAATCAGACTGCACTGGAAATACTGTCCCGTGACAATAGATCACACTGTGCAATAGCCATCTCGGTGGTTTTAGGGGAGAGTGTGCTTGAGCAGTGCCTGCTCTCTCACCAGGCAAACACAGGGAAGCATACTTGCCATTGGAAAAGAGACTGATAACACTTTCAGCACCTAGGTATAATGTGTTACTCTCGTGCCATTTTCAGTCCTCTTCATTGCATCAAATTCAGCTGTTTATTTATTATATACACTGCAAAGGTGAGTTGATGTTGCTGTTTAATGACCATTTCTCCTCCCTTAGGTTCAGATCTACATGCTGGACACCTGACACAGTTTATATAAATTTAGATTTGGTTCTCTGATTAAATAGGATATTGAAAGAATTGTACTTAGCAGAATAAAACAATTAAGGAAGAAATGGAGTTAGGTTGAGTAGACCTTTAATTACAGAATATGAATGCTGATTGCAGAGCTTTCACAGGCAGCAGCACTGGTTTTCTTGTGAATTTTGCACAGCAGAGGAGTATTGTTAACTTTATAAAATATTTTATAAGACTTGTTTCAGATCTTCAGGCCTCAGGTTTGTTTGGGATTTTTTTTTTATGGGTTGGGTTTTATTTTATTGGGTTCTTTTTGCCATATTCCTAATATCTTCAGCAGAATCTGAGGGATGGTGGGTCTTAGTTTCTGCTGTCTTTCATCCTTGTTTAACTATGCAAAATGAGGGTAAATCACGGCACTTTTGTAGGAGTACCGGACCACACAAGTTCAAAACCAGTGGGACCCACTGACAGAGAGAGGTGCCTTCTCTGTCAAAGCCAAATATGTGAAGCCAAATGACCTCAAGTTTCTACTTGAGGTCGAATGTTCTGATGCTAAAGAACCAACCCTTCAGGAGAATGGAAATAACTTCTCAGTTTCCGGTCAGTGAAGTTCCCGTGTGTGTGGTTGTTTCAGTGTTTTGGGGGGTTTTCTGCATGTTTTTGCAGTTGGTTTTGACCAGTGGGTGGAATTTCACTGCTGTCACATAATAAGAGGTGATGTTCTCAGTCATTGCACCCTTGAGCTTCAGGAGATCAGGCAGCAGCAGCCTTTCCTTTCCCAACTGCCACTCAGCACATTCCCCAGCAGTTCGTTCCTGTCCACGCTGTGACACTTTACTTTTACAGGGGCCATATGCAATGCAGGTTCAGCAGACTGGGTGCTCAGCTCTGTACCACCGGCAAGATCCACTGACAAAAAATCTCATAGATAGTTCAAGTCTTTGTGGTTTGCAAAGTGGAGGCTTTTGCGAGCAGTAAAACGTGTTGGCTTTCAGGCGCCTCTGGTAGAAACAGCCCAGCAGAGTCTACTCTTCCTCTCCCAAGCTTGTATAATTTTTAACTTTTAAGGATCTTTGTGAGAATGGCTCTACACTGGAAAATGAACATGTTTTTCCTGGTGGGAAAAGAACTGTTTAAGCAAAATGATGATTGAAATCAAGAGTTCTGCTTGAAGAACTGAGTGAAACAGTAGAAACTTAGCAGCTTGATTCTGAAGAGCAGCTCGGTATTAGAGAATCTACAGTGGCACTTTTTTAGTAACAATTGGACAGGATCTGTGCTAAACTTAGTATCTATAAATATATACATACATATATATATGCCTGGTTCAGTAACATTATCTGGGTGCTGTTTTATTCTGCAGCCAAGAATATAATAGAACGATGATAACCAAAGAAGTTATTCATAAAGGAAGAAAAAAATCAATGCGCCTTTCCTAAGCAGTACATGATTTAGGCCTCAAACATTGACTTCGTCATTATAAGTATTGCATTGGCTGATGTTAAGTGTGCTGTTCTGCCTATTTGTACATGAGTTGAACATAGTTTTGTTTCAGAAAATTTGTTTCTTGATGATGGTTGATGATGGAAAACTATTCAATATTGGACCTAGTCCTCTTTGATAAAACCTGTACATATAGAAAACATATTTTATGAGAAAAATCTTATTTTCAATATTTAACTGTTATTTTATTAGAAGATGGTTTTGTAAATATTTTAGGCGTTTTAGTGTAAAAAGCGGACTGTAATTTTAGGTGGCAGAGGAAGCAACAAAATAAAAAAAAATACATACATTTGATAGAGCCTGTGATCTATGCTGGTTTCAGGTTCCCGGTGTTAGCATTTGACTTGCACACAGCTTAATTTCAGGTTACTGTCTACCTGGTTGTGTGTATTTAAGGATGGTTTAGTGGCATAAATTAGTACTTGTTCTTCCCCCTGCCCCTTTAGAGATTTGGTACCGATCAGAAGCTGTGTTGTAGTATTAGCCGCTATTTGTATGTGTAAAAAGAGAGGGGTTTGTTTATGTGCCATTTCCAGTTAGTACTGTATTTCGGTAAAATACATTCGGATGGGTTTTGCTCTAACGGGCTTGTATCCCTTTTTAAAATATTTTTAAGAGCGGGGAGAAGGCTGAAAACTAGGGTTCGTGGTTTGGTTTGGTTTTGTT
This sequence comes from Machaerirhynchus nigripectus, assembly GCA_013397975.1. NCBI lineage: Eukaryota > Metazoa > Chordata > Aves > Passeriformes > Dicruridae > Machaerirhynchus > Machaerirhynchus nigripectus. The sequence goes on along the minus strand of VZRQ01010146.1, from coordinate 1,636,543 downwards.
TTTAAAGGATTCCTAGAGAACAGGACGGGGAACGCCTGTGAAGGGACACAGGGCCGCAGCTGGCGGGAGGCGGCTGAGGGGCAGCCGGCGCTCCACCGGTGCTGCCCGGAGGCAGCGCTCGGGGGAGGCGGAACCGGGGTGGGGAGCCCAGCTGGGAGCTCGTGTGGCTCGTTCGGCGCCGTACGAGCTCCCAGCCCCCCTCCGCACCCTGAAGCGCTGCCCCGTGGCCTCAGGCTCTCTAGCGGGGGCAGTAGGTGCGGGATCCGGCCGCTCTTCTCCTTCCGGGCGAGGGAGGGCGGGCTGGGGCGGAGCCAAGATGGCGGCGGCGTGGCTGTGGCGGCGGCTCTGTCAGGTGCGGTGTGTGGCGGGAGAGGGGACGCGGGAGCCCCGTCCTCCTCCTCGTCCTTTTCCTCGGCGTCTTCATTGCTGAGGGGAGTGGGAAAAGGGGACACGGCAAATGTCATCCTTCGGGCTGCGGGAGGGTTGGGGGTGTACAGCGTGGGACTGTGTCTCTGCACGCCGTTATCGCCTGGCAGGTCCCTGCAGTTCTGTGGTTTTCCCGCAGTTAGTCCGGGTGGAAGGGATAGTGAAGAACAGGTGACTTGGATTTGGAGGTCACGTGCTAGGCGAGTTTCTGAACTTGAAAGTTTCAAAGCTTGGAAGTTATAACGTAAAATAATAGGAAAGCATTTTGCACTGCCGATGTTTGCTAGTTCGGACTTAAAAACAGTGACGGCTTTCTCTCAAATTGTGAAAATTGGATTTTCTGAAGCCGTAAACTATCTTCTGTGTATGCACTGTGTTCGGGACTTGCTTTTCAGGCATCTGTCTCCCCCTGACACTACAGAGGCTCTCAGCCAAACAAAATTAAGTCTGTTTTGCACTGGAGAGGGGTAATTGTGTTTTGTGCAAGGTCTTGGTTCACCCAGGGAGTTGAATTCTGTTGCGTTGCAGTCTTTGAGTGTCTTTTCCACCTTCTGTGATGGCCATTAGCAAGAGCACATTATTAAATCAGAGAGTGAAGCTGTTAAAATACGCTTTCCTACCCACTGAATGCCATCTCTACCACCTCAGGTATTCAGTGTATCATTTTGTCAAAATCTAATGCAAAATTTAATGCAAAATTCAAAGAGCACCTTTAATTTAATGTTGCAAAAACTTTTGACTTGACGCATATCTACTTAATTAGTAACAAAGGGACGTGGCATGTGGTGGGAATAACATGCACAATCATAGAATATTGGGAAGGCTGCAGACCTTAGTGTGTGGGATAGGACTCTACTGCTTCATCAGGTTTTGTTTTATTCATTTTTATTGCATGAAGACTGAAATTTTTGTGTCTAAAACCACATAGCACAATACACTATGAATGCATATATCTTTGTATGTAAATAATAAATTCTTATTACCAAGTCAAGTAGTTAAATGTAGAATACATAGCATAGACTGCACACGCATAAAAAAACCCAAAACGGATAAAAATTTTAGTTATGATTACAGTTAATAGCCTTAGATTTGTCATCTGCCATCAGATTCTGTGCCACGTGCTTACACAAACAGTTTAAGCCCTGCACTGAATACAGTTTTTTGTGCTCATGGGCCTGTCTGCTTCCTGAAGTGGTGTCGGGTGATTGTTACTGTACTTCATATTGGCATTGGATGGAAGGAAGGCAGCATTCTGACTTCAGAGGGAGAGAATTGAGGTGCAACTGTCAACATAATTTTGTCATAGAATCGTAGAATGGCCTGGGTTGGAAGGGACCTTAATGACCACCTAGTTCCAGCCCCCTGCCATGTGCAGGGACACCTTCTGCTGTGTCAGTTTGCTTGGAGCCCTGTCCAACCTGGCCTTGAACACTTCAGGGATGGGGCATCCACAGCTTCTCTGCGCAGCCTGTTCCAGTGCCTCACAGTCAAGAATTGTTTTTTAATATCTAATCTACCCCTACCCTTTTACGGTTTGAAGCTCTATTCCCTTGCCTTTCATTACATGCTCTTGTAAATAGTCCCTCTATTTTATTAGATGTCACTAGAGAATTACCAGCTGTATTTCACTAGTTTTAGGTAATAAGGCTCAAGTAGTTCCCAGCATAAACTTTGAAACTTTCTGGATGATTATCAACTACAGTGGCAAATGCTCAGTGCTCCTAAAATTGCTTATTCTGTCACGCACCTGAAGAATGTAGCAGTAGTGCCTCTATGAAGGTCTGGATTTGAAAGGATTGCTTAAGGGGAGGCATTTGTAGCATAGTCAGCTTTGTAAACTTTGTAAAAGAAAAAAAAGAGTTTTCTTTTCTTTGTAGAAGAAAACTCTCCTGCTTCTTCCTGCAGTCATCGTCTTTACTGGAAGCAGCATTTGTAGGATAAATAGCGACTGAGGCAGAATTACTTCAGAAAACAGCTTTGTTCACTGCTGATGTATAATGAATGTATGATGCATACTGGAAAAGGTCAGAGACCTAATAGCATCATGGAGTTATGCATATGAGTAACTGCAGTAAGACTGCCTGGAAAAGTGTAAACTCTGGCTGTTTTCTGGTGTTTTGATTAGACGGTCACCTATGTAACTCTTGGGTGGGGTATCTGTCTTCTTTCTTAGAGCTGTGATTCCAGCACATGTCAAAGAAGAGCATCAAGGGGCAAGATAAGTAACTAATTTGGCTTCAGCATTCTGCTGCAGCCCTGGGGTTCTGTTAAGCAAGTGAGAGCTCCTTTTCTTCACCCCTCAAGTAGTCTATAACTGTGCCAAATTAAGAATTAGTGGAAGGAAGCCACATAATGTTCTGGAGGGAACAATTATTCTAGTATGAAAAATAGTACTGTTACATGATTAACAACTATATTCCTTTTCTAATGCAAAGAATCATGTTATCTTTTAAACATGATTCATTTACTTGTAAGAAATATTTCTATATAAATGTTCTCTTCAAAAGAACAAATGTTCAAAATCACAAGGAACTTTTTTTTCTGAAAAAACAGTAAATTTCCAGTTAAATTCACAGGTTGAATTTTTGCATTTATAGGATACTGTTTTCAGTCGCTTTTATAAGTCCTACTTAGGCTTGTCACTTGACAAAACTTATATTGTACCATGAAAGTAGAACAAAAGAGATTATCATGTACAGAAATGGTATTCAGTGCCACAAAAATACATTTTTCTGTTAAAAATATGCTTTGTGATTGCTATGCAGGTGCCTCAGTAGTAAGTGCATACTGTTACTGTGCCCTTAACGTGCTTCTTTTTTTAGGTGCTATTGTATACTGAAATACGTTTCCATGCTCCTGTTTTCCTGTGTTTTCCAATGGAGCAAACTTCCTAGTGTGTCATATCAGTGCCTAGGAATGTGCTGTGCTTTGGTGTGCAAAAAAATAATCTTTAATAAACCTGTATTAGTTGGCTGCTTTCTGGTTTGGGGAAAAAACCCCACAACATAACCTATCTGTTTTATACAGGCATCAGCTTTTCCTGTCAGTTATGCAAGCAGAATTATGCAAAAGCAGTATTTTCTTCCGTGAGTATAACAGCCCCTCCTTCTTCCACTGCTCCTCCATAGTCTGTGAAAAAATGAAATCCAGCTTTAACCACTTATTTTATGTTTTCCCCATGGCATATTTCTAGGAGCTCCAACTTGATGGGAGCACGGCTGGCTGGATCCTACGGTGATACACAGGAGCCTAAGATTAATCCTTTGGTGAGTGTTCTGTAACACAGTATTTTGTATATTGTCTTAGTAATAAACAGGACATACAGAAAAACTTGAATTTCTTTCTTGCAGCTTTTAAAAGTTCTGTCTTAGTGATGTCAAATATTTCATAGAGAAAGAAATCATGTAGATGATGGGTACTTGAGATCTTCTGGGGTTTTTCTTCCCAGCAAGATTTCTGTAGCTCACAGTTGCCTCTCAGTAACTTTCCCCCTTTTCTGTGCAGCTGTAACTCTATGAAATACCAACTTTTTGGCCATATTCAGTTCAACGCCTGTGGCAGCTTAGCAGCCTTTTGGCAAGGGCTTCAGAAACATCTGACAGGCAGTATTAGATCTACAGTGCTGGTCCAGCCTTCCTGCTGTGTCTGGTACATGCTGGATTTAGTGTGCTAAACTGCCTAGGAGTGAACCTCTGGGAAAAACAGCACTTCTGCACTCACTAAGGCTCTTCCAGCTGATCAGCGAGCCCAGACCATCAGAAATTGAAGCTCTTAACTGAAAGTCAAAAACTTGCCCTTGTACAAACATGAAGGATAATGCACCTGGGGAACCCTACTGTGTTTAAAGTAGTCTTGGAGCTGACTTAGTAAAGTGAGAATTCTGGTTGCTGTCCATAATGTTCTATTTAATTTCTATACCCAAGCAAACTCTTAAGTGTTTTGGGTATTCACACACTGCTATTTAAAATACAAATATTGCTGCTCCAGACTTGCTTTAACATTGAGTTTTGTTCTTGCCATTGCTAGTGTTGTCCTCCTTATAGTTACCTAGCATTCCTTTTTTGGATGAAGAAATTTTACCTAAGTGTTCAGAAGTTAGCTATCGCTTCACACTTTGCCTTCCCTGGTAGAGTGAGACCTGTCAGTCAAGGTAATACAGTCAGACTCTGTTAGATAAACTAAAATAAGCAGCTCAACAGGTTGTGGGATGTTTTTGCTCTTTTACAAATGGGGCATGCCGGCAAAGGAAATAGCAGTGCATGTGTTAATTAAGGAGAACATGGTGTGGTAACTCTTGTCCTTTCTTCAAAAATGCAGGTATCTATTTCAGATGAGCCAGAAACACTGTACAAGAGATTGTCCATTTTAGTTAAAGGCCACGATAAGGCTGTGTTGGACAGCTATGAATATTTTGCAGTGCTTGCAGCTAAAGAACTTGGCATCTCTGTTGAAAAAGTGTAAGTAACTGATCTGTAGAGTGATATGCAGTCAGATGCTTCTTGTGTTGTCTACTGTAATTCAGGTCCTCTGCTTAGAAGTATTTCTTTAATTTTTTTTTTTTAAGAAATGGCTATAATCTGACTTTTTTTTCTCAGATTGTAGATCTAACACTTCTTTGATGGCAGGGTGGCAATGAGAAAGCAGCAGCAGTTCTGCACTCAGCACTGCCATAGGTGGAAGTGCTACAGGAAGGATATTGACAGCACTTCCAGTACAGCTGTCAGTGTTGTAGCTTCCCTGACCTAATGCTGGTTAATACCTGAGTGTTAACCATGCCTGTGTGAGTTAATAACAAACTGTACCAGAGTTTTGTATTTCCTTGTAGATCTTCTAAATGTCAAGTAAGAACAGAGATTTCAGCATAAGCTTTCAGATAAACTCGTATTATCATCCTTTATATAACATGAAAGTTTCTTTTTCTTCTTTGCTCAGAGATAAACCCCCAAAGACGATAGAACGATTTACACTTCTCAAATCTGTACACATTTACAAGAAGCACAGAGTCCAGTATGAAATGAGAACACATTACATGTGTTTAGAGGTAAGAAAGAAGGAAAAAAATTGTTCTGGGTGAACAAAGATCTTACTGGATGCGAATGCATGAGTGAAAGTGGTTTGGGGAGGACAATGCAGGGGAATATTGGAAAACAGCTGACCTAGTTACATAAAATGCAACACAAGTTATTCTGAATGCACAGCCTATATAATTTTTGGACCAAAAAGTTTATTTTGACCATCATCTTAACAGCTGAAAGAATGACTAAAGAAAATAAGGTAGAATTGAGGGTTACCTTCACATGTGTTATGCTCTTGGTTTCCAAAATCATTGGGACGAGAGTTTTCTCAGGAAGGGAAGAAGATGCAGCTAAATCATTGGCATTGTCAGTCACTAAGGGTTCTGTTCTCTGTGAATTGGTTTGATGTTTTCGAGCAGACATACTTTTGTCCTATGCAGCATCATGTGGCAGACTGAAACTGCATGTAGGAAATAGAAGAGAGGAAGCATAGACAAACCACCAGCTCTGTGGCCGATGACACAGACGTCTGTATGGTTTAGAATGCAGTACTGGTTGACTTTCTTAGAAGAAAGACTTACTGCCAGCATTTTGTGGCTCCTGGGTGTCTTACTGTGTATTTGCACAGTGCTTAGCAAAATGGGACTTTCTTTAAGTCCCCTGACATGAGTGCAGTACAAGTGGCTGCCCGCAGACCATAAGCACTATTTTTGCCTTCCAGGAAAAACTAAGAAATTGGTAGTTGGGTGGAAACAGGAGAAACTAAAAAAGCAGTATTTCAATGGCACTCTGGAGCTGCAGGATTTATAACAGGCCTGAACTTTGAGAGTATACAAAAGCTGGTGATTCTTGCATAACCTGTAGTTAATTTCATCTGATACCTGCAGTGTTAAGATCCCCCATTTCCATCATAATCAATGCATGTGATCCCAGGCAGCATGTGCACTTCTGTGGAGTGAAGTAACTACTTTATACTTGCATGAGAGTTGAGTACAAATGAACTGCTTCTGTTCGATATTATGGAAGCTGCCTTCCTGTAAGATGTTTGGTCCCATAGCAAGGGCTAAAGAAGCTAGGGCAAACTTTTTTTTTGTTCTGTTTGAAGTATTACTAATAGTAGTTCATTAAAAAAAATTCTTTCTGTTTTAGTTAAAATACCTAACAAGCAGTACTGCTGCGGTTTACTTGGAGTATGTGCAACGAAACTTACCTGAAGGGGTTGCCATGGAAGTGAAAAAGGTCAGTTTCCACCCCACGTTATTAATTGTTACAAGTCCTGATTCAAGTACCAGTAACTACTGAAGTCTTTAGAAAGTCAGCCGAGAAAATGGGTGTAGTTTGATAGGAAAATTTTCCTGAGTATTACACGGTAAAGAGGCTGTATTGCTTGGAAGTGCCACTAGGTGGCATTTTAAATCTGATTCATGTCTCGAACCAGAATAAATAAAGCAAAGTAGTTAGATGTTCTCTAGCTGGTACAGTAAATGGTTGTTTTTCTTTCCTTTTAGACTAAGATAGAGAGAATACCTGAACACATTCGGAAACCTGTTTGGGATACACTACCTCAAGTAGAAGAAACTGAAGTAAAGTCATGAACACACCAGGTACTTGGCTCCATTAGTACTGAAATTCATCGCTCCTATCAGTGAGACAGTCCATTGTTAAATAAAGGTTCTCTTATAAAGAAATTATATAAATTCTTGTTTTTTGAAGTTATTCTTGCTCATAACTCCAGTACATGTAGACTGAACTGCTATGAAGTGAAGAAGTTTGACTCTGCTCTGTGATCAGTGACTATGGTCATTTATAATAAGTTTGTAAAAAGGTGAAGTTTATTTTTACTTGTATTTATAAAAGTGTGTGTATATACATGCATATAAATTCACCGTCTCCTTTTGATACTAGATGGCTTCTGAACACTGAAATACTTGCAAATCCACTTCATGTTTGTGTAATGTTTAATATTGTGGATGCCAGATTGTTAGCCATTTATCAATTTTGGATAAACTAGTTTTTTGGATAAACTATTTCCCTTCTTTACTTCTTTTCTCCTACCTATACCACATTTCTCCAGTTTTGCTTCCTGCCACATTTTTTAGCAAGTGCCAACAGCAACACTCCAACCATTGCTTTAGGTCTTGTCTCAAGTAATCTTCCTATTGACCATTTCCTCTCATTTTCAGTCAGAAAATTTGTAGTTGCATTTTAGAGGAAATACTAAAAACCCTATGCTTCATACCATTTATAAACATCAGTGTTTGAGCATGCTCTATTGTGCTCTTAGGAGTCAGATATACAAAGCTTAAATGATCCCTGAAGTGCCCAGTTTTGCATCCATAGAGCAAAATTGTCAGGAACAACAATTTCATTGCCTTAAACAAAGGCAGTGTATGCCACATGGGATGTTGTGTGCATCACAGCAAAGCTGTGTGCTTCACAGGAATGTGCCTCACATTCCTTCCTTGCTAGAACTCCAGTTTGAATATGAAAGAGTCAAACTACTGTCACTTTTGCTGTATGTGTAAACTCACACTTAGCTCCTAAGGAGATAGGAAGAGGATTTTCAGACATGAAACTGAACTAAACCCCTAGGATCAGTTCAATATCAGTTCAGTATCACTGCCTTTTTTTATGAAGGAAAGATGAAAAAAAAAGAAAGACTTGGCAGTATGCAGTAGCAACGCTTGACTTCAGTATCTAGTGGCCTTCAGTCTCACCCTATAATCAGGACACAGATTCTTAACACTGCTGCTCTCCCCCCTAGCTGATAGTGCATTAGCCTCGTGTAACAAACAAGTTTAACACAAGTCAGTCATTCAGAGGAGATTTTTGGATGTTTGGTTAAGCTAATGCTCTGTCTTTCTGAATGGAGTGCTACTGTATATGAACTAGGGTAACAAAAAACCTTCAACATAAATTCCTTTGCTGTCCCTCCCCCTGTAATCCCCGTTCCTTTAAGATACAGGAGTCAGAGAGGTATTTCGTTTACAGAGGGAATATGAGAAAAGAAAACAAAACCCTTTAATGCAAACAGTTTACTTGTTCAGGTCGGTGCACAGAGCACGTCACTATTCTCTTCTGCGGCACTTTTGTATGGTAAAAGGACAGCATTATAGGATTTGGGGTTTTGCATACCTGTCTCATTGTTCCAAGTTTCTAGTTCTCTTAACAAAATGTCCCTTTCTTTTGAAATGCTATGCATTGAAATACAAGAAACACCAGTAATAAAAAGTGGAAATTTAATTCTTTCTACTTCACTAAAATGCCAGTGGATATTATCAAAAAGCACACAGTCAGGGTATCGCATCTGCTGAGCAAGGTCTTTCATACATCAGCACATTGTTATCACTCATCTTTCATTCCCCCCCACCATATAAATATTAACTCTTCTTTGCCTTGATATTAGAATATGTTTCCAGTTCAAAATAAGGGTTTTTTTTAGTGTAGCTGCTGAAAATACTCACAGGGCTTTATTCCCAAGCTATTAGAGAACAAAAGTTTCACCTCATGCTCCGATAAAGTTACAGTATCTACATTGTGGCAGACACGGTGATGTAACTGAGTAACAGACTCCAAACATGTACAGCAACTTCAGATACCTAGAACTGCCTGGAGCTGCTTTAGCCTGCAGTGGCAACACTGCTAAGAAATGAAAGAGCAAAAGGCTTAGTTTGCCATCAGAAATCAAGTGCAGTGATGAAACTTTACAACCAAAACAATCTTTCTGCATTGTGCAGGAGGGAATTAAAAAACTGAAATATAGGTTAGTTTGGTAGCTACTTAGAAGAAAAAGAAATTCTAATTTTTTAAATAGGATCAATTTTAAAAGGACCAATTCTTCCCTCATGTTGGCACCCACCCAGAAATAGAGAAAGTCGTAATACAGATTTCTTTACGCTTTTCTCCAGCATCTCATTCAGATCCAGCCATTTACCTAACCTGTCCCAATGCAGGGTATCAAGGCTTGGAGAACTTTGCCTTATATTCTATCTGCTTTCAACAAACTGGGCGTGGAGGTACTGCAGAACTAGTTTGAAATGCTGAAAAGAGTTTTTCGGGGTGCCCACAGAAAGCTGAGGGCTAGGTCCCCGTGCCCTTCCTTGTCACTCAGTTTTGCACTTCTGGTGTACAAGCTTGCAGTGAAACTCTCTACTGCATTAGACATGCTTCTGCAGAAATGATCATGGGGTTCTTTAAGCTTGTGTTGCTGTGGACAACACATGGATTCTAGCAGCTTACGTGGTTAGCATACGCTGGATCTGTCTAAAATGCTGGGGGCCCGCCCTTCGCAACAGACTAGAATTTTAAGATCTATTACATTTTAGATGCTACCTTATTCTCTGTATTCCGTATTTCTCCAGTGTGTAAACTTGGTAGTTCTCTAAAGAAGACTAATTCATATAGAGTTTTTTACATTGGCAAGGCGTTACAGTAACTGCAGTACAAGGAATTACAGCATCAGTAAATGTATCAGCCATTTGTCAAAAGAATTCCAGCTTCATTTTCAATTACATTACTCAAAATACAGTTCATACTGGCAAAAATACCCCAACAAGACAGTGGCAAAGCAGTTTCTAAACTTAGTTTCCATCAGCAAAATAAGAGTATTAGGCTAAATATGGCTGAGAACAGATGTATAATACAAAATTCTGTATTATAATTCCAGCAGTTCTGTTCTGAACTAAATGAGTTTTGCTTAATAATAAACAAACAAGTGGCTTGAATACATAAGAAATAAATATTTGCCTGGATAACTTTTTTTCATGATTAATGCTAGAGAAAGGGATATAAAGAAGTTATAAAAATCTGTCATGCAGGGATGAAGAAAAGCATGAAAGTGAGTTGCTGTGAGACAAAAGTGAAGGCAATAAGCCAGCAAAGAGGAATCTGTTCTGTTCAGATTAGCAGAGTTCTCCAAAATAAAGGAAGTGTCTTTTATGAACCATCTGTTTCTGGAACGTCATGCAGATAAAAGTGCTGGAGATACACAGGTAGCAGCAGCAGCCTTCTGCTGACGGGGTTTAGTTGCGGTTGCTGACAGAATGGGGTCAACAGAATAGATTTCAAATAATGCAAGCTTTTCTCCTTCCTTTTCTTTCCAATATTATTGCTGGAATCAGAGGTGCTGGTGCATAAGAAATCTGTAAAAGGAACATTGCTGGTGATATATTGATCGTGTTAGCAACTGGGAGATCCAGGGTAACTTTACAAGTTCATTTAGAAATTGGATTTAAAACTTACATGTGGTGACATCTAATTTAAGAAAGGGATTATCATAAAACTGGGTGGTTACATGTTCACTGGTCTATGGGATGTCAGCATCAGTGATGCTTTACTGCCCATGCCTCACCACAGAGACGCTGAGGTGTTAATCTCCTGGGAAACACATCTACGACACACATGAATGGCACCACAACGTTTTAAGTAGTTTAGTCCTAAACACCAAATACTGCCCAAGTAGGATCCTTCTCACACAAGGAATGGGGAGGAGGGAGGAAGGAGTTGAGCAGAAAGAGGGAAACAATTCCAGAAATATCACTGGTTTTGAGGGTTAAATTGAAGTCAGGATGCAGAGAGGAAAGGGAGTGACAGTAGACATCAAGCTACAGGGCCAAATCTTCTAAGCTCCTAGAAAAGCTTTCCCATACTGTTGAAAAGAAGTGTGAATAAGTGGCCACAGAAGCAAGTGCTGGCATTCAGAACATCACAAACCAATAAGATTTATGCATTTTTAATTCTTAAGGCAATATTAAAAAGCAGACTGAAACTCCGCGAAGTACTGTGGAGTATCATCATGGCCAGAATTTTGGAAAGAGTATATAAACAACACTGGAGTCTGAACTATAGCCTTACTATCACCAAGGTCCTATAATTTTCCCTTTTTAACACACAAGAATGCAATCCCCAAAGAGTTCCTGAGCTCTCCTGATTCAACTCTGAACAAACTCCTGCTCTTCCTGCTGTCTCAAAATACCAAATTGTAAGTCAACAATTTTGCAACACAAAAATACACTGGCTTTTTCACACTCCTGACAGAGGTGGGATTGATTGGCAATATTTTTCCTCTTACAGAGTATGGCTGCCAACTTCACCAAAAAATGCTGGTAGTTGGAAATAACTTATTTTAGTCAGTGTTGTTACATAACACGTTGGCTTTGACAGAACCTGCCAAGGGAATTTCTGCTGCTGGGCACAGCCAACTGCTGCTGCTGTCTGTGTGCTGCGGGGTACTGGGCAAAGCAGGTCAGTAGAATGGGTTGGATTAAGACAACTTCCCGCATGCCAGAGGGGTTTATTGAAGGGACAGACCGTGGGATTAACAACACACAGGAGTAACTCCTGGAGGCTTTTGTATAACTGAAGTGCAGTTAATGTGCTTGCTTGCTTCAGTCAAATCCATAGGTGCCCTCAGCTCAAGACAGTCAAGAAGCTACAATCCAAATGCTAAACTATTTTTCCTTAAAATATTCCATGCATGCCTCCACCCTATTTGGAATGATGTTGCTGTCACTTAGTTCTTGTACTCCCAGAAACCTACTGTATGTGCTTTGCACATTACAAGACCATTTATAGCCCCTCATTAGTAAAAATCAGAGGAGTTTCAGCTAGGTCATACAGAAACACAGGGATACAAGGAATACAAAGAACTTTAAAGCAAAGAACTGAGTTTGAATTTACTTTATTTGACACAATGTAAAGTTATTTCTGAAAACCTGTTTGTCTCCATACACCATAGAGCAGCGCTTAAGCAGCTTACACCCTTAAGCAGCGCTCAGTAAGATTCAGCAGTGACGTGTTAGAAGAGCCAGAATTCAGTCTGGTTTCATTTGAAGCTTTTGATTTTACCTTTTAGAAAAAAGCAATCTGAACATTAAGGACTTGTGCTGGGTCTCTTCCTCTAGCCTAATTGTAGAGGTTTTCCCAGAAAACGTGTAGCTTTTAGCAAAGCACTGCAGATCATGGGTCAGTTGGGAAGAACCTGTAGCTCAAGTAGTGTCTACCTGAACAGGCCATTTGCAGTGTTCCCCCGGGTCTGGAGAGGGTCAGTCTCTCAGGCAGGTCAGGCTGCATTTAGATTATCACTGCTTCTGGAGCCAGAGATCGGAAGTAACATTGCATTCACGCGTAATGACTTGAGAATTAAAATTGTTCGTCATTGGAGTAAAGCTCAGAGCTTCCTCTCAGTTTCCTGGGCAAACACCCGAGCTTGTCTAATCATATCCGCCCACGTATCCGGGAAAAATATTATACACAAAAGCTTGAGGCTGCAGCGAATCCGGTACAAACAGAAACGCAGCAGGTCTTCAACATCTCTCGTGCCCACCCTCATTACAACCTGCGCTCCGTCATCCCGAGAGCAGCGCCGGGCAGCCCGGGTTAGCGGTGCCCGCCCCGCTGCGAACACGCCGCTCGCCGGCCTCACCAGCGCTCCGGCAGCGGAAACGCGTCACGGCCCGCACCAAGCTCGGGTCGCGGGGCGCACCTTCGGGACGGGATTGATTTTGGACACAGTCTGGGACAAAGTGTTCCCTGCCGGTACTTTGTGTTCCCCAGCGCGGCTCGCAAGCATAAAGGCGCGCCCGCTCCCAGCACGACACGCTGGCCGGCGGCGGCGGGGCGAGGCCGGCCCGTGAGCTCACTCCCCCTCCGCCTCTCCTTCCAGCCGCCCGCGGCCCCGCCTTCCCAGGGTGCGACGCCCTCCCCGGCATCACCGGGCGGCGCCGGGCTGCGGGCACCGCCCCGCCGTGCGGCAGCGCAGCGCGCCGGGCACCCACGTGGAGCGGGCCGGGCCGGGATGGGCAAGCGGCGAGCCGGGCGGGAGCTGCTGCGCAGCCTGAGCAAGAAGCAGAAGAAGCACCTGCGGGAGTTCGGCGAGGAGCACCCGTTCTATGACAAGTGAGTGCCGGGCTGGGCGAGGCCGCGCGGGGCCGCCCCTTTCCTGCGGTTCGGCTGTCCCGGGGCTGCAGGGCCGAGGAGCCCCGCTCAGCCCGGGGCCGGCCCGGGCGGCGGCCGCTCCCTCTCACGCTTCCCCTGGGCTGCCGACCGAAGGAGGGGAGTTGCAGCTGCATGGCGCACTGCCGCTCGTGAGCCGGGAATCTCGAAAGCAGAACGGAAGGCAGGAAATCTGGTCTCGGATTTTCTTTCAGCACTTGTAAACTCTTGTGGGAAGCCCGGAGGCTGCCACGAGGAGTGGGGAAGCGGAGGAGTGCGAGGTGTGCTCCTATTCTGATACCAGTCCGGTCCCTTGGCTTGTCAGAACCCGCTTTAGCTTTCCCACTGTTTGCTCGGTGCTCTTTTCTGATCTCGGAGAGGGTATGAAAATAGAGCGGCGAAGGTCTGTGTGACAAGAGCCATTCCCTCCTCGGCGGGATGCCCGCCTGTCAGAATGACCACCTTCCTTTTGTACCCCCGCGCGGACTTCTGAGGGAAGAGCTGCTTAGTCCAGATGCTGTGTGATCTGTGCGATGTGTGCCGCTGCTGTGAAGCCTTTAAGGAGCAGGCACACAGTGTTAAGGTCTGCTGTTTGGGTGTCCCCTGGGACCCTGCGGCCTGTGTGGATTGGGATGGAAGGCCTGCTGAAGAGAATGTCCTGTGTGTCACTCTGTGCAGTGATACTCAGTCCCACACAACACTATATCTTTTTGAAGGAGTTGAGGTTAGTTGAAGCCCAGCTTGTTCAGTGGCTTCTTTGAAGAGCTGCAGTCCCAACACTGGTTAATTAATGCTGTTTTAACTTTAGTTTGTGTCTTTTTCCCACTTCACAGACCAATATTTAGCACTAGAGGAAGTCTCTGTCTCTGGTTAACTTTGTTACAAACTACCCTTGTAGCTAGATTCTTTTATTTCCTTTTGAGACCTCATCTTCTGATTAAAGCTGGATTTTCCTTTAAAATTTTTATTGATCAGTTGTAATGCCTGAGCACTTAGGCTTCATGTACAGAGGGTCACATCACCTGAGAGGGTGACCCTTAAAGGGTAAGTGCCCTGTCTGTTTTCTTAGGAAGACATGTGTAATGGTTTGGTTTTAAGACTTCTTTTAGCTTCTTTAAACTTCCATAAATAATCAATTCACTCTTCCCCTCATTTCTTTCATCATGTGTATAACATCATTGACAGAGTAAGATATTTCAATGCTTTCTTTTCAGGGTTTCTGGAACACCGGAAGCAACTCAAATATGTGAACTGGTAACGTGTTTTTATTTCTTCCTTACTTTCATCTTCATGTAGTTCAGTGAAGTGAAAAGCTTAGCATTTCATGTTACTGACTTATTCAGGCTGATTAAGTTGTTCCACTTCAAAAAAAGAGTATTTAGGAGAAAAAGATGAATGTGATTTTTGTGTGGCTCTGAATTGTTCTCTGTAATGTCTAACTCAAAGCTGTAATACCATCAGAGGGCAGAAGCAGCAGAAAATAACTGCAGTTCTTAACTTTTTTGCGTACTTCTTAGTCATGGTAAAAATCAGATCATGCTTTAAGTTGTTTTAATAATGTTGATAAACTTAAGTGTTGAATGAGTTAGGAGACATTTTGTTCTCTGTTGAACAAAGAAAAATGTTAATACTCCTTCAGATTGCTAGTGCTATAGTTTTCTTTCAGTCAGGATTTGGTAACCTCCTTTATCATCAGATTAATAGAAGACTTCAAAGCTTTAGTTTGGAAAAATAAATTACTCTGTTTCAGTTGTTTCCTTTAGCAATTTTGTGCATAAATATAGTATTTACCGATTTTTTTCGTTTTTTGGCTAAAAGGAACTAAGAAAGGAGTAAATAGTGTTGTGTTGATACTCAGGGTTTCACTACAGTTTTGGTTATAATTTGGACATTGGTTTGTGCAAGCCCAGGACAGAACTGGCTCAAGTCTGGCTTGCTTGAAGAGTAGAGCTGTACAGCTGAACCAAACCTGACCAACTCCCTGGGAAACCATTGTCCACTGACAGCTATTTAGCTTACCTTCTTGAAAGCCAGAAGCATTTCCAGTGTGCTCTGTCCCTTGTATGGGTGCCCTTCTACAATTTTCAATCCGTGTGTGGTTTTCTTAGAGGAATCTGGTCCCAGCTCAGTAAATGCTTTGTTTGTGGACATCAAATGTCCTCACTTAGCTGAGACTGAAAGCACTGGGTTTTGTGCTTGATGCTCCAAGTCAAATTGGTGCAGAACAAGGCACTTCAGTCTGTGTCCCAAGATGCTTTCAAAATCTAAATGGAGGTGTCCAGCATAATTACTGGCATAAAATAGTGGGTTTTGAAAAATTCCATTGCATCTACATAAGGGTTTCATGGGAGAGGGGAAGCAACAGTGCAAATAGAGGTAAGGGTGTTTGCCTGCTGCTTATTAGGCTTTTACTGTTGTTGCTGTTACACTCGTGTTTTCTTTTCCAGTCTGAGGATTCTGATAAATCGAGTGCAGAAAGCGATTCGGAGACTGAAGTGGAACAGGTCTCTGGATATCATAAGCTCCTGGCTACCCTGAAGACCTCGCCTGAGTCTGAGAGTGAAGAAGAGGAAGATGAAAGTGAATCAGAAGACGCTGAGGAAAGTGAGGCAGAAATGGACAGTGAAGGGTCCCAGGAGACTGGAGAAGCAGAGGGAGGTGAAGAAGATAAGAATGATGTTCTGGAGGAGGAAGAAGGTAGTTTGTCTTTTCCCATGCTTCTGTGGTGAATGTTGTTTGACTAATGAATGTTTTTAGCCAGGATCCTGGTGTAGACTGGCTGTTGGCTGGGTGCTCTTCCGCCTTGGAGAAGACTCTGTTGCTCCATTGGCTCTGTGTGGGTGGGAGCAGCAGCTGCTGAAGGATTTAGCAGGGGAAAGGGTAGCTGTGCTCATTTTCCGCCAGACAGCCCGCTGCTGCTTCCTCAGATGTTGTTTGTGCGGCAGCACAGAGGAAATCCACATGGAGCAGCAGACCAGGGGTTCTCACCCACTCATGGGAGACACAAGCTGTTCTCTCGAGCAGCATCTGGCTTGGCTGTGCCACCAAGAGGAGGGAAAGGTTTGCCTCACAGCACGGGAAAGAATATGGAAATTGGAAGGAAACCTCCGCCTTTACAGCGAGGTATCCTCATTTATGAAGTCTGCAAAGAAATGCTGGGAGAGAAGAGTCAACTTTTTATCATTTTCAGTTATTTGGGGTCGTTGGAAACTGAAAGTTATATTCCCCAAATAGGTCGCTTCTTTAATTTTCTCTGGGGGACCACATTTTGTGTTATGTAACATTTGGCATGCTAGCCAAAAGTCATCTTTATGGTAGAATACAAAGTCTGCTTTTATCTTTTTTTGATAAAGTACTGGAAGAAAAAAATCAGTAACTCAAAGGGAACAACATCTACAGACAGTAACTTTTCCAGGAGAAAATAACCTGTTTGTTTCTAACAATTGACAGCCACAGGCACAGCAGAGCAGATACTCAGCCAGGAGCAGACTGATGGCACAGATATCTCTTGTGACCCACGTCATGGAGTCATTGAGGAGTTTACTGATGTGAAACACGAATCTGAATTTAGCTTGGAAACCAATTTCATGGAAGAGGAGAGTGGAGATTGCAATGCAGATAAGAGAGACAGCAGTTCTTCACAAGCTCTTCCAGAAGGTAAAACACTGTGTGTTTGTGTTTAGGGATCTGCCTTTAGAGGAGCATCTGTAAACATGTTTAAATTATCTAGCACCCTAGCGGTAGGCTGTATAGCTTCCAAGTTCTTCCACCACATTATTCATTGTACTGCCCACATGTCAGCTGGTTACATAAGGGACCCTTAACACTAATGCAGATGTGTAGCTGAACTGTTTGTTCTCTGTAGCCCCTGGGGACTGGGATTCTTGTGGGGTTTCTGCTATGACTGGTAAAGCTTGAAGTATCAAGAACTAGAAAAGTGTGTGGAGGGTGTTACCTTGTTCTGCTGTAGTTTAACAGTAGTTTTAAAAGCCACTGTAATAAAAAGGGCTCTGCAAGCTTGCACTTGACTGTGGAAGATATTCTTGGCACAAACAGCACAAGAGATAATCACAAAGCTGACCTGTGGGGGCATCCTTCACATCTCAGTGGAGTTAGAGGTCAGATTCTGAGAAGCTTGGAGCAGCCACAGTAATTTAGACAAATGCTCAGGGCTCTCCGAATTTTGAAGGTTATGCAGAGGAGTCTGACTGCACCAGGATCAGGAGAGCATGAAGCATCAGCAGAGCACATGTAGTGTCTTTTAAGGGTGTATCCCGGAATCTCAGTGCACTGATGGATGCCTCTGAGTTCTGGTGTTGGAGTGGTCCCACCATATGTAACAAAATAACTGTGTTGCACGGGTGTGCGATCCTTCAGCGCCGTGGCACACACTGGCACTTGCACAGCTTCTGCTCAGATTTCATGCTCTGTGGCTTTAATATCAGATGGCGTCGTTTGAGAGAGAGAAATATGTTTGTAGCATCCCTAGTGATGCTGGCTTGTCATCTTGGAGCAGCAGCTGACATTAGATCTGGGAGGCAGCCTGGGTGATACATGAAATGTGTGGAAGCATCAAAGGGCCATGTGATAGAAAAAACAGCTCGTTCTTGTTACCATGAGAATATGACTTAGGCTGTTGGCATTGCATTTTAATGAGAACAGTAGCTCTCCAACTGCATGCTAAGTATCCTAACAGCTTTGTTCCACCTATAAATGATGCACTACTTCTCAGTGGGTTCTTGTAGCTTGGAAGTGTCTTTATAATCTATTGCAGAAAATGAGTCACCTAAGATAGCAGAAAGGGGATGAATTTCTACTCTGGTCTCAGGGTCACTAAAATTCCTGAAAATGTCTTCCAGTACTCCCTCTATTGGGAAAATGCTGGAATCAGTAAAACTCAACTGAGGAGAGAACCTGTAGTACAATTAAATGATATCCCGTTCATTTGCGTTTCTGGGAAGATTTTCTCAATTTTTTTCGTCATCAGTAAATGTCTTGACTTTTGCCTGGGTAACTTGTGTGTGGGCTGGATATTTGTTGGCAAGCACCAGTGTTCCCTAATTAGTTTTCTTTATGCAGAGAGTGCTGCTGTGCTGCAAGCAGGATACAGCAGGGCTTGGCTTTCAAAATAAGCTTTGCATGTGACTTTGTGCATGCCAGTGTCTTTGAGTATAATGTGATTTAACAGTTCTTTGCCTCTCCAAAAAGAAATGCTGATTTGATAAATCAGACTTTTTCTCACTTCAGGCAATTTTTGCCCTCCTTCTCCAAAACTCACCTAATATTTCTCTGCTTTGTTACAAACTGTGTTTATATCACTGGCCAAAGCCCTGGGCAGAGCTGTTTGTAAATTAGGAAGGTTAGCAAGTTCACTTGGGACTTTACAATTGGCTGCCTTTTTCACCTGCAGGCAATGGACCTGTCAGAGCTTAAGGCAAAAAATTGCCACTGTTTTCCACTACATACTGTTTTCCTGTCTAACATTTGATTAGTGCTTGAAAATTCTAGTACTTCCATAAGTGCTTCTTTTTCTTTTTTAAAAGCAATCTGTCAAATCTGTTCTCTCTGTTCTTTGCAGAGAGAATTTGACATCCTTTCTCTCATCTCCAAGTGCTTTGAAATAACTAGTTTTAATTGTGGTGTTGGCCAGCATGGAAACTGCTCATCTCATTTGCAAATCCTTTCTGCAACTTGATTCTACTATTAGCTGCAATAGTTCTCAGGCTATTTTTTTTTGTTGTTGCTGTAAGTAGATCCATTTAAGCAGCACATGGACAAAGAACTTGAAGATAAAGAAATAGAGAAAATGTCTACACTTCCTAAAACTTCAAGTCAAAGTCAGGTAATAATGTTCTGTAGCCATCCAGCATTCCTAAAGATGCCTGAATTAAAATAATCCTTTTTTTTATAAAAGTGAAGTAGATCATAGTTGTTATTATTAGCTGTTGGCATTAGAATTATCGAGATTTTGTCACTGTGTTGTTGTTTTACTGTTTTCTTCTTCACTTACGGCTGAGCAAGAGTTGAAATGTGAAGTCTGCTGTTCTGGAGGCATACGGTGACACATCTGAAACACTTTAGAGTAGTAGCTTTAGAGTTTGAGCTGTAGTCCCAAAACCTTGACTAGAGGTGGAAGCAGGGCTTGTTTCTGAGTGGTGGCAGCATGATGCCAGGGATGTGCTCTGCAGCTGAACTTCTTAGGTGACCATGCACACTTTTAGAAGTACTTGTGATGCACTTTCACGTTCTTGCTTCAGGATGGCTCTGTCCCTGTACACATTTACAAGCCAGTGAAGGGGAATTTATTACTTATATTGTTAATTCTGGCAATAATATGTGAATTACAGTACCAGGAAACCAGCTCCATGCTTGACAGAGAATATTGGTTTTCAAAATACTCATTTTTAGACAAACCTTTACTTCATAACTTCTCCACATCTGATTTTTTTTTTGGAGAGTTGCCTCCCATTCTGGTCAGCCATATGCTGGGTGACATTCATTGGAAGATATCCAATGGTTAGTTAGTCAGAGTGAAAGCTGTGATTTTTTTTTTTTTTAATTTAATTTACTTTTTTGGCACATGGTGGCCAAAATTACCAGTGCCACCTGAAGCAATGGATGATATATCTTTGCTTAAATTGGTGTAGCTGCTTTACAGGGACAGCTGGGGACAACTTGCATGACAGAAGGCTTAAAGTTTAGAGTTTTCCCCTACTACACTGATAGCTGTGCAAAATCAGCCAGACACCCAACAAGACTGCATTTAACAACTGAATTTATATATAACTGCATTTAACTTCTGGGATTAGTCCCTAATGGGTTTATTTTCATCTTTAATCAAAGTACGTATCTCAGTGGGGCCAGTTAGTAAGTGTAGTTGGACTCCAGGGTTCTCATCTTGTCCGTGGTTTGAGCCACTGATTTCCTGGGTGGGTTAGGCAGAAAATTCCTCAGTTTCCTCTGGCATGGGAACAGTTACAGACACATCACTGCAAAACCTATCCAGATCTACAGAGCTGAAGTTTATTGTTATTCATCCTGGTAGACTCTAAAAGGGATTGCATATTGAAAAAAGGTTTCTGCTTGTATTATGAAAAGATAATTTCCTTAATTTCATGAACTTGATTAACGTTGATATCGCCAGCTGTGGTGATATGCTTTCAAGTGTGCAAGGTTTGGTACATATGACTCCTCAGTGTTGTTGGCTTGTATTTTTTTTTAGTGGCCAAGACTGGGTCAACTAATTTTTTCTTCCACTTTGGAGAAGCATAAAACTTTGAAAGCAGACAAAGAAGTCGATGTGAAACAGCTTCATCTCCACAAGCCTCTGGAATCCACTTGGCCAAAAGTGAATAAACAATTTCTGTCCTCAGTGGACAAACCAGTTGATTCCCCTTTTACCCCGTTACAAAGAGAGCTCTTCTGTATCATGAATTCCTACCGGGACTTGTTCTATCCGGAAAGAAATGCTTTAACAAACGGAGAAGAAATCCGGCACGCTTACTGCCTGCATGCCTTGAACCACGTCCTCAAGGCCAATGCCCAGGTGCTCAGCAACAATGCCAGACGGAGGGACCGAAAGCCAGGCACCGACACTGATGACTACCGGGATCAGGGGCTCACTAGGCCTAAGGTAAGAGAGCTCCGATTCCCTCATCCCCACCCTGGCTGCCTGCTCAGGCTGTACAAACATCCTGGTAGTTTATTCACAAGTGTTTCTGTTGCTGCTCTCTCAGGTGATGTGTTCCTGGGCATGTGCTTTCCCACATCCCTTTATCGTGCCTGGAGGTTGTCCTCCATAGCCAGGGCAAATGCCGTGTGAGAAGCAGTGAGCTCAGGGTTGTTAGCCAGCTGGTTCTGTGCTGAGCCATGAGTTTGACTCATCTCTTTGTTTGTTTCCCTATCACCACAGACTGACAAGTTTGCCTGCATCCATATCTAAATCTGCCAGTGCAGACAGATGCCTCCACATCAATTTTTAGTATCAGTGCAGGTAGTGTAGGCTGTCACCCAGTGTGGGATGTGCCAGAAATGTTTTTGTCCTTAGGCACTTGTAAGGACTTGCCTGCATGGAAGGATCTTTCTGTACCTGGGAGTACCTCAGGGAGTACCCAGCCCCATTGTCAAGGCCACCTGTCACAGTTGGGGGAGTGGGCCCCAAACCAATCCTCCCTGGATTCACAGCATCCTCTAGTTGATAGCCAGGTGGATTCAGCTGTGGCAGCTTGTCACCAGCGTGCCAGTTGCCTGTTGAATAGTTCCAGAGTTGGGTTTCAGTATTTGCTGCATGCCTGGCAAATCTTTGGTTTCTTTGTTGACTTCTGCATTAGCCGTTTATATTTTGGAGTTCTGTGCAGGGAGTATTGCCACCCATCCAAGAGCCAGCCCTTGACCCTGTCTCTGTGTCACAGGAGCTCTTGCTTGCCTGGGGGTTAGGGAGGACAGGAGAACGTGCTTGGTTTTCAGTTCCTCTGTGCTGGTACCCTGGGTGAGCTGGGGAACCAGGCTGAGCTGCTGGCCACTTCCAGTTCAAGAGCACACTGCATCCCCGTGCATCTTCCTTCCCTGCTGCTTGTCAGAATGGTTTTGTGTTGATTGTTGGGATGCCCCATGGGGGCAGATCCAAACCAAAAGTTTAATTAACATATGCTTAATGGCGAGTGTTTGTATTTTATGGGTTATTCTCTTGTACCCATTGATCTGCACAGGTGCTGATGATAGTGCCCTTCAGGGAATGCGCTCTGCGGATTGTGCATACTTTCATCAGTCTCCTCGAAGTGAATGACAAGAAAAAAATAGATGTAAGTAATAAGAAGCGCTTCAAGGGGGAGTTTGGCTCTGACCCAGAAGAGAAGCCCCCCAACCTGAAAAGACCTGAAGATTATGAAGCTGTCTTTGCTGGCAACATTGATGACCACTTCAGAATTGGTAAGGACCTAATGAACAGATGATTTTTAGCTTGTACAGAACTGCTAAGTAACAAATTTTTCCCACATGCCTAGGAGCTATCAGGGCTAGAAGTTCTGGTGAGACTCTAGGCTGTGTGGTATTCCTGCTGGTTTTGCACTGGCAGCTTGGATTTTTCTGAAAATCTTTCTTGCTTTGCCAGAACATAAAAAGGAAGAGAAAATAGAAAAGTAATTATTTTCACATCAAGTTCAGAATCATTTAAAATGCAATGACAGCTTTATTCTAGCAGGACTGCCCACACCTCATTTTCAAGATAGCCTTGATTATGCAGCAAAGTCTTTTCATGTTATAAAAAAAAATCTTTTGGGTTTAATTAGCCTGTTCACAATGTCTCTTGTAATGGTTGGAACAAAATTAAAGCTCAATACTGAGCAAAGCAGTTTTCTGCTGTGCTTCCCATGGTTTTTTATGAAAGCAAATGGGTAGCCAGCAAGTAGGAGTGTTGGACAAACAAAAAATTTGAGACTGTTTCATAATATTGTAATCTTATGCTGTTTAGTAACTCAGTATGCAGAGAACCAGCTAGTGGCTTGGTTCCTGGAGCTGCCAAGATGAGAAGGCAGTTTTTCTAACTTAACTTGACAGATCACAGGCTTTTGAAATACTGCACCTTGAAAGATAAATTGGCGCCCCAAGAAATGTAGTGATACAGTGGAAGATGTGAGCAGGTCACACTCAGTCTTTCTTCCTTCCCCAGTGAATATCTCTCAGGCTGAGAGCATCTTACTTTCAGTAGCATAATAATTTTCCTTTCAGTCCTCTCCCATACCACACTCTGCTTGTTCCACTTAGTAAGTGTTAAGAAATGATTGAAGAAACTTTCAGTGCTGTTAACTTGCAGAAGCAAATTATAGAAGCAGAATAATTTCTCTTTCTTACTGTGCTGCACACCCTGTTACTTCTGCACAAAGATCTAATTTAAAGCACATTTGTTATTTCTTACTGAAACCATCACTCTTTCACATTTTTAAACAGAGAAAAGACTTGATGTTTCTAAACTGTGTATTTGCTGTGACAAGTGATATCTTCTTCCTGGAAATTCAACCAATTGAACCTTTGGTTTTTTTCCATCTTTTTCCATCTTTATCGTTGGGTTGACATAGACAGCAGGAGGGGTCCCTACGGCTGGCTCTGAGATTTTTGGAAGGGCCTTCAGCTGTACCAGCATGCACAGGGAGAGAAGTTGGAGAGACTTTGTTGGGCAGATTGAAGGGGGTGGTTTGAATGTGGTCTGGACTAGCTGGATTTTTAAGACCAGAAAACTGTGGGTTCTAGAAATACTGCCATGTAATTATGACACAAACTCCTTTGATTCCTTCCCTTTCCTGTCTGTAACACGCGAGGTGATGCATAAGCTGGTTCAGAATGTACCCTGCAACATGTGGTATGAGAAGCACTGTAGGTGCAAGACTTTGGTCACTGGAATATGAAGAACCTTGTCCTTTGTGGTTTAGTAGCAAATCTTTCAGCCCTGTGAATAAAGGCAGTTGACAGTCGAAAGATCCACCCCAAAACTTTCATGACAGGTTAAAGTAACAGTTACTATAATACCCAAAGGCAGAGACCAAAGTTCAGGATTTAGGGAGAAAGGAGTAGTTAATCATTTCTGCATTTTTTTTTAAGTTTTTTAGTTTCCTCATTCCCCTGTTTAGCAGAAAATCACAAACAAAATGTTTCAGTTAAAAATGTTTGTTCGGATTATGAAAAATCTTAATAATACAGAAATGCTTTGTCAAACTTCATTAAAATTTTCCAAATGCCTGTCAAATGGGGGTAGGGTGGGTAAGCACTTTTTGGGGAAAGGAGAGTTTCAGACAGATTAATTGTGTCCAGCTTCATATTCATCGGTGTGGGGAGAGGAAATGGGGGGAATTACTGTTCCAGAGCCTGCTGGAAGAATATGGTTGATGATTGATGTTAACTGAGACGTTGCTCTTGGTGTTGTTGGACAGGGGTTGCCATTCTGCAGAAGAGCATGAGGCTCTATGCACCCTTCTACTCCTCAGACATCATCATTGCCTCTCCCCTGGGCATCAGGACTGTCATTGGCGCAGAGGGGGAGAAGAAGAGAGACTTTGATTTCCTGTCGTCAATAGAAATCCTCATAATTGATCAAGCAGACATTTACCTGATGCAGAACTGGGAGCACGTTCTGGTGCGTTTTCCATACATGTGTTCATTTTTGTGCTGGGCTGTGTCTTGCTGGTCTGATGTTACTCAGCTTTGGCAGTGAGCAGTATTGCTGGTTTTTACTGACTTGATTCCAGACGTGGACGTTTGTTTCTTTTCCTCCCTCCACCCTGCTATTTTCCTTATACTAAGAATATTCTTTCTACAGATTTTGGTGGTATTCACTACATATTCTCTCTAAAACTTCATTTGGTGCTTTAGTAGTATATTTCATCAGAGGTACTTTTTGGACAGTTTTAATTATCTTGCAGCATGAGATAATAATGATTCCTTCAGTCACATCTGGGAGAAATTATGCCAACTGTCTGACTGCCCAGTGTCTTGGTCAGATTGCAGCCACGTGAAGAATCTGTACAGCCTAATTCAGGTTCCCCCAGAAAGCAAGAGGAGCTGGTGCATGCCTCCACTGACTGCAGAGATACTAAGCTTTAGTCATGTCCAGAGTTAAACAATATGAAGGGTTTCCTGTACAGTTTATGAAAACAGAGCTCTTAGGTTGTGACTAGTCTGCAGGAGTACCCCTGCTTTTTGGCTTTTGGTTAAGGAAGGTTTTTGGAAGTTTTCATGATTGAAAGGGTAGGGTTTTCTTTTCCACATAAAAACACCTCTGAGGTATCTGGACCAAGACATTTTGGCTTCATGATGTCCCTATGCATTTTGGATGAGTCCAGAAGGTCTTCTTTCCTCAGGAGTCCCAGAAAGGGCATGTGAGCCTACACAGTATCCAAGGAATGAGTCCTGGAGCCCACTTCCTGTTTTTCCCTTTAGGTGCAACTGCCTGCCAAGTGGTGGCAGGGATGTCAGTCCTAGGCATCATTCCCTGAGGGCAAAGTGCGGTGAATTTCTTCAAACTCTCCCTGAATGTGATGAGAGCTGAGCTGTGCTCGGGCTTCTTTTAGCTCAGAAACCTTGGGCCCGTTGACTTTATTACAAACAAATCCATTATGCTTGCCCCAGGAGAAGACTGGAAGGAAAAGTTACTGTTCTGGTGACTAAAGAGATTGTAGCTTTCAGTTCTGTGGCAGGAAATCAGGTAAATTGCTCTTGCTGTGGTCAATAAATTCCAGACAGTGGTGTCTTGGGAGATGCTGCTTGTTTATATTCTGTGCTGCCTTGCTGGTCCCTGCCCTCTTTCCCACTGCAGTTGAGGCTTTTGCAGGCAGTCAGGGGTGTCAGCAGTGGTGTGTCTCCATCTGTCTGTGCAGCACCTGATGAAGCACATTAACCTGCTGCCTCTGGATTCCCACGGGGTGGACTTCTCCCGAGTGCGGATGCTGAATCTCAACAACTGGTCCAAGTACTACCGGCAGACATTGCTGTTCAGCGCTCTCCAGGACCCCCAGATTAACTCTGTCTTCAACAAACACTGCTTCAATCACGCTGGGCAGGTCAGTTCACAGAGGAGCTGGAATGCTGGTGTGGAAGGGAGGGGGAGAGGAACACTAAACCCAAGGTGCAGAAAAATTCTGTGACTCAGTTGCTGGAAGACTGTGTGTGCCTATCATTTCCCTCACCCAAATGTTTCAGTCTGAATCTCCATGACACTGCATACTGTGCCAGAGGCATGAAGAATTGCTCCTCATGCAGTGATGCTTATTTGATGCTTTTCTTTCATGGTAGCTGCTGTTTCATGTCAGAAATCAGACTTTGTTTTTTTGATTTGACAGTCTCAAGTTATCTTGTTTTATATTTTTTGTTGTTAAATGGAGGGTTCATCTGCTTCTTTTTTTTTTTTATCTCCTACTGTGTAAGATGCATTAACTGTTAGTATTTTGAAAGCAACAGGAAAAGTAAAAACTTTGGGAGACCATCTCAGATATATGGGATTCAGGGCATAAGCAGACACGTATTTAACAGCCCTGGTTTGTGTATCATGACTGTAGTTTTGTATTGGATCTTTCTTAAAAACAGCCTTGTGCTGTCAGATGTGAGCTGCAGAAAGCTGGCTGCAGCGTGCCTGCCTTTGGAATGCTGCTTCCCAAACCATCCTGCTTTCTTCTCACAGGTGGCCGTCCGCAATGTGCCGCTCACTGGCTCCATCAGCCACGTTGTGGTCCAGCTTCCTCATGTTTTTCGGAGATTGGAAGCTGAAAGTGTAGCTTCTGTGATAGATGCAAGGTACTGTGTGTCTCAGACTGCTTTGCTGTGCCCTAATGACTGCAATTTCGGGTTTAGTGGAGCGTACTGCAGAACACACTGCGGGTTCAGCACAGAAGTACATCTTCATTAGTCCTCAGGTGTAGGCTGGGCTCTGCACAGGTGGAGGGGAATACTGACCTTTTCCTTGGCAAAGGCACTGCAGAATACAGTCTGGGGAAGGAACACCAGTCTTACCATAATTGTGTAGCGCTGGCAAAGCCTTTTGTCTTCTACACATGTAGAAATCCCATGAAGTTAAAAGAAGGACAAAGGCAGTTAAAATCTTCGGTGGTCTTTTGTTTGATGATATTCCTGTTTGAGCTCATACCAGTATTGGAAAGCTGCAGTTTAACTCTGGTTAAAACTTACTTGTCTTTCTTAATTGAGGTTCCAGTTTTTCATCGACAAAGTTCTGCCCGAGTACCGCGATGCCGTCATGTCCCACACGCTCATTTACGTCCCGTCGTACTTCGACTACGTGCGCCTTCGAAACTACTTCAAGAAAGAGGACCTGAATTTCACTCACATCTGCGAATACACTAAAAAGGCTGCTGTCTGCAGAGCAAGGCGCTTCTTTCTCAAGGGAGAGAAGCAGTTTTTGTTGTTCACCGAGCGTTTCCACTTCTACAAAAGGTGAATTGTGGACCGAGTTTTCCCTCTGAGTTGCGTGTGTGCTGTTCTGAAGGTAGAGTCTTGACCTTAGTCATAGATGGGCTCTGCTGCTTTTTGAATCTTTTGGATCCCTCTGAGGACTTCTTTGACTGAAGTAAGAGCTGTTAAGTTTACTTTCAAGTTTTTGCCTGTTGTCAGCAGTCCCTTTGCAGAGACTTTAATAATTTGTTTTGAGCAAAGCTTTATTCAGGAAGGTAAGTGCTGCCAAGTTCCAGTGATGTCAGGACAGGATGATACAGCCTGCAAATGGGATTCATTGGGCCTTTTATTTGTGTTCATCTGTGCCACAGTAATTGCATAAAATTTTGGAAAGCGTATGTAATTGGTTCAGTAATGCAATACAGCAAGCTGAGGCCGCTTGGAAAATTTGCTACATCCTGGCTGGAGCTGTTTACAAGTTTCTAATGGAACAGGATTTTTTTTCTATTAGCAGATGTTTTGGCAAATACAAAAAGTTTCATGAGGTTTGATCTGGTCAGTCTTAACTGTATTAAAATCCAAGCTGAAGAGGCTGACTACTTCATAAACTGGTGGTGGTTGGTGCTTTAGAGGAAGCCATTGTGCCTGGCAGTGTTAGATTTTCCCCCAAAATTCCACTTCTCTGTCTAGTCTGCAGTCCGTGACACAGGGTTTGTAAAGTTGAGCTACAGCTGATGTGCATTGAGGTTGATGGAAATCGGAAGACCTGATAGAGGATTGATGTTTTAACATGCATATTTTGTAAAATTTGCAACAATTTTTGTTTGTTTTTTTTGTTTTTTATACTGCAGGTATACAATAAAAGGTATTAGGAACCTCATTTTCTATGAGTTACCAACATACTCCCACTTCTACAGTGAGATTTGTAACATGCTGAAGGCCACAGACAGTGGGGTGGATGCTACCTGGACTTGTACTGTGCTCTACTCCAAGTATGATGCTCAGAAATTGGCTGCAGTGGTTGGCATAGACCGCACAGCTCAAATGCTACAGTCCAAGAAGAATGTGCACCTCTTTGTCACAGGAGAAAATGATTAAGTGATTCTACAGACTGGATGATTGGATGGACCTGCATTTTACTCCGAATGCAGATTTTTTTTATTACTTTTTAAAAAAGTGTTAAACTTTTTACTCCCTTCTGTTAAATATTCTGTTGAAATTGTTCATTTAGTATTAAATTTTGTATTTCAGTACTCTGCCCAACAAGAAATGAAGGATGTCATTCACAAAAGCAGGGCTTAGGAGGTGTTTTCTGTGTAGAAACAAAATTAATCCAGAATTATTTTTCTTGTATGTTAAAAAACTCATGGGTCAGTAAAGATTCATGCAGTGATGAATAGCTTTTGACTGGACTGTTTCATTTCATTTTCAGGTGTAGCAAACTCACCTTCTTTTCTCAAAGGGAAGTTTTTCCTCTTTCCTCTTGTCCAGGATAAGAAAAATGCCCAAGTATTTAATGAGTCACTTTTCTGTGAGCCTGCACAAGGGAGGTGGAGGCAAGGCCTCAAACACAAGAGTGCTGCTGAATGAGAGTTGGACTTGCTTCAAGTTGACACTTGTGAGAATCCTTAAATGTGCTTGGGTAGGAGCTATGGTTTTGTGGTTTTCCTGGAGTGACCTAAATATCTCTGCCTCCTATTTCCAACAGACCCTCTGGCTGGTCAGTTTCACCAGGGATAAGTACAAAACCAGGGGATGCAGGTGCAAGTGCCCATGGTCTGGTATCTCACATCACAGGTGGAGGTGAGGTGGTTGGTTTATCTGGTTTTTCCTCCTGATGGTTGCATATGGACAACATGGAAGCATCATGGTGCTGCCTTTTTCTTTTTCTTCTTCCAGGAAGCTAAGTCTACTTTAAAGGGAGCTAAAAGTAGAGGGATTAGTTTTTGTAAGCATGTGCTAGGACTGCAGGAAGATTGTTCTCCAGAGGGGTAGGTGGGTCCTGGAAACATCCATCCTGTAATAAGCTTTGAGGGAGTTCTTGTCTAGGAGGCTTAAATAATAAGACCAAAGTGAAATACACTCCTTGAATAAACGAGGCACATAATTTCTGCCAATTTTTGTCATATTTCTGATTCCTATATTCCTCTAATTTGAGTAGTTATCATTTAGTAGACATGAAAACCCATGCAGTTTCTTGCTTTGCATTTTAAGTAATGCTGTCTATTAATTTTACATACCTCTGCTGTAGCACACAAGAATTAAGAGCCCTAGCAAATTTTCCTGGTGGACATCTGTCTCCTGTACAGCACAGAGCAGTAGTGGCAACCAAGGATTTTTAATGTATGGCCCAGGCTGGATGTGGGAGAATTATGGCTGTGCATATGAAAACAAGCCCTCAAAATAGGATTAAGGAATTTCCTCTCTACACCGGATGTTCTTAGCAGAGATAATAGCTGACCTCTGAGGAAGCTAAAGTGGGATAGCTGCTTAGGGAGATAACATGATGCAGTGCAGCTCCTGTTTAAAGAAGCAGCAAGTGTTTTGTGCCAGAGCCTTAACTCTGCAAGGATTTTTCTGCCCACACTGAAGTTAAAAAGCAAAGTGCCTTGATGGGAGTAAGGCCAAACTGCAGACTGAGGCAGTCATGATTTTTTTATCAGCTACCTGGGTTTGTTCCCAAGACAAGCATACTTTGAAATTTGAAATGTATATACCAGTGTCACATTTCTGGTGTTGATTACTAATTATAACTCACTGATTGCCAAAGCAGTAAATGCCTCTTCTTCACTGCCTTCAGTAGGTGCTTGGAGCTGCCAGCTCAGAGCCTTGGAGAGCTCGTGCATGAGGTTTTTTGTGCCCTGACAAATTCTTACTTGCCTTAGTAGGGAGCCTCATCAGCCAGCCTC
This sequence comes from Machaerirhynchus nigripectus, assembly GCA_013397975.1. NCBI lineage: Eukaryota > Metazoa > Chordata > Aves > Passeriformes > Dicruridae > Machaerirhynchus > Machaerirhynchus nigripectus. Next base: position 1,606,371 of record VZRQ01010146.1, on the reverse strand, counting down.
ATGATCCTAGGCAGGAATTCTGCCTAGGGGGCTGCAGTAGTGAGTCAAACAGGTTTGTTGATACAGGAAGCCCTTCTCTGTACTGGTGTGAAGGTCCCTTTTTAATCACCTTAAATAATTCCCTGGTGCAGGGCTTTGTCCAAGAGTGGTTCCAGAGACAGTGAGTTACTGGGAGGTGGTGAGCACCAAGGTCAGAGTTTGGCCCATCCTGGATGTGTGTTCCTGGCCACAAATCCTTCGTTTGCTGGGACAGCTGCTGGCTCCAGATGAGTTACTTTGGAGCCCATCTTCCTGGTGGTAGTGTGGCTTTCAGAGAGGTGGCTGAACCTAATGCATTTGTGTGGGGACACTAAGTTTTAGAAATGAAACTTTAAAGGTTTTGGGGTTTTTTTAATTGTTCAACCCTTGTTCAAGTTCTGACACAAATGGAGTAAGAAAGGCATTAGCAAATACAGTATTTTACCTGTTTTTACTTGACAGCGTGCAGTCTCTGCAGGGTATTTTGCCATTTTTTCACAAGAATGCACTAATGATGAGTGATTACTCATCTCGAAGAAACAAGTGCGAAACAAAATCCTGTTCATTTTGACCTCAGTACCATACCTTTGTGGGGGTGATGGTGTTCTTAAGAATCCATTTTTTGGTCATTGTTTCAGGAGGATCTCAGAGTACTGACAGCTAATCCTGTACTCTTTGGGAAATGTGCTGTACCATAGCGTGAGAGCCGACTGCCTGTTCCCGGCCCTGGCTGCTCACAAGCAGTGGTGCCAAAGCATTAGGACTTAGCTTTGGGAGATTCAAACCCAAGGGTAAAAATAACTGGTGTTAGGATGTTAAACAAGAATTTCTTCTCAGTATCTCCTGCCTCAGGAAATTCCTAAGGAAATCCTACTAATGGATGACCAAGAGAAAGACATACTTGTCTCTGTAGGAAGATTGTTCTTGCAGCTAATGATTTATGTTCTAATGGATTATTTTTTCACTAGCAAGACCTAATCAGGATAAGAGGTCTATTACATTTTGTTGGTCCTTTCAAAGATGACTTTTTTTTTTTTTTCTCTGAAAATGTGTTTGCAGGATAGGAGCCAGCCTTCTGCTGCTGCCTGTATTAATGTGGAGGAGGGAGGGAAAGGTGACTTCGGGACAGTCTGTCTCCACGCTGGAGAGCTGCCTCCTGTGAAGAGGCAGGTTGTCGGTTTTGCAGCAGTTATTGGGAAACATGGGGCGAATCACATGAGAGAGGAACTGGAGCATTCCTGTTAACAACAGCAGAATTAACAATTACTTTACAGCTGTGCTGTCACAGGCTGCCAGGGTTTCTCAGCTCTGCATTAGTTATGCTCCATGGCCTCAGCCCCAGGAGTTACTCTCCAGGGTTTGGGGCTTTTTTGGGCTTGGTAACCAAGCGTGCCTGATGGAACAGTTTGTGGAGAGGGCAGTTGAGAAAGTCCATCCACACCATCATAGGGGGAGTAGGAGCAGCCTGTGCAGAGGGAGAGGGGTGTGAGCAAGTGCAGGATGCAGTCGGTCCCTGCTGTCACCCAGCTGCCCCAACACTGCTGCCTGTAGACATCAGAGAGGGCTCCTCCCTTCCCCACAGGGGTCTGGTCAGAGATCTCCCACAGGTTCTGCACTGGGAAGGGAAGAGGGGCCCTGGGGGAGGTCACTGGGGTGAGCCTTCATCTTCCCCTCCGCAGATGCCAGGTGACCCTTAATCCCGCAGGGAAGGCAAGGGTGCTGCTGGTGTGCTGGCTGAGCTGGGCCAGGCTGCAGCCCAGGAGGGAGGCAGCAAGCTGGAAGCCTGACTAGAAAACACCACGCAGGGTTTGAGATGCACGTGTATTACTGGAGCCAGATCTGGGTGCTTTTGCCCACACTAGATCCAAGACACAGTTCAGTCCCTGTGGCTTTAAATCTCATCTTCTGTGCTGAGCTTGACAGTAAAGGGTAATTAAATAGCCCAGGGCTGGTTGTATTTTAATTCACCATTAGCTTCAGTGGTGCTTGAGGGTTACTTGTTTTATCAGGTGGACTGGGAGTTGGGCTGAGACCACCAGCTCTGGGGTGGACAAACAGCTAACAGGTGTGAGCTGGTAATGGGAATTAGTTACCTGAAATGGAGATATTGGAATGGCCATAACATTGAGTGGTACTTAGGGAATAAATATTTGATTATGTGAGAGAGGCACAGGAATTTCAGCCAAGGACATGAGAGAGATCAAGGTAAGGTACAGAAAAACAACAACACACAGGACAAAACCAGGATGGTAAACATGGTGCAGTTGACAATATAATTATGTAGCTGCAACTAAAAACAGGAATTTGGCCTTGTTCTTTCAGACAAAACAGGAAAATCACACTGGAGTCTTACATGCTGTACATGACAATTACATTTCCAAGGTCAAACCCTTTCCACTGATAGTGGCATAAATCTAAAGAGATGTTGGCAGAATTGCTAAAACAGGTTTGTGAGGATGCTGTCAGGTCTCTTATTACCCCCTCCTTTCCACTCTTACAAAAGGGGGACTTGGTAGCTGGGACCATAACTCAAAAACCATTACCAGCACCTGGTTATTACTGATAAAGAAGCAGAAATTTCCATTTTATTTACTTGCCTTGGGTGTCAGGTGTCAAAAGACCTCATTGTTAGTAAACAATATTTAGGTCTAAAAATGTATTTTTTTTTTAAACAAAGTAGGAAAAACTGAATCAGTTTTGTACCAAAACATGAGCGTAGATATGACGTGGATAAATGGGAACCAGTTAATACAATTTATTTGTACTTTTACAAGGTTTTTTAGAAGTTCCTTGGTAAGGGGGGGCTTCTAAATGATTTGGTGAGGCTGGAAGGATCATAGCAGCTCATTGCAACAAAAGCCTCTCAGTTACTCCATGCCATGTTCTCTGCTGACTACCTCTGTAGCATGAACTATCACATTTCCCTCTCCACCATTATTTGGTGTGTTGGTCTGCCCCCATTCTTTAGCTTAATCACAGAATTCATGATCCTTTAGCCTGGGGAAGAATTTGAAAGGAGGGGGAGCATACCTGGCCTTGCAGCTGTTTGGAGCTGGGCTCAGCAGGGAAGACCCATCCAGAAAAGCCCACTGGAGCATCAATAAATAGATGATCAGACAGGAGGTGTCCTTGTGAAAAGAAGCCTTGTGGGTTCCTCTGGTGCAGCCAGTGCTGAGTAACTGGAGAATAAGCCAGATTTTCTGTCAGCTCATGTTTCATAGACATCACTGAACACAGCGCTATGACTTAAATGATAAAATGACCTGCTCCTAAGCATGGCCTCACCCTTTTCCTGTTAAATTAAGGGACATGTTTAAATTAACTACAAAAATGACATTTGAGGTCACGGGCCTGTAGCTTGGCTTACTTCTGCTCTGGTGCCTGTTGCCCTCTCCCAGAGCTGGGGAAGAGCCAGTGGTAATTTGCATCACCTCTTCTGCTATTCCAGATCCTTCAGGCTGCTTTGTGCTTCATTTCTCCCTCCCCTTCTCCCACATGGGTATTGTCAGCGGAGTTGGGTGGAATGCAGTTAAATGCTGGTAAAATGCAGCTAACCCGAGAAAGAGCCCCAGGGGAATAAATTAGTGTCTGAATTAATTCCTGCTGGAAGCTGGAAGTTCTCCAGTAACTTCAGAAGCTGCTTGCTTGAGTCCAAAGGAAGAAGAGATCATTCAGAGATGGAGGTGTAGAAGCTCTTGAGGTGCTTACAAGCTTTGTGAAGCAGCTCACCTGAGCTGCAGGCATGGGAATGGTTGGCGGATTTAGCCCGTGGCAGATCGGGAGCCCGTGGGTGCAAAGAAGGCCACCTTGTCCACAGGGGTGAGAAGAATTGAAGCAAAGTCAGGATTACAGTGAGGTCCTTTTTCCATAAGAAGGAAGAGCAAATGATAGTGCTCCAAATCTGAGCACCTAAATGCACCACATGAGGTAGTTTTGTGTGGGAAAACACAGCAGGGCAAGTCTCTGTTACTGGAAGGGAGGTCCCAGGGCAGCTCTATGGGCACAAGGAGCTGTCAGCACCACCAAGGCAGCGTGACTGAAGCAGCAAGGTACTCAGGACCAGGAGCAAAGCTTCCTCCTGGGAGAAGACTTGACTCTAGGAATTTTGCTGCACTTCTTTTAGAGGTACACAACAGAGAGAGTGTGAAACAAACTCAGATCCAGGGGTTTTTTCCTCCAAACTTTGCAAGAGGGAAGGAAATTAATGGGATAAAGTACACCTTTTTTTTCCATCAGTCAGATGCAATTAGGTATCCTTTCCCTTCTGCTGACTTCTGCCTAAGGGAGGAAAGCAGCCAAGAGCCTCTCTTCTCAAGAAACCTGTGAAGCCTGAGGCCAGCACAGAACAAGCAGTGAGGGAAGGAGCAGAGCCCCCACCAAGCAGGGGGGTGAAGCAAGGGTCGCCCTTCAGGTGTCACCCATTTACAATAAACAGATCTGCTGCCTATTTAGGGAGGGTTACACCACAATGCGTCACAGTCGGTCTGGGTTTGCACGTGTGTTGCTTTTTATTTTTAATTTCCCCCTAGTCTTTCCATGGTTTTTTTTCTTGGAGGAGGGGTTCAAGCAGAGTTTAGCAATGCACATAGGTATGGTACAGAGATGGTGCCTGTGGTGGTGAAACAATAGTGGTTTTGCCCTTCTAAAGCAGAGAAAAGGAAAGAGCAGCAGGATTTGCTTGGATGTTTTGTAGCAGGAACCTCAACGACCTCTTGGAGAGTAAGGTTAGTCTTTTCTTGGCATTTTATTTTGCTAAAGTTGTGGGAAAAAAGAAAATATTTTCAGTGGGTGACAGAAAAGCATCAGTGATCGTATTCCAGGAATGTGTATCCTTAAACTTCTGGTCTCATGTGGCAATTTTTCAAAAAAAAATATTACTAATTTTGGTAAAAAAGAAAAAAAAAATAGTGTCATCAGCAGGCAAAATGTTAACATATTCCACTTGCAAGTGATGAGCAAAGGGCCAGGACTTTTCAGCAGGTTATAAAGCATCTAATAAATAATTTATTGGGCAAGGTTTAGGGCAATCAAACCTAAAGGAGAGATTTTTGCTTGGACTCACCTTCTGTATGAACTTTTCAGATGCATGTCCTCATGTGTAGTAGTAAATTAAACACATACAGTGTTCCTTGTAGAAACACACAAAATATATGTTCGGGATAACTTGTTTCAAACTCTTTGGCTTACGTGTGTTTTTTCAGTTCTTGGATGCAGGGGCTCCTTGAAGGCAGGTCCAGAGAGTTTCTTGTCGTGGTTTCCCTCCCCACGTGCTCTGGCTGGAGGTTCTGGGACACTCAGTTTCTCTGAGGTGGCCTACCAAGACCTCCAAGGGTGTGTCAGCCACCTTTGATGCAGGAAGGGACAATGCAAGGGGGGCACTATAGAAGTGCCTCCAGTGCATGTTAGGTGATCCTGCTCTTAGTGTGGATAGGAAGAAGAAGGTCAGTAATTGAGTCTTGTTCCTCCTGCTCCCTGGGGCTGGGCAGTAGCTGTGTTACTGTGTAACATTCTCATGTTGAGAAATGACATTTCTGCAAGTGGCACTGTGCTGAGGAGCCCATTCCAAAGCCAAGTCGAAGGCTGTATCAGCCTTTGGGCATGTACCAGCCTTCTGTAACCTGCAGAGTAACTCAGGCATTTTCTTGTGCTGTGCTTCCTCTATTCCCACCTTTCCCAGTACGCAGACAAGTTCCTGACTGACCTGTCAAATGGGAATGGTGATGAGGAGTCGCAGTGATTCACAGTGAGGATACACGGAGCGCTCCATTCCCTGCTCGTACTGTGAGGCAATTAATGCAATTTGTGCTGTTTGGCTGAATGAACAGTTTGAAATGAACCATTGAGCCATCTGTTCCTCCAGCTGACATCAGGCGTGGCAGGAGTAGCAGTCAGCTTTTGCTGGGAAAGAAACATCTCACTGTCATTAAGGAAAGTTCAGGAAAGGGGGGCGTGGGTTTGGTTTTTTCTTCCCCTTCTACTATCTTTAAAACGAACTCTTTCCTTCATATTTTCTTGTGGCTCAGACTATGTACCCCAGAGACTCTTCTGGCCTCTAATCAGTGTCTTGGCAGCAGGGGAGTGGCTACAGCGAGTACGTTCTTCTCTGACTTTTGGCATGCATTTGATGAGAGGGAGGTGCTCAGCAGCATCTGAGTTTTATAGGATTGTTTTGCTCTTCCTTGTTCTGTCCATCTCCATATGCTGCTTTCTTGAGCTGAGGCATTCTAGAAACAGTGTCCCTTGGATCTAGCTCTCATGAAGGCTTTCAAAAGGTCTTCTGAAGGTCATATTTCATCCCCTGCAATTATTAAATGCTACCTGATACAAGAAAAAATAATTACCTCACTAGTTGCAGGAAGACCAGGAAAAATTTGACCTGTTTCTCATGGAAAAGAGTGCTATGCACAGATGACCCTCAGGAACTGGGTGTTTGATGCTTATTCTGTGTTTGTGCTCACTGAAAGAGAGCTACGGGGAACAGACAGCTCATGGAGCTTATGCTGGTGGAAAAGGGATAAGATGAGCTTAGGGCAGGGAAAGTGTAAGCGGAGACTTAAGCAGAATATTTTAAGATTAAGTAGGCCTGGTGACTGCATCTCTGAATAATACACAGAGATGTGATGCAGGATTTCTGGAAACCTGTTGTGGATCTCTGCGAGATATCAGCAGGCTGGGGAAAAGCTAGGACAGTGTCTGTTTTTGAGAAGAGCATCTGTGGGGATGTACTAGTTTGAAAACAAACCAGTGGGAGATCACAAGTCAGAATCATAATTTAATAGGAAAATTAAAACAAATGCAATAGTACAAGAACACTGACAGAGTCAGGATGCAACCTGACACCCTGTTAGTCAGGGTGGTGGTAGCAGTCCAGGTGAAGCACTCCTGTTGGAGTGGTGATCCTGTAGAAAGGTCTGATCTTCACCTGAAGGTCCAACAGTAGTTCTTGTCCTCTGGGAACCCAGTAGGTGAGGGCTGACTGTGGTGTTCAGATTATATCCAGGTAGGAATGCTTGGCTCCTCGCCCTGGGCAGGGCATCTCACAATGGGAATATATAATTTATGAGTCAGGCAGTGAGGCTGGATGGCCCATTAGCAGAAGGTATCTCCCAGAGGGAGTTATCAGGGATGTCTCATGGAAGAGATAAAGAACCCTGCCCCACCTGGTTTTAACAGATGGTGATAGAATACATACTTTTGGTTACATCTTATATTGTAACCTAAGACGGAAGAGTGGAGCAAAGTTAGGGAATTTTGCACCAGCTCAAAACTTCTAGGATGAATTCCCAAAACAGTCTGAAAGCACTTACCAGAGAACTGACTGATTTAAAAATAACCACAACAACAAATAAAAGAAGCAACATCATACCAAACTCATTTTGTTCTAGAAAAGAGTGGCTAGAGAAGAAGCCACAGATGCTCTTTATCTTGATTTTCAAGGCTTTGGCAGTGTGGCACAACATTCTGGCTAGGACAGCACTGAAAGGCCTGGGGATGGGCCTGAGCTGATGCCCAGCTGGATGAGGAGCATCACTGGAAGGCAGCAGTGGCAGCAGACATTACATCACAAGCTTTCCATCATTGTCTGCTCCGGAGCAGGTCTTTTAATGGTTTTGTTAATAGCCACTGCTGGGCAAAGGCCTGTGTTTATTACATCTGCAAATGATAAGAAGCTTCAGGATCTGTAAAGGGCAGGGGTTGAATGCAAGATGTTATCAACAAATAGGAAAGAAAGGCCTGTGAAAGAAAATAAAAAAAAATTCAACTAGGACAAGATCAAGATCATGGTCTTGGGCTGGAATAAACAAATGCAGGACACAAGGTAATAAAATATGCTGCTTAACAAAAAGATCTGCAAAAACACAAGGTGGTATTGTGACATGTTAAACAGGAGCCTGCACTATAAGGATACTGACAAAAATAAATATATTTTACAGTTCTTTACCTTTATAGGAGTATATTCAAAAACATCAGATACAGGAGTATCCATCTGATCTGGGACACTGCATTCAGAGCAGGTATGGGCCAGTTAGTCCAGGGAAGACTGAAAAATTAAAGAAGAGACTGAGAGGTGAAATGCTTTGGTCCTCAAATGCAAAAAATCTTGTGCAGAGAGCAGGAACATCTACTCTTTATGGTGACTAGGCTAAAAAACAGGGAAAATTAAGGTTCAAAATCAGGAGAAACATTTTAACGTGGTATGAAGGCACAGGAACTGATCGCTCAAGGAGGTGGTGTTTGTGTGAGCTTTGCTGCCTTCTTGGCATAAATAGAAGCAAAAGTGCTGCTGCCATTGCTGCAGGAAGAAAATCCGCACATCAGTGCCAGGGGGTGGGACAAATGGCAAGGGGGGCTGTTTGTGTTGAAATGGGAGTGTGGTCAGGGCCCCGAGGGCACCAGCAGCCTCTGCCTCCTCCGCCCCAGCCCGGCCCAGCTCCCATCCTGCTGCCCTCCCCCATGGGGAGGGAGGGAGGGAGCCTGGTGCAGCACGGCCTGGCAGAGCTGGGTTTGCTCTGCGGATGGTTAAAGGGCACCTGCAAGGCTTGGGCTCTGGGCTGAGCCAGGTGGGAAAAGTGCCAGGGCAGGCCATGCTTTAAGGCAGCCACCGACCCGCCTCCCTGCCACAGTTCCCTCAGCAGTGCGTTCCCAGTGGATGCTATCTCCTGTTGCTGGTCTCTGTTTCTAGGAAGGAAAAGACATTTTTAGCAGAACAGTGTTTTCTTGGAAAAATGAACCAGGATTCTTCCTTTACTGCAGAAAGCGTTTGTGATAAACGGACAATAATTTAGGCAATTTTATGGTCCATTATCCCTTATAGCAGAAGAAAGCAAAGAACTATCTTAAGCAAATAGATAGCAAAATAATTTATTTTTTAATGCAGACTGAATGTTCACCAAGCCCTGTGCAGTCATTTTTTTTCATATAGCAGGAACTGCAGCCAAACCAAGTTATGTGGCTCATCTCTGTTTTGTGATTATATCATTTGCTCATAATTAATGTCCCACATCCTGCAAAGCCAAGCAATAGCATCTGAGAGCTTCTTTTCTCTCTCAATAAACAGGCATCTGGCTGAGACATGCTTGGCATTGTTTAACCAATAGACAGTTGTGTTTTATGGGAGTGTGGCACACTGGGCCAAATTCCAGTCCCACTGGAAATCCTTGGGCCAGCTCCAAGGAATTCAGGGTAAGGACAACAGAGATGTCGGGGCCCATTTTATTTTATTCTGGTAGGTGGATCCATCCATGCCTTATCAATGGCTCTTCACTGGTAGAGGAAACATTGCTCTAAAGCTGTCTGCTGCTCTGGCAGGTGAGGTGTGGACTTAGGTGCCCCAAGCCAGGCTGTGAGACAGAAGGGCACAAAGGAGTGACTCAATATCAGCCTGCTAATTCATCTATTAACTAAAGATGGTGGGGCTGTTTCCAAAAACTGCATCTAAACAGCACCCAAAGACATTCTGGCTGCCTCTGTGCTTGGTACTTGTCATAGCACATGCAATCCTTGTACCTGTTTATTTGGGATTCCTTAATAGGCAGTGCTTAATTGGAAAAGAATGAAGAGGTCAACTGCGCTGCACTTCCAACTGGAACAATTTAGGATGAAATGTCATGATTGTGCATCTATTTTAGTAGTTAAAAATTAAAATGTAAGTAATACTGTCCTCCTTTGGCATAGATTTTATGTTATTCAATGCACTTTGCAGTGTTTCATGCGTAATTTTATCTGTTCAAGGTAAACATCCTCTTAGAATCCACATTTACTAAGCAACCTTTCCAAAATCCTTTCCCTATAGTATTTTACCAGGATCTCGTGGACAAAACCCGTTGTTTCCCTTTTTGAGACAGGAATTAACTCTTTATCCTATAAAATGCATACCCAGACAGATTTGCTGTCCAGGTAAAGGGTGAGAATAAAGCGAGAGGGTCCTTTTCCCAGAGTAAAGAAGCAGGTCCCCAAAGGGTCTCTGGGGAGGAGAGCACTGTGTTCCAGCCTGAGCCCAGCCAGGGCTAGCCTGGTGGCCAGCCAGGAGACCCCTGAGGGAAACGCTGCTGGAGCAGAGAGGATGAGAGGAACCGGAGCCGCCTCCTCTCCTCTTTTCCTCTCCCTCTCCTCGCTGTTACTTCCCACGCTTCTCCAAGTGTCAGAAAATTTTCATTAGAAGGAATGCTGGATTCCAACGTTTAGCTTCCTATCCATTAATGAAACGGTTTTATTATTTGAAATTTAAATGGAAATCATCCATTTCTCCAGAAGAAGGCCAAGAGAGAGCAGGAGATTTTTTGAATACCCAAAGTTCCTCAGGCTTTCTCAGGTTCAAGACTTTCTAGTGTGAAGATGGTGATAGTTTCTTGCCAGCTAAATATTCTTTATGTTGCAGGAACATTTTTCTGTGAGGGCAGATGATGTTCGATTGGTAGTCAGAATAATACATGAACAGCAGAGAAGATGTGGGTTGATTAAATAATTAGCATACTGTGACATTCTTTTGCTTCACTGTAACTTAAAGCTAGGTCTAAATGTTGGTCTATATCGCACCTCTCTGCCTCCTTTCTTTCTTCTGGTTGTTTTTATGCTCATGCTAAAGCAAAATTTAACAGAAATCAAAAAATTTCCTGGTAGCACAGTGTTCAAATTTCTTACTCAGCCCTGTATATTACAGAGTAAAAGTAATATAAAGGAAATTAAATTTTGCTAAATGAATTTCAGTTGCCCAGCAACGTATCATACCCAGCGTGGGATCCAGTCCAGCATCATTGTGGCTTAATATGTGGCACAGATCAGTGTTCAGGCCAGCACGTGTGGTCTTGGAAGCCAGGACTAGTGGGAGGGCTGAAGCCTGGTTTTCAGTCACCACGTCTGTCTGAACAGCTCTTTGCCTTCAGAGTTTGTTTGCATGTCCACCAGAAGCCTAATTAGTTAATCTTATCAACTCTACTGCTTCCTGTCCCCCTGCTCTCCAGTGGTACAATAACAATAATTACAGGCAGCTTGCTGTCAGCTGAGGAACAAACATAGGAAACACGCTTCTCCCAGCAAGGATGTCATTATTCACTTACTAAACACAACCCACTGAATTACTCATCCTCCTCTCTAAGTCCTGCTATCTATTCTGGGGTTTTGGAGACTTTCTGTGAACAAAAAGTTGTCCTGCTAAGAAATCACTGTCCTATAAAATGTTAGTGCCGACTAAAAAGAGAGCAGTGTCTTTGGCTGCTGCGTAACCACTAGCCAGGGTGTAGGGGAGAAGTTGCTGTAGTACCTCACAGGTTTGGGGGTCTGAGGCTTTGGATGGTGGGCTACCTCCACTAGGAATAAAAACACAAGAAGTGAAAGAAGTTATCTGCTGCCTTCTAGGTGTTACTGCTGTCTCTAGAGTAGTCTTCTGGGTGTTCTAGTGTCTTGAAACATCCAGGAAGAGTCCCGCGAAACTGGTAAATCTCCTTTTCTTGTTTTGCCATTAAATCAGTGTCAAGGTAAGGATTAAGATTGAGAACCATCATGGTAAAATTGACCAGTTCACAACCTCTGCTCAGGTGGGCTGAAACTGTGAAGGAAGAGCAATAGTGCTCCTGGAGCAGCTGGAGAGGATGTACACTCTCACTCCAGCATCCATCTGAAGAAAAGAGTTTAATATTTCTGTGTCAAAGTGCTGCAAACCCAAACTATACAAGAAATGCTAATGTCAATAGGTGCCCTCAGAGATGACACTTGAAAATCAAATTTCTTGATGTTCTTTTGCTTCTGTAGAGAACAAACGTTCAAAAGTGATAGTAAAACAATCCAGTAAATTTATAAGAAGTTCTCTGGAAGATATTTTAATATAAATGCTACAGTTAACTACTGTTATTTCTGTGACCAAACACAAAATATTTGTATCGCAGAGAAGTAGAATGTCAACCAAAAGTTAAAAAAAAAGAGAAATCATGTGCTTACAAACATGCACTGGGAAGGAGGAAACCACCGCCCTTAATCCAAAGGTATTGATGGCAGCTTCCTCTCTGCAACTCACAGCTCAGCTCGAGACTCATTTGCCTCCTCCTAAAGTCTGCAGAACCATTTGCTGCTCAGGACTGTGGTGTAAAGACCAGGTGCTACTCCTGAAGACAGTTTCTGCCTCCCAGATTTCTGGGTGAACGTTTATTTGGAAATTATGTTCTTTGATTCCCGCCCTAAACTGTTAGTATAGTACTTGCCTCCTGTGCTAAGCAGTTGCTTTGTTCTTCTAAATGATTAAATTCCACTGCTGTGAGAAATTATTCCAGTATACTCCTGCTTATCTTACAAAATACTACATAGCTTAATGAATGCATAATTTTAAGGTCTTTGAGTAATTACTATTATTATTTTTTAAGTAGCTTTTTAATACAACCGGGCCAGGAGGTTGGAATAATTGCTAATTTATGCCCTCCTTGTGCTTGAACTTGAAGGAATGACATGATAAAGACACTGCCTTACTCAAGTACTGAGACCCACAGCTACATTTCAAGATGCAAGATAAATTGATTTAGATCACATACCTCACATTCATTTACTTTTTTAATTTATAAAATGCACCTTGAAAAATGTATTTGCTTAATGTAGAAGCTCAAAGTCAAATAAAGAAGACCGGCCTGGACAAGAACAAATGTTTCAAAGCTGGCATCCCTTTAGCTCAGTCACAAGCAGCAAACTCACAGTGTTCCTAAAGTTCTTATTCACCAGATGAATTATGGGGTTAATTTTCTTCCTAGCCTAATGGAAGGAAGAAATCCAATTATATCCAGAATTACATACCTCAACAAGAACGGGTATAGCTCTTCACCTTGTTATTAATATTTACAACTGTTATCAGAGGGATTGTTTAGAAATATAGCAAATTCTCTTTCCTTCTTGACTTCTGTAAGGTTTGAAAATTTGCTGTCCATAAAACATGAAGAGAAATGGTCAAGTTTATACCAGCGTGCTTAGATGGAAAGGACAGGCTGTGAGTACGAAGCAGATGATCTTTGAATAACAGTACTGTTGGAAAATATGTTTGTGGTATTAAGGCTGTGATTCTGAAGGTCTGGGAGGGCACTGGATGTGCAAATCTAGCTGCAAGTCAGTGGGAGTGGTGGCATGATTAAATGATTAAGTGGTGGCATGATTAACACACTCAAAGTGCACCTGCGACGCTCACCTCTATTTTGGAACAAAACCCCAACCAAGCAGACACAATTACCTAGCAAAACATTCTTATCAAGCTCTAGATGTAAAATTCTCCATGCTCTCTTAATTTTGCTCTATCAATTAACCATGCTCTTATAATAAGAAAGAGTCTTCATCATACCTAGTGGGATGTGAGGGTGGTTCAGGACTGAATGTCATCACTTGGTTTGGAGGGTCCCAAAGAGAAGCAGTAACGCTGTTATGAAACATTATTGGTATGTGTGGATCATAGTCCAGGTAAAATGGCAGCAGCAGGCCTAAAAACCATAAGAATTTGCTATTTGAGTTTACAGAAGTAAAGAAGCATGATCATGCACCATATGACATTTAGCAAACTGTGTCAGTTATGCTCCTTTAATCTGAAGAATTTATCCAAAGAAAAGGTCAAAGGATGAGGTCGATAAAAAAGCTCACAAAGACACCAGTTACTGTGTACATTCATAATGATTCCTGGCTGTTTTCCCTTAGCTAAGTAAATCTGTTTTATTGGAAGCTTGGTTCTGAGATTATTTCTCAGTGGCAAAAATCCCCAAACAAAGAATAAAACCTACCCAACCTCACCCTTTTTCCTTAAAACAAAGGCATCTTTTTGAGGTTCCTGTGTGTCTGGGACCCATGGGATGCTTTTATACCTCTCCCGTACTTCATAGAAATTATAGTGAAAAGGAGTTTTTTCTCCTTTATTGTATCTGCATATACTTTTTCAACATAAATTTGGAACGTTACTCTTAACTGCTGCAAAAGTTCCTTGTGTAATGGCTTCTTTCTTATTTCCAGTTGCTTGTTTGTCTGAATTATAAGGGAGAAGTTTCCATCTCCCATGACAAAATATGCTTAACCATCAGTATCAATAAAACCTGCTAAAAAAACAGGGGAAATATTAAGGTTGCATTGTGGATTTTAGCATCCATCTTCTGATTTACTGAGATGGTAAATGATGTGCATGGAGCATATGGATGATGTACTGTTCTGAAAGATGCTGTGACTAGAAGTGCTGAAACACGAGATGCTGACTCAAAGGTGAATTTATATATACCATTATTTTTCTTTGGGTTTGTTCCAAATAACACTGGAACGGATTTAAAAGATGCTCTTTCTATCTGGGGGAAAGAACAAAAACATTCAAAACCATCTTCAACTTGTTGCCTTTCTTTGGCATTGGCAAGTACCACTTCTTTTACAGTTAGAAATCGGAAAGTTCATTGTCCTTTAAAGTGGGCTGTACAAAACTAATTTGGAAACTATTTCTATGCAGTAAAGTATCCAGCTCCTCTCTGAGTTGGCCCACGGGCTGCACGAGAGGAGAAGCGGGTTCTGGTGATCCAGCCTTGCTAGAAACCCCACTGAAGAGCTATGGAAAGCCTCCAAAGGTAAATTTAATGCTCCCTGGTTGTTTTTCAGCTGCATGAAGGCCTAGTCTCTCTGAATAATTTAGAGATGTTTTAAGTTACTCTCATTACAAATGGCCTTGAAAAGGAAAACAAGTTGCGATCTGGTGGGGCCCAAAAATATCCTGGCTGTGTCCTGTACATGTCTCCATTCATTCCCTCTCTGCTAGCAGGGTAACAGAAGGCTCCCTTTGCATATTCATGTTCAAGTTGTGTTCAGTAGCAAGCAGAGGTCTATTTTACTACCTCAGAGTAGATACACTGATGTCCAGATGAGGATAGACTCTTTTGAGGCCATACCACATTCATTGTATTAACCATATTTCCTTCTGGAATATTTGCTTGACAAACGTGGCTGCTCTGGTCCCACACCATAGTTGTACCCTGCACTTGTTTTGCTCAGCAGTGCCTTTAGCCCTCCCATTTTCTGTTGTGCTTTAATTATTCCCGTGGTGTTCATCCATTTTTGAACATACAAATTGAATTAAAATAATTAAGGACTAGATGTTACAGTTTCTTGTGGCTGTGGAAAATGAAGTGAGAAGTATTTCATAATGATAAAAAATACCAAAATTGATATTATATAGTTACTTTTTCAAGGTGTAATTACGAGTTTATTGCGAATATCTTCAGAGCAGTCTCAATAAATAGTACAAGTTGTGCCACAAACATAGCACCATTTTCTTATGTGAGTTTAGAGGATTTTCTTTTAGACCTGTGCATGAGACTTGATACAAATGCTGTGCTGGTGCCAAATGGATGGCTGAACGTGTAGAGTGTGATTGAAGGAGACAGGCTGAGGTTTTGAGGATTGGCACTACCTAAAATGAAATTTTAATTCAGTCATACATTGTACTTAAAACATTTCATGTCAGTAGGTTCAAAATTAAACATATAACAATAAAAGCTTTCCATTAATAAAGCTCCATCAATCAAAAAAGTTGGTTTTGCTGTATTTCTCATCATCATAATCAGTTTTAAAAATGATTAAGGACTCAACCAGCTGATTTTTAAAAAGCCACCAGGATAGCAAACATATTTATTGCATGAATGAACTGCCTGCAGCTTTTTGTGTTCCGCATGTTTGAAACAAACCAACGCAGACTTTCCGTGTCAGGGTAAATTGATTTCCAGAGCAGGTATTTCAACCATTAGTACCTAAAGATGACTGAAACCAACTCCAGGTATGCAGAGATTAGTGCAATACAAGTCTCCAGAAAAAGGTCTCTTTTGCAGAGTAAATTGGGATATTGAAAACTAATTCAGATTTTTAAGACATCCCCCCAAATCAATAGTGGAATATTATTTTAAGACTTGTTTACTTCTTTCTCTCTGTGAAGCATTTACTAGAGGTCTGGTAAGCCTGGGACAGTTCTATCATTCATGTTAGCATCCATGATATGCTGTCACAAAGTACCGATGCCAGCAGAGCAAAAGACAAAACAGCAAACAGCCCATGTCCTATGCTGGAAAGCAGCCATCCATTAATGAATACACAAACACACACCCCCATATGTATGTATGTATATGTACATATATGTGTGTGTGTGTACATACTTCCAATAACACTGGGAGAAGCTGCTGTGGTGGCTACGCAGGTGATGGGAGCTCAGGCACAAATGCATGTGTAACACAGGTAATGTAAAGAAATAGGAAACTACAAATCTCTCTCAGAAATTGTTTCACAGGGTAATCCATCAGTTTACTGGAGCCAGCATCTCCTCAGTATCTTACCTCCACTGATTCTTTAGTGAATTATCTGTTCCTGTGTTTTTAACGCATAATTAGGGTTGAAAATATAGGATAAGATCAAAAGGGCAAAAATCACAAGGAAAGAGAGGAATTCACTTGAAAATCTTTTATCTTGTGCATAAATGGTATGATGTAGCTCTGGAGGAACACATTCTCTATGTCTCTGGTTTGTGTTTTAGACTTCGTGAGCTGTATTGTGCTTGTAAGCAATGCATAATTGATAGGATATAATACTGACCTGATAAATCCCTGGCACTGCTTGTATACAGTTGGTAGCTGAGATAAATTGTTTAACCAAGAGCTGGGAGGTGACAAGAGAATTGGTGCCTGCCCCATTCACCCTGAGTCCCACAAAAGCTGGGAATTATATTTCCAAGTATTATTTCTGCATGTATGGGAATGATTGAGTCACTCACTCTGGCCAGCACACTAATGGAAGAGGTTAAAGAGACCTGTACATGAATACATAAAACAAAACTACCAGGTCAAGTGGAAGATCGATTTCTAATTCAATACAAAGCTTTTATCTTAAATAAATACTTTAATCGCAACATTAGGTGACCTGTGGGGACCACATTGACAAATATGTTCCCTGTGTTACAAAGTGGCTTAAATCTGGGACAGTGCTTGCAACAAGTTAGGTATGTAAAGGAAAGCTTTTTGTAACAAAGTAAATGAAAGGAGGGTCAGATGGAGTTATGAGTAAGTATATTATACCAGGGGAACCGAAATGATTCTTTTGGTTACCTGGCGTCCCTTAGTTACAAGAAGAGCTGTGTGGGGTAACACGGCAGAGCACAACTTTGGTTTTAACAAAAAAAGACGGACTTCAGCTTAGGTTAGGAGAGCCATATGTCTCCTGGAAGACAGAAGATAATGCTGTTTCTTCAGAGCTTGTCTGTTTGTTTGCAAGAACAGTTGCCTCGTGATTTGGCAGTGGCATTATTTCCCACCTAAGCTGCATCTCTTGCCTGTGCTTTCCAGGGTGCAGGAGCTCCTTTCTGAGTTATGAAAATGCTGTGCATAAAATGCTACAGAAAATGGGAAGAGTGGAAAACAGAGAAATGAGCAGGAGCAGGGCTGGAAGTGGATACCCAGGGGTTATAAGCAGAAAAAAAATTGCACGTGAAGGACAAGAAGTTGAGGGAAGGATTTTTCTTCCTGTCCCCAAAACAGTCATCAGTGGCCTTGGGGGCAGGGTCAGGGCACCTCTTCTGTCCAGGAGCTGGAGAAAGAGACTGTTGAAAATTATTTCTGCTGTATCTGGTGAACTGAATCTTAAAAGCATCAATTTAAGTGTTGCATAGCTTACTTGTGATGTACCGCTATGTTTCTAACATCATATTACAAACGCTATTACCTTGTGTAGCAGAGTTAGCAATCAGAATCTCATTATGGATGGCATTTTACAAATGCTTCATGTTTCTTGGGCTTGTAGCCTTTGAGCACATTAGTGTTTTACTGGAAGTTTTCCATTAGGAAAATATTTACCGTCCTAATTCTAATACAATTAAGTGCTTTGCTTGGGAATTTTCATGGTCACTAATTAGCTTAATACTGATCATTATAACAAAAACATAATTAATTTCCCATAGTAGTAAAATTAATTACACATTTAAAGCTAAATTGAATCAGTCAACAGTGAGAATGCACAACGGCTGGGCTTCTGATTTCACTGTCTCAAGGTTTCTGAAATAAAACCTTCACTTATATAATAGAGATAGACTCTGGGTGCATTTCCATAGCCATCCAATAGCAATAAATTAACTAGAGGGTAAAGAAAAACAAGGGCTAACATTCCAGGAAATGTGAGGGAATCACTTAGTCTTTTGGGGGGATGAAGGGAGAATTTGGGGTTACTTATATGCTTTTGTTTCTTCCTTGCTGAACAAAAGTAAGCACGGGAGTCTGAAGAGCAAATCCCCCAGACCTGTGCTCTGGGTTTGCTGGCTTCCTGATACCATTTAGGAGATGATGTTCCTTGAGGTGTTTTCTGCACATGTGGATGTGGTGTTGCCCTCTGCTTTTTTCCAGAGAAAAAGGATAGTGGTGTGTGCTCTCTTGCAGCCTTGCTAATTGCCTGGCATCCAGTTTCTACAGCAGAGTTTGGGCCCTGGGTTGTTTTTATCGGATGTGTCAGGTGGATATATCCAGTGGCTTCTCGGGCCAAAAAAGGTCAGCAAAGCTAAATATCATTGCTTCAGGACAGTCCCTATTCTGATGCTTTCTGGTTCTTCAGCTTCCTTTCTTTCAAGGGAAAGAGGAAAGAACTCAAGAGCCAGAGCTTCCTTCCCCACCAGGAACTGGCATGAGGAAGCTTGAGAGACCCTTCTTTGCATGTAAGCCTCACCATGTAGTTCTTTCCACTGGAGGTGGGGAAATCACTGCCTGGATTTAATAGAAAGTGTAATTAGGGTTAACCTTAATTTAAATAATTGTTAAGCTATTAAAATAGCTATTAGCATGCCCTATCATTTGCTATCAGAGAAATGCAAATATGTGTCACCACATCAATTCACAAGAACACAGATTGGAAGCTGATAATTGTTACTGTAGTTCCCACCCCAGAGATCCAGGAGGTTTTTGTTCTTCTATATGACAAATCCCAGCGTTTGCAATAGCCTCTCTATTAGCAGCAGTAAGCTAAGGTGGGTGTGGGCAGAAATATAAAGGCATTTTCAACCTCCTGCATTTGCAAAACAGATTTACCTTCAGTGATGCAAAATGGAATATGCCCAGAATCAAACCTCTGTATATTTTTACATAGTTTTATAGGAATGGTCCCATCCTGTTTCTATTAAAGATTCAACATTTTAATGAACAGTGGATGAACAAGATCTTGTTGCCTGGGCCCTAGAAGCGCACTACTGTCTATAAAACACGTGTTGTTAAGAGTCTCTGCAGTCAAATGGAGCATTATGTAATTCTTTGGCAAATGGGCTCCCTGTGTAAGTGCTTGAAAGTTATAAGTTTGTTAACTTTGTCTTCCCAAGCTGTAAAAGAGTCCCATAACTGCAATTTCTCTCAGCTTGCCAGGCACAGAAATTAACTCTAGAAAGCTATGTAACAGGAGATTAAAAAGAAAGCAGTATCTAAAGATGCATTATCCTGTTATGTGCATTAATTACCTCCAAAAGAACTGACTACCAGGTAAATAAAAACCAGAATTTTCTTTTCCTTTTTAGATGAAAATAATGTAAGCTGTAGTAGTTCTAAAGAATATAGATCTTAAGATAAAACTCAGGAGGTAGGTAGGTCTAATCCATGACTATTTTTACATGAAGCAGTCCTTGTTTTTGAGAACACTGTCACCATGTATTGAGAATATGGTTTGATCTGTCTTTTTAAAAATCATTTCTTTGAATGTAGATTAAATTTCTTTTCTTGGCATTTATTCTTGTGCCACCAGTGTCAAAACAGAAATGGCAAGCATTGTGATAAAAGAAAAATCATTTCATTTCCCTGCAGCTTCTGTAATTGCCTTTGTGTCCTTTTTTGAATCGCTGTTCTGTAACTCCTCAGTCCCTTCCTTGAACAGCAGCTCATTGTTCAGAACTTCTATGCCTACTATGGTAACAGGACCTTAAAACACAGTGGAAAAACTCAGACATCTCCAAATTGTGTGGTAGAAAAAAACCTGATTATTTCTCCCCTCATATTAATAGATTCAGTTCTCAGAGCTTAATTCTGATCACTGCCCCGAGCACAAATGAGAGTGTTCAGCAGAGTTATGCTGTGTCGGTGATGAAGCCACCCCCGATCTTTTCCCAGGTTGGGCAAAATTAGCATAAGTACTCCATGCACACAGCTGCAGCCTTCAGCATGCAGGGGCTTCTGCAACAGCTTCCCTTCCCCAGGAGGGGATTTTGCCAGTGGAATGGCACTGGCATGGATTCATAAACCATACGCCTCCTCTTGCTTCCCACGCACTCTTTTGTACTGTCACCATGGATCAGCGTAGAAGCACAGCTTCACAGGTCAAAGCCTGGTTAGACTCTGCTGAACATGCTTCCTAAGTGTTGTTCTCCCTCTGTCCCCAGAGAGCAGAATCTCTTTCTCTGGGCAAAATGTAAGCCAGATGGGATAATGCATCTGAAAGCTTGACAGTCAGAGCCTTTGAATTTTTTTGCTTTATGATCTTAATTTATGCACATATGAAAGTGAAGCGTGGCTTTTTTTCTCTCTCTCCTTGTCTCTTTAGTACCCAAAACATTAAAAAAAAATCTTCTCCAATAACATTTAAAAAATTGTTTTTAGAATCAAGAAAATTTTGAGAGATAACTCATGAAAAACTGTTCCAGCAAACAATTGTAAAGCAAACCATGAGTTTTATTTTTCATTTTTCCTTACCAGCTGTATAAGGAACACCCAAAAAAAGTGTTTTGCTGTGACTTCCAGGGGACCACAAAAATGGGTTGGATTTAGACTTTGACTTGTGACAAATCCCAGTACTGACTCAAGGAAGTAATACAGCCAATAAATATCGGAAATGTAAGCATTAATAAGTGAACTTAATTGAAATTATCTTTTACCCTAAGCATGCTCTCACAAACAGCAAAAGTTTCGTCCAAACTTCACAAAATCTTACTTTTAAAGCCGAGGCTAAAGATGGAAAACGTTGAGCAAATGTTTTAAATTTAACAACTCTATTGTCAACTGAAAAGTAGATGATAAAGGTAAAGCTGAGCAACCGGAATAATGGCGTGCTGAAAGGCTCACCCCATTAGAGTTATCAGTAAAAAGGCTCTGTGGTCATTCACAGGCAGCAATGGCAAATGTTTATTTCCTTTCCAGAAGCAGAGAGTTTTAGAGGGTTAGCAGTTAACTTTGATGTTACAGCTCAGTGTATTTTTTAATACAATGAGACATTTATCACTGGAGTCACTCAGGACTATTCTCTGCCTACTGAACATCAGCACGTAATTGCATACTCTCTGTTCAATCACATATTGCTGCTCATTTGGGACACAGAGCAGTATATTATCTTTAAATGTCCGATCATTAACTTGGAAGACAAATGATATCCCTTTTTCTGATCTGGCTCATCTGATACAGCTGTAATATGATGGCTTGGAACAGAGGCAGACTTTTAAAAGACCAGTATACTTCTTGGCAAAGCCTGTGAGTGGGACATGTACAGTATGGATCTTATTCTGCATAAAGATGGTTCTTCTCTACTCCTGAGGCCTTAAATCATATCATGAGGGCATATAATTCTACTAAAATTCCCCAGTATAAATACCTGCAGACAAGGCATAATGCAGTTAAGGACTTTCAACTGTTGAAAGTACAAACCTATCCTTAAAATCCTGGAACCTTTTTCTATATAAACAGGATGTTTTATCCATAGATCATAGTTGAAGCCTTGATCCCTAAGGTGTGCCCACAGATAGCTAATTACCAGCTCAAAGAAACTGAGACAGAGACATCCAGTATCTTGGTCATGGTCAGACAGCAGATTAGTAGCAGCAGTGGGAACACCAAGTCTTATGACTCCAACCTTGTGCTCAGTGCACTAGATCACAGTTGTCTTGTCTACATCACTATATTTTCTGAAAGGTTGTTTTTTGGTGGTTTTTATTTCTCTTCTAATCAGATGCTTGTAAATTAAGTTGCTGACTGCAATCAGAAATGTATTTATCACTGACTCTGGCTCACAACCAAGCACACTGTTATTTTTGAAACAGGACAGCATGTTCCTCTCATTCCAAGGAAAAGTTAATTGAGTCGCAGGACGCTATGTCGTGATTTTGTTGTGGCCATTTGTCCTCTATTGTGTCACTATTGCAAAAGACAATTAATTTCCTAATTCTCATTTGGTGCAACAGCATTGCCTCCAGTGAGCTGAAGTTTTAGTATGCTGACAAAATGAAGCAGGGTAATTTTATAAAGCTGGTGACAATGGGAGGAAATAATCCTACCGGACATGTTTTATAAGTGAGGGAGGATGAGAAGAGAAAAATCCCTCACTGCCTTTATAGTTCAATAATCACCAGGTACCCTAGCTACATACTAGTCTTTTCATGAACCAAGAATATCTTGTGGTTTGTAACTCATCACGTTGTCAGAATTTAAGCTCTAAACTCTGTGCATCATGGCAGCAAAAATCTTCCACGTGAATGCTGGCTGTCTAGCCTTGAGCAGGTTTGCCTCACCTAAGAGAACTGTGCTCTGTGCCAAGGAAAAGGTCTAGTAGGACTAGGCATTTGGATGAATTAAACTGGTCTGCTAGACTGAATGTGCTGGATTTCTGTTTGTCAGTGTCTGATAGCAACGTTGAGTTAGAGTTTAGTGGCAGTGTTTACATGCAGCATCAGGCCCCATATGCCATTGCCTCTTACAGCCTGTGTAGTAGTTCTTTTAATGTAAGTCTATGAATTTGTGTAAGTTCATTAATTCAGTTTATTTATTAATTCACAGTTCATGAATTCTGAATCTTATCGACTTTAACAGCTAAATGAGTAACTACTTGCTTCAAACCATACTTTAGGCTAGAGACATGTAACAGAAATACCAGCACACTTTTCATAAAAAAAATACAGACCCAAGGGAACTCAGCCACCAGAAAAACATTGCTGAATATGACATCTGTTTGAAAATAAATTCCCTAATGGCTTACGGAAGCAACTTTTCCACTGAGAGAATGAACAAAGCCAAATTGTTTCACAATGGTGTCATCTTCCAGGTTCTGAATTGCCTGGTATCAGTATCATTGTGTTATCTATACCCTGAAACACAACTTGTAATGTGTAACTTTACGTCATTTAATTAGTGTAAGAAAAATCTACTCCATTCATGGCTGGGCAAAGTGACCATAGTACACCCAGCCCACCCAATAAACACCTGCTTCAGAGAATACTGATCCTTAGCCTCATAAAATGTTTGTAAGACATTTGTCACACCAAAATTGCCACTGGATGGTACAGAAACACCTGTACCATGTCCCTGTAACCTATATAGTTCTCCAGCACATTCCCAGCAGACTTTTCACCCTTAACTACCTCTTGTACCTTCATAACCTGCCCAGTGGCATACAACACTTACCCATATATCAATAAATGCCAAAAATACACACTCTGATGGACTGTATGTAGCTCTTTTATTATTTGAGAAATTCTGAGTAGGGAAAAAAAAATCATGGATATAGTAATGATATCATAGGACCACAGAAGCAGTTCATGAGACAAAAAAAAGAATCCAGGACCATGAACAGCATGGAGACTGTGCCAACTGACCCCAGAGACATGGGAGGGTCCCTGGTCCTGTTTTATTAAGCATTGTGGTTACAGCTTCTATATCACTGTTATTTATCTTTAAAATAAAGGAAACTTCATTTCCTTACCTTGCAATAGTATTGTGTGGACTGATACAACGAAGATGTAACCCAAGGAACTTGATTTCTCTTTGACTAAAATGTTCTATTATGCAACGAGTGATTAATCTCATTAAATAACTTAAAGGAGGGCCAGATCCTGTCCTAAACTATAATGATATCATTCCAGTGGAGTACTTTTCTCTTTTGGAGAGTCACATAGGCTGCAGTGGGAAGAATATTGGGAGCAGGTTCAAATGAAACACAGAGCCAAAGAACGACCTGCCAAGGGCAAAAGTGTGCGTAGAGGAGAGGGAAAGGAGCACACAGATGATGACCAGCAACAAGGACCAATGACTTTGGGAGAATTGGCAAAGAAACTGGTGGTGGAGAATATAGCTTTCACTTGGACTGAAAACATTTTCAGGAGCCAACAAGAACTGCCAAGGCAAAGTAATTGTGTAGATCGGGATCAGCAGTGGAGGGGTTCCAGACACAGGTAACATGTAGCTGGAAAGAATGAAAAATAAGTTTAATACTGGAAAGGGACAAAGAAGGCAGAAAGTTAGAAAGCATCATTCTAGACAGCTGTTGCCTCACAGTTTTAACAATATTATAATGATAAATCCAGTTCAGTAACCTGGGATTTAGGATAATTATGTTTGAAGTTTCGTGGTGGGTTTGTGAATATTTTTCGCATACATTTTGAATTTTCCATTCTATTTTTTTCCCCAAAGGTACTTGTGTATCTACCTCTTCTAGAAAAGATGTGAATACTAGATGGTCATTTAATACCTCTGAAATAAAACAGTTTTATTTTAATATGTCTGCCTTTTGAAGAGCAGAGAAGTTAGGATACATCTTTTTGGGAAAAACATTCAGATAGCTGAAGTAAGTTTATGACTAAGTCAAACTCACACCAAACAGAAATAGAGGTTTTAAAGCCATATGACTAATACCTTACTGCCCCTTCACATGGTTCCCTGCTTTACAGACACAACTCATCCTTCCCCTACCAAACCAATCCTGCTCTAGTGCCATCATGCCCTGGAGGAATCATGTTTACTTATCTGTTCTTCTAGGATAGAAGATATTTCTCCATGGACAATCTCCTCATTTAAATGTAAGTTTGCAGTACTCAAATCCTTTATTACCATGGGGTATCAGTAG
This sequence comes from Machaerirhynchus nigripectus, assembly GCA_013397975.1. NCBI lineage: Eukaryota > Metazoa > Chordata > Aves > Passeriformes > Dicruridae > Machaerirhynchus > Machaerirhynchus nigripectus. The sequence continues at coordinate 1,581,543 of VZRQ01010146.1, read as the reverse complement.
GATCAATAGGATAATTAAGGGAATTAAAGAGGTCAGACTGGAATATATATCACTTTATTTCTTCTAATGGAAGAAGCTGGCTTTTAGAGAAGGAGAAAGGAGGTTGACTGGCTTTAAAACAGTTTGTTTTATATACTTGAGTGGCAAACTAACATCAATTTAGTTTGTTACCAAGTTTTCTTTTTTTTCCTTAAATAATTTCTGCCTCTGTGAAGTTCCCCATTTATAAGTATTTGTATTTCAGGAATCTTTGTGAAAGTTTCTGCTAAATAACGGCTAAATTCCAGACTGGAAGTTGGGCAATTTTCGAAATTGCATGCTTCAGCTAGCGAATATAAAATCGTTTTAATGAACTAATTCAGTAGCTTTTTATTAATTACCTTAAAAATGTAAATGAAGCCTGAGTACTTCATACAAATAATGTTTTAACTTTGTGATTCCACAGCCCTTCTGCAGGATTCTTAATCTTGATGTAGTTGTATAAAAGAGCAACCTTTGAAAGAATCAGCACTATACTTCCAGTTTACATATAATTTGATTGTTTTCATGGAACGAAGCCTTTTAATAAGGCAATAGAAATGTAAATCAAAAAATGTATTTAAATAGGTTCTTGCATTTAACAGTGGTTTTTACAATTCTGCAGGTCTCATACATATTTAGTAAAAATTTTTCTTTAGATTCAGAAATGTCATTAATGCATCAATAGAATATTTGTGGTGCCATCAGAATGAATGACATATTCTGGTAGTTATTTTAAAAGTAAGAACAGAACGTATGTTCAGAAACAGCATTAAGAACAGCTCTGCTAAGTCCAAAAATCAGAGTAGATCATATGCTGCTGTATGACTTTGAAATATTTGAAAAAATTATATGGCAGGCTAAAGCTTTTATCAGTAAAAAGAAACACGAAATTAGATGGATGCAGCCTTTTGAACCCTTCTTACTTTTAAAAATATTTTTACAATACTGCTCCTGGGGACTAAGTTCAGTGGGAAAGGAAGTAACGAGCACTCCACAGGCTTGAGCTCTCAGCTGTGCAGGAACATATACAAAATAAGTCGCTGCAATTAGAGAAAAATGAAATGCAGATTATAAACTCAGCACAAGCCTCCCAGCAGGAATGGTTAAGGATACCATTTAGTTCCAGAGAGACCCTAAGAGGTCTGGCTGCAGCTACAGCCTTATCCCGTTGCTAAGGGGACAGTGTTTGTCAGGCACTTTCTTTTGTTGCTAGACACTGTCGCCCCCCTCTACAGAGATCAGTTTCACCTCCTTTACATGCAGAGCAGCTACACAAAAGTCCTCAGCGCAATCCAGGAGCGGCGGCTTGAGCAAACCAGGTTACAGGTGGGAGGGCAGAGAAGCAAAGCACAGAATCAGAGAGCGCACTAAAGGTAATTAGAGGGAGATGAAGAGTGAGAGCGAAGGAAGCTGTTTCATGGCAACAGGAGTGACTCTGTCAAGGTTAGCCAAGAACAGCAACTGTGGGTAGGTTTGGACAGGGCTGGTCAATAAACCAGGACCGGCATCCATGCTGTGGGTAACTAATGCTGTAAACCACCTTGTGAATCCCTTATCACTTCCCTTTCCTTAGCAGCACGATTGACTCCCTGTGCTGACACCACCACCTATGCAGGCACCACTTCTCCAAGCTGTCTGGGCCACAGGGAAGAGAATCTCTCCCACTATCGGATTCTCAGTGCCAGCTGGTGAGCAACCAGCTTTAAGAACACCCTGACAGAAAAACTTCTGTACCGTTCAAGCAATCTGAGATTTTAATGTTTTAATAACCAACACTGTGACAGCTTTAACTCTGCCTCTATATATGCTGTGGTTTTACAGCTTGTTGCAGCTCAGTCTCTGTTCACACCATTTGCAGCCTCTGCTCTCTATCAGATGAGGCTGTGACAGCAAGGTCATTCATTTTATGCTGGCATGAACCAGGCCAGTAGGCTCTGTTAGCATCCAGGACCTTGTTCTTTCTAAAAATATCCCTTCAGGAGAACTGGATCATATCTTTCAATCCCCTTTTAATATTTTAAGTATGAATAAAGGAGATTGAATTTGATTTTGTTCCATGGTATTACCTTTGATGGTTTTTTGATGAAGAAGATTTTTTCCATTAAAAAAAAGGCGCGGTCTTCTAAATGACTGGTTGTTCATAGTATGTATGTGCCTGTTTCCATATCACTCTTTTATACTGTGGCTTCTCTAACTAGACATTCACATAGCTCTTCTATAAGAAAGCCCAGTAATCCCCATGTATTTGTGTGTTGGGATATTTGTATGAGATACCGCTATTTGAAAGAGTCCAGGGTTTTTTTGTTGTTAATTTGCATTAAAATGTATGCTTTGCTTTTTAAGTGTAGCTGAATGGATCATTTTCCATATTTTGCTGGAGTTGCGAAGGCCATTTGCTGGGCTTTGAGATTTCTAATGTGATTTCCCAAGTAAATTAGGCTTATGTGAACATGTTCTCTTTGTCAAATGATTCTACCTGGAAAAGCTGAGGGAAGCCTCAGCTTAGGAACAGTTGGTCAAGTTCATCAAGATCCCAGAAATAATTAGGTTCCTTCCAGTTTCATGGAAACTAACTTCTGTGTAGAGGAAAGAGAATGAAACTAGTGCCCTCATTGAAGAAAAGGCCAGGAGAATGAAGCAATTATGACAATTCATCATTTGTACCTTTCATTTGGCAGCTTCTCAGCTGTTCAAACAGGCTGTGCAAAGCTCTGGAATAATTGCAACATGTCCTGTTAATACAGGGAATGTAGCAGAGGATATCCAGGGGATAAGCTAGAGATGTCCTACTGGAGAGGGACGGAGATAAGGGGTACAGAACTACATCTGCAGGACACCCATTTCATTAGCTCAGCTTCTCATGGAAAAGCTGGCATGTCTGAATAGATGGTGCAGGAATTTGGCATATGACTTTTTGCCCAGTTTTGGTTTATCATTTTTGTAGTTTGTGCAAGCACATGTGCTCATTGATTGGCACATTTCTTTGGAATTGCATTTAATAGTTCTAGCTGTGTCTTCATGAGGTTTTTGTTTTGGAACAGTGCAAGGCAGCACAGTGGAATAATGTTAACTTTGGTTGCTTGAGCCAGTTAGATTTTTACGAGTGCACCAGTAAGAGTCATTATGTTGTTCATCCAGCTCTGAAGTCTGCATGTAACTTACAGCTAACTGAATATCCACTAGAATGATCAGGCATCAAAAATCACATTTTTGCTTATGTTTTCAATTTTTATTTCTGTAGCAGATGCATTACCCATGGATTAACAATGTGAGTCTGAACAAAAATGTTTCCATTTTGATTTAGCTCACAGGACCATTTCCAACTGTATCCCAGTTAGAAATCTGACCTTGTGGAGTCCCAAATTTGGCAGAAGGAAGGTGCTGCTGGAAACAATATTTTCCAGTTTCTCAATCATTTATTCATGAATATGAAGTTACACACTGAGTATTATTTGGCCAAATCATCTGCCCCAAGAGTCAGGTTTATGATTCTTTTCCAAAAAGTGGAGACTTGAGTTTATCTGGTGTGTCACTCTTACCACATGTAGGTCTGCAATTCCAGAGGGCTCAGGCTGTCTTCCCTAGCTTTCAAAAACTATGAGAGGCTAAGTAAGAGTCACAGGTTATTTATTTAGTGCCAAAAAACTTGATAATGCAAACCTTACTATTGAAAGGTCAGGTATTTAATGTCCTAATAAAGAACACTGTGCATGCAAAACTAATCTGATTGCAAATCTGATTGGCAGTGTTCACAAAATTGCTGCCAAAAATCCTTACGGGAAGTTGTAAACTGATATCCCAAATCAATTGGGACACAGCACTGTATTATAATTCTTAGCCATCTTTTCATCTGCTGGAGTAATAATAACTTTGGAGATCTTTCTTGAAGATATTTCAGAGGTCTTGTTTTAACTTCAGCATTATGGGTTAGGGATTTTGAGTTTGTCTGTTTGTCTCTTCACTTCAACATTGCTGCACCAGGTTTTTTTGCATTCCTATAAATAATCTGCAAGGAGAGAACACCCTGGAGCTGTACATCATTGTGCTTCTTGCTGGGATCTTTTTAAGGCTCCTGGTCAAAAACCCAGAATTTCAATTTTGTGGGAGTTTGGGTCCCTTTTTTAAATATCTGTTTTCTTTCCAGACTGAAATACAACCAGGGAGAAATACACAGGGAGGTGTGGCTGCACACACACAGTTTTGGAATGCCCCATTCAGTGAAATTTCAACAAAAGACTGGGTTTTCTAACAGAAAGATTTTATATTGATAAAATCAAGATGCTTTGTTTCAATGTCATTATTATGTTAAAATAGAATATGAAGGAAAAAGCCTTGAGATTAAAAGGGTTTTTTCTGAAATGCAAGACCTTGGATATTCTGCCCCCTTCCCCAATGGCATTTCAGTGAAATCACTGTGTTTCTGCAGAGTACCTACAGCTGAATGAAATGGCAACATTCCACTGGAAAATTTACATCCAGCTGTTGGAAATCTTCTTCCACTGTATGTTCACTCATGATCTCACTTTGTCCACATCATGACAATTACAGATAGCTTATCTGTCTGGCATCTTAATTAGCAGATTACTAATCTAGGGCTTCAGCCTTTCTGGTTACTGACAGTCTGTGTTTTCTAACCCTTCAGTCAGTCTTTTCATTCATACATGATATGGTTTTCATATATTCTAAGTTTTCATGAAGCACAGACTCTTAAATTACATCTGGTTTAATACTAAGATTATGACTAAAATGGAAGAGAAAATCCAGAAAGTTTTGGCAAGGATCATGCCTTAAATGGATCTTTAATTTATTTCTCCTCCTAGGGCACTCATGCCAAAGTTTCCAGCAGCTTTTTGTTTTAATTGCCAAAGAGGCTTCACATCAGTGCAGTGGGAGAAGTTTCTCCTGTGTAGGTAGTTTGTTGAAAAGTTTAGGGCTTATGGGATTAAATTTATCCTGTATTGCTGTCAGAAAGCCTGTTGTCACAATAGCTTCTTCCCTTTGACAGGGAACTCTTGATAACCTGTAAATTGTTTGTACATTATGGATTTATCACCTTTACTTAAGGTCTGGAGTTGAGCTGTAGTCATGTTTGTGTGCAGCTGTACTATTCTGCAAAGGGCATACTTGGGATCACATGTAAATGCTGCCAGCAGAATGAACTGCCCACTGGATTCAGAAGAAAGCTTCTGACACATCCACACTGACCAGCTGTGCTCCTTTTCTTTCGTGCAGGGAACAGATGAAGCTACGACTTACACAGTCTCAATTACGCCATAGGAACAAAACTAAAATAGTTGAGTTTTGGAAGTTTGTTCAAGATTGGTCCCTCCTGGTAACACTGACAAAAATGAGACTGTTATGGTGGTGGGCAGCAGTATCTGCTGTTTGAATAAAGCTTAGAAATTTTAAACATGTACTTGTGAAACTTAAGCACAAATAGAACAGATTTGATTCAGCATAGCTCCAAAAAGTCGTGTTTTGGTTCCTTACACATACTTTTCACACCATCTCTTTGTTGATGTGGAATCATGTTTGTCCTGAAACTGTTTTTCCAAACTGAGCTTTCATTACTTTTGTGGAAATTACGCGTTTTTTTATGTTTTGAAAACCAAACCCCTGGACCAAGAGCTACAATGGTATTGTCTCTAATTCACAAACGTAGGTTCATTTCTCACCCTCAGAAAGAGTTTGTCCAATGACATGAACTTCTGCATCCCATTATGGTAATTGCATACATGAATCATGGAATCGTGATGACATGTGAGTCTCTCCAAAAATTTTGGATGACTTTTTAAACATCTCAAAAACTATATGTTGGATTCTGTATGGGTGGATGTCTGTGCCCTGGAAAGATTTGATGACATCTGACTGGTAGTTCCTTCACACTGGGGATACTGCCAAAAGCAGGGGGAGAAATGAAAAAAAGAGCAGAGAAGAATAATAACTCTAACCATGTACTTGATCCCACAGGAATCTTCATCCCTGTACTCAATACAGTAATATCATCAGAAAGATGGCCATCAACACAAATTGTACCGCAAGCTTCGGGGCTGGAACACCTTCCAGGAGCAAGAGAGCTGAGGGAAAGGAATGGAAGGAAGAGGAAGAACAGCAAATCATCAGGGTATTTGAGGTAAATGTCAGTGCTGGTACAGAGAAATGTATTTGCCATTAAGCTCTGCTGACATTTTCTCTTTCAAGATCTTTTTTACAGTTGGTTCTGGTCTGGACATGTCTGCCATTTGGGACTTGTGTTTTTCAAGATAGCCATTTTGCTCAGGCTGACTGTGCTTTTAAATGCCTCACTTTTAAGTTTTTTTTTCCTGAGGTGAAGAACAAATTTGAGAAAACACATTGATTTTTCTATATGACAAAAGATTTCTGAAGGCTAAGAGGCTGAAGGGGATTAATGCTTCCAGGATTTGAACGGTGACTAAACATTTGGCAGAAAGATGATACTGGTACGAAAGGTATTCCTCCTTACCATCTTGTGAAAATTTTCCTATGTTTGGCTAGTCTACATGTGTATGAAAAACCTGTTTGCATGTAATAATGTGTTTCTTTATAGCTCCAAATACTAGCAGGACTTTCTGTCCCAGTAACTGGGTTTTACGTACATCCTACATCCTGTGAAAGATTACAATATAAAATCCATAATACAAGCTATCTTGTATTATGGATCTCATATCTACCAGCTGTTTTCTCTCCTAGTTGCAGGAGCCATGCATGGGTTGCCTCAGATGTCCTTCTGGATCCTTGTGGTAAACTCTGCAGGGCCTTGCAAAACCCTGCCCTCTTTGCTCCTTGTGATGATCCTTTTTTCCACTTCCGGCAGGCCAGGAAGAGAGGGTAGAAGAAGGATGTCCTGGCTGGGACAGCTGCAGAACTCCAGAGAAAAAGAGGCTGGTGCAAGTGCAAAAGAGCTGAGGAAAAGACATGGAAGGGAGAGGAAGAACCTGTGGCAGGTTTGACAGAGGAAGGAGTAGCAACAGGGGTTCCAACACTTCTTGACCTGCTCCAACAGGTCCCCAGCCTTCTTATGCTGGTGGCCCCATAGCTGGATGTGGTATTTTAGGTGTGTTCTCATGAGAGGGGAATAGAGGGGGAGGATCCATTTCCGTTAAATTTATCTCCAAAAGACAGTTTCAGCGTGGTATTTTAAAAGAAAGGGAAAAGAATCCTGGAAAAGACAATCTTTAGAGGCAGTACTAGAGTTGCCACAAGCAGTTTTGTGCAGTTATGGATGTGATTAGTTAATTTAACGAACCAAGCTGGTTTTATCATAATCTGTGAGTGGCTGAGGTCACTTGGTCCGCTCAGCCTGAAGGAGACTGAGAGAAGACTTCATTGCAGTCTACAATTCCCTCATGAGAGGAAGGGCAGGCACTGGTATCTTCCCTGTGGTGCCCAGTGACAGGACTCGAGGGAGTGGCCTCAAGCTGTGTCAGGGGAGGTTTAGGTTGGATATCAGGAAAAGGTCCTTCACCCAGAGGGTGGTCGGGCACTGGCACAGGCTCCCCAGGGAAGTGGTCACAGCACCAACCCTGGCAGAGCTCAAGAAGCTTTTGGACAATGCTCTCAGGCACACGGTTTGACTCTTGGTGTGTCTTGTGCCGGGCCAGGACTTGGACTCGATGATCCTTTTGGTTTCCTTCCAACTCAGGGTATTCTGTAATTCTGTGAAGCACGGCTTTGCTGACACTTCGTGCCCTCAGAGCTTTGGGTCTTATTTCAGCCACTCGCTTTGGGAAGGAAACCCATGGAACAGACCGGAGGAAAGCGNCGGCCCCGCCCCGCTCACCTCCCGCCCCGCCCCTCCCGCCGCTCCCGCCTGGCAGCCGCGGCGCCCGGCAGCGCCTCTCCTGCGTGCGCTCCCTCCGCTTGGTACGGCCCACCCCGCCGGGGATCATGGCGATTGATGGTAAGTAGGCCAATAACGGGCTCCTCTCTCTCGCCCCGAACCGCTCCCCTCCCCCAGCC
>VZRQ01010146.1:1467999-1573236 GCA_013397975.1 Machaerirhynchus nigripectus | reverse complement strand
GCCGCCCCTGCCCGCCGCCGGGTCCCGGACCGCCGGGGCCCCCCGCACCCGGGCCGGGAGTGTCGGTGCCGGAGGTGCGCAGCCCTGCCCACCCACCCCGCAGGGACTTTGCCAACTGCTCTAAAACTCGTTGTCACTCTCCTGGCCCCGGAGTCTCTGAAAACTGAGTCCCCAGGCGAGGGATGCTCCCTGCTCTCCGCCGGTTGCTGGGAGCTAACAGGCTGCACAGGAGCTGCTGTCCGCAGATCTTTCTAGTCATCACTTAGAAACAACAACAACAACAAAGGAGCGAGATGTACTAGACACTTGTTGGGTTTGTTTGGAGATGCTCATCTTCAAAGGCAGGGCTTCTGAGCTTTGCTTTGAAACCTCTCCTCTTGACTCAGAGAGTAATTTTACACCTCGTTAGAAATCCTTTAAAAAAACCCCCAACAAACAGAACTTTATTTCTAGCCAGACAGCGACCTAAGGTACGCAGCTTGCTCTGCCGAGGTGTTTGTTTCTGAAAGCATCTGTTGTTATAACTTAAAGTATTTAGGAAAACTGTGCGTGTGTGTGGGAAACAAACTGTTCTGGTTTGCTTTGCATGTGGGATGCTTCTCTGCTGTCAGCTTCCCTGGATTAGTAATTCAGGCCTCTGTAAGGAGAAGTTGCACTGCTCAAGCAAAGCTGCGTGTTCACCCTGTCTTGGAAGCTGTGCACACCAGGAGTCTGAGCTGGCCAGCTTTGTGTTGGCTGTGTTCTTTTCTGCTGAAAAGTCCTCTTAATATTATCAAGAAGATAGCAAAAAAATTCTGCTGGGGCTGGACATTTTACATAACTCGAGCTCAGGAAAAAAAATTATCCTTCAAAATCTGTCTCTGTTTTCATTTTAGGCAGCATTATCCCAGAAATCTGTGAGGATCTGTTGGATCTGAAAATATTCACAGTATGTGAAGTTCATGTGTAATATTTTCAGAGGATTTAGGGTATTACTTCTTAAAAGTTAAAGCAAATAGTCATGGATGAATAAAGCAATCTAGCCTTTGAAAAAAATGCAACACTTCTCATTATGGCCAGCCTTCAGAAATAGCTCAACTGTCTTGTAGATGCTTATGTGAAATATCCAAAATGGGACTTAAGCTCTTGAGAAAATTGGGTGCATCGTTTACATTTAAATGTGAAGTGGGATTAAAAAAAAAATTCCAATCATGAAAATGGTCTGCTAGGTTTTGATTTAGGACTCTTCCTGAAGACAGCAAATGCAATGTATTTTTCTACTGTAGCCTGTAGCAGACGTGCCTCCTCCTCTTTATTTTCAACTGACTAGCTGATTGCTGTAGAGTTGTTGGTAGGTGTAACAATTTTTATTACTTACCTTGATGATCTCTCCCTCCTGTTTGTGCAACAGTACCTTGCCTTGACTATGCTTTTTAGCAGTACTGTGTTCTGGCCAGCAGTGTTTAAAAATGTGAGTTTGATTGGGTTGAATATTAGCTCTTGAAGGCAGCATCAAACCGTGGGATTTCTAGTCTAAACTGTCAAAATACAGAATTTGCGTTGTGTCAAAGTAAATTCGTAAATGTATTTAAGTAAACAGAGAAAATCCTTTGCTCAGTTTTAAGGACGCTGCATTTGGCCAGAATTTTAAATTTTTTTTTTCTTTTTTTGGTAGAGGCAGAGAAAATAAACAAGATTGAGAACTCCCCTTTGAAGAATAAATACAAAGTAGTTCAAAATTCCTTCAGGGCAGGACATAGATGTGAAGAGTGCATAAAACTAAAAGGAGCTCAAATTAATATAGAATTTGTTAGCTGCTTTTGGCTGTTTTTAAAGATCTGGAAGTACCATTTCCAGTGTCACTTTGTCAGCATACCGGCTTCCAGTGGTTCTAACACTACACCCCAAAGTTTTTGTAAAGGTGAAGCTTTTTGTATGAAGTGTTACAGAGAACCAGGGTGCCACTCGCCGTGGCCAGTGACCCTTTTGGTCAGTGTCAGTACTTTGTTACACTCACTGACAGACGTTTAAAATACAACTGTTCTTCATGTGACCAGGTTTGAAGCCCTAATCTAGTGATTGCCGGAGCTGTTACATCTTTTTCTTTAGAAAGTTCATGCCATGTTAAAACATGTTCTGTTTGTATTTCTTTATAAAGACACCAGGTTACAGTTTGCATAGGCCAGGCAATCTCAGATTTGTGAGGAGACAACAGAGAGCAACTCTGTTGGAAAAGTTCTGGCTTAAATGAGTTAAAAAAATTGTATTTGCAGTTCTTATTTCTGTATAGTTCTCTTCCAAAACACAATTAGCATTTACTAGGAGCTCTGTTATATGATGCAAGGTTATTTATTGCTTAATATTTCCACTTTTTCATAGGGGAGAATTAATACAGAGAGTATCAGAATGGGGAGCTGTCAAATATGGTAGAGAGTAAGGCCAAACTGAAAGCAGTAGGAAAACCAGACTGGTGGGCAGTCTGAGATGAAAATTCTCCCATCTACTGCTGCCCAAGCCTGGGGTCTTGCGGCAGTTTGCTGGGAGTGGGGAAGAAAGTTGAGGAGTGACTTCTGAGAATCCTTCAGCACTACTGTGGTAATGTTCCTCATGGCAGCAGTAAGTTGATTTCTCTGTACTGCTTCTCCTCTTTTGAGCAATAGCAAAGCTTTGGTGGCTGCCTTAAGAGAGGAGAGGAGAGGTCTGTTGAATTGAGGTCGGGGTGAGGAGCTGGCAATGGAAACCATGTTGCTTTGCATGGAAGGGGGCAAAGATTGTGTTAGAGGTCACAGATGGAATGTTTTATAAACTAAGGTAGAATTGTGTATCTCATATATCCTTGTGAATTTACTTTTACCAGACTTTTGGGCCGCACTTGAACATGCTGTAATCTAGCACAGGCTATACAAGTTTACATTTCTCGAGGAGGGGAATACATCTGGAGATGAACCTTTTCAGACTGAGCTAAATCTTTCTGGTTTTAAACTCGTTCATATGGTTTTCATTGTGAGGAGTTTAGTGCTAAGAAATGAGAAGTAGTATTAAAGAGAGTAATGAGCTATACAGATAAAAGGAATCTAGTAGAGATGAAAGAGTGTGGTGTTGTCATCTAATACGTTATTGCTAGAGTAATGAGACTAATGAACATGGCTTCCCCTATTTTCCCCGTGTTCCTATCAGTTTAACACTTCTCCTTCCTGATGTAGAGGTCAAGGTCTTTGCCAAGTATGTACCTTTTTGATCATTTTGTTCCTGAGTGTCTGATCTCTCTGAGGTTTCTCAGAGGATTGTCCCCTTCTTTTTCCTCATCTTCCAGCTGTTTGGTTTGGAGCAGGCAGCTGCACCTGTGTGTGCTGTGCAGGGGTTTATTGGCTGGTGGGCTGTCCTGGTGTTTAGTGGGGCCTGTGTTTGTGTTGTATTTGATTGCTGATTTTTATGAAACATTAAATTAGGTTCTTAAAACTTTCTGACAATTTTGTCTTAAATTACCCAGAGAATTTGTAAACAATACCAGGATGAGGCAGGAAATGAACTGTTTAATTATATAAGCCTCATTTCCTTGGGAAACAAAGGCAAAAATTATGGAATGAACCTACTTCTTGTTTATGGATACAAAAAGAGAGAGTATTTAGAACACAGCTTCATATAGGTCACATGAAAACTATGCCTAGTTGCAAATTTCCAGAATCTAGAAAAGAAAACAACAGAGCAATGAGCTGCTTACAGAGCTTAAGTAGGAGTATCATGTGTAGCTTGTAGGTTGAATCTGGCCTGGGGAACAGCTTTATCTTGACTTCCCAGTTACCTGGGCTATTCAGGTGTCACTGCAGTGTGTACTAGAAGGGTGTAAGGTGACATGGAGATCCTCAAGTTAGTGCTGACCTGAAATGACAGTAGTGCTTCTGAATCCAAGTTGGTGCAGCCAGGGCAGGGGTTGAGCAGCAGCATCAGTATTTAATGAAGCCTAAATATAAGAAGACATGTTTTGTACTTAGGCCCACTTCTAAACACATTTGTCAAATGTGTGGTGGATCACATTTCAAGGTATCATAATGGATCAGCCACACAGAGTTGGTTTAATGCTCTCTTATGCTTATTCAGTGTCTGTAGTGGAAACTATTCAGTGAGTGTTGCATGGTATTGTCATTGTAAGGCTGATTCCTGCATTATTTGCTGCTGACAGTGAAACCTTGTGCCATAGGCAAAATCACCAATTTCTGGGTTGGACTTGTCTTACACCATCATCTCAGTAGTGTTGAATCTATTGAAATGATGAAAGCTGGTAAATCTCTTATCTTTTAAATACCAAAGGGGGCTACCATTTTTAAAAAACCCACCTAACCTCCAGTGTTTTACAGACTTCTTTTTGACAAGCTCCCTGTGGGCTGAGATGAAGCTATCATACTTAATATAAGAACAGTTGATGTGTTCAGAGTGAAATTTTTCTTGAATTCTCTTAATTTTTAATGCTGAGCACTTTTGCAAATTGGAATTCTTGGTGTTCAAGGTGGGCATGCAGGAAAGCAAACACACAGTCACTACCTGATTAAAAATATTTACTTATATTGCCATCAAAATACAGGGGACCTCTAAGAAAGGAAGGAGTTTTGCTGTCTTCCAGAGAACTTCCAACTGTTTTGACCATTAGGTCTTATTTTCTCTTCAACCTAGTTCAGTTAGACCTCTTCCAGCTTCTGTAGTGAATGATGCAAGGGATTCACAGCTGATACTCTCAAACTTTTTCCTGAATATTATCAGGGTTTGAACTGCATAAGGCCAAGGGCCCATGTTGCGTGTAAAAGTTGAAGTGGATTTCAAGTCAGCAATTAATCACTGAACCTCCTAATTTTTGTGCATTTCCCTCTTGGAGATGGGAGATGTTTCCTGATTTCTGTGTTAATCTGTTAGTAGAGTAAGACGGGGAGATTTTGGGAGGATTTTGAAAGTTAATTCTAAGACAGCAAATGAGTGTTGAGTTTGTGAACTAATAGGTCCCATTCTGCAGAGGAGAATAATCTTTGATATGAAAAGGGGTAAATTCAGTATGACTGACACATCTTGCAGGTTCTTTTATTCTGTAGGCTAAAATAAAAAGTTTTCTACTAAGGGGAGTCTCTTGCAATACAAATTCTTTGTAGTAATATCCTTTTGTATCACAAACTTACTGAATTATCTGAAATATTTGATACTATTTCTATGGGTATATTATTCTCCAGAGATCATAGAGTCCTTTTAAAAGAAGAAATGTTTCTCAGCTTACTTTCTCTTGTGAAACTTTGCTCTAGAGTAGCGATTAGTGGTGTTAATTAAAACTGTAGGAATTTGCTAAAAGTCATACTAATTTTTCATCCTTTTTTTGTAGTCAGCTTTTGTTGTTGACATAGTTTTTATTCCCTGAACATTTGATAGCATTGTACATTGCTTGGCAATGTATGTTTAATCTTTTTGTCATTTTCAGTGAAGTTCTTTTTGTAGCTGCTGGTTTTCTTTCTATTTTTAGTAAAAAAAAATTATAGGTTTTAGGTCAGATTTGAACCATTTATACTGGACGTTTCCATTGCTAGTTGTATCTACTGTATTTCTTTGTTTCCACCAGTAAGACTTATCTGAAGAAGTACTTGACTGAAAACAAGGTGAAATAAAGAACTTACTAACATTTTTTTAGTGCTAATTATATTTCAGTTGTCAGAAGAATAGGGAAAGAGAAGTTTCTGGTCATTCTGGAAGCAGAGTTAATACTATTTTCATGATGACAGGAGAAGGTCCCAAATAACCCCTCTACTTTATGACTTAGCTTAGCAAATCCATCTCTTTTTGGCTGCTTTCAGTTCATATAGATGCTTCCATTTATTTCAGTGTGGGTAGGATTGGGTGCAAAATTTGTTTGAAGAACAGAGATGGCTATGTTATTCTTGATCAATTGTCACTGCTAATTCATTGACGAGTGTCATTGGTTCTGTTGGTTACATATATAATTAAAAAGAAAGTATTTCCCATGAAAAAAATGTTGTAATGTTTGTCGCTACTTTTATGGTTGGATAACAAAACCCAAAGTATTCTTAGGACAGGTAGATGACCTATCCTTAGGCTAAGAATTTACTAGATAGGGATCTTTTTGAATGGTGCTAGCAAAGAAGACAGTCTTTACAGTAGGAGTTTGTATTATAAAATCAGAACATAGATTTCTGACTTTTGCTCTTGAAAACTTCTGGTTTTGAACATGTCTGCTGCTAATTTAGTCTGATAGTTACTTCTCTTATTAGTGGGTTAGACAGTGAATAATTGTTCTATATGCACCTGTTTATGTCCTCCATCTGTTGTGGGGTTTTTTTCAGGTCCAAGAGTCTTAGTCTATTAAGTCTCTCCTCATATGGAAACCATTTGTGTTTTAACCACTTTCATTGATCTTTTTTGGTCTTTCTCTGTGTCTTCTGTGGTTGTATTTTATTCTTTGAAGCTGTGGGGTCAAGAGGAGACCAAAACTGCACAAAATGTAAAAGATGAAGACGTATAAATAAGTATATAAAATAGCAAATATTTTTTTTACCTTGCTGTCTCTTTCCTTATAAATTCAGATGTTGCTTGCTTTTTAGTTTGCTTTTTGACTAGTTCTAAGCATTCAACTTTAAACATTTCAATTTTTATATATGCAATATTATCTGTAGACTAAAATTGTAAAAAAAGAATGCTAAAGGAATGCAGAGATGATTTTACACCATGAGTGAGGATGGGCTAATGATTGTATGTAACCTTTTCAGGGAAAACACTGATGGCAGCTGTAGAGTTGCTGTTGCGCGAAAAGTCTTCAGCTTTATTTGTTTTCCATTGCAGTTAGCTGTCTGATCATCTAAACCCAGATTCTTCCTTAAATTCAGTTCATGGTGTGAGGCAATTTTTCAAGTAGATTTGTTGGTATATGGGACCCAGAAGTCTTTCATTATAGTTGTCTTTTTTAATAAATTTGTAGTGTGTTGTATGAAACGCTTAGCAGAAGAATGGGTTTCCTGAGTCTCCTGCATTCCTAGCAGAAGCAGTAGCATTTCCACATGCTTAGACATGGTAACATTAACATTGTGTTAGGCTTTATTGCTTGTATGCTGTTTTATGTTTCTACACTGTAGCACCCTGTTCCTGCTACTCAACATGCTCAGTGTTGTCGTTCTGCACTGGAATGTTGTGGGTTTGCCAAGGGAAAAAAATAGTTGTCTATTGTTGAATAAAATGTTAAGCAAACGTTTGTTGAATGTGGTCCAAACTTAGGAAAATGCTAATTAAAAAACAATTCTCAGCAGGAAAGTAATTTATCATGTAAAAAGTGCATCTGAAAAATTACACCCGCTGACAAAAGGCTTTTGTGATACAGTATAATGTTCCGCTGGGGCTATGAACATGGATTTGTTGCTGAAGAATAATGAATTTTATATGCAGCAGCCTAAGCTGCATCACAGTTTTGGTGCTGGAACTTGGACTATGTGCCATGCTTGTTGGTGGGATGGAATGTACCCTGGCTGAGTTTATGGATGATGCCAGGGAGGGAGTAGTTAATAAGCTGGAGGAAAGGGCTGCTACCTGAGCACTCAGCAAGCTCAGAGTGGGCTGAAGGAACCTCAGAAACTTCCACAAGGGCAGATGAAGTCCAAGCCCTGCACTACTAACTGCAGGCAGGCTGGCCAGGAGCACCTCTGAACAAAAGACCCTGAGGATTCTGGTGAACAAGCTGAACATGGACCAGCCACGTGTCTGTGGCCTGTATCCAGCTGTGTTAATCCAGCATGAGAGGCTGACAAGCTGGAGAGACCTCAGCAGAGTGTCACTAAGCTGTGAGGGAACTTAGAGTACATGGCACATGAGGAGAGGCTTAGGAAATATATTTGTGTAGTCTGGGGAAACCTGACAGGCGCTCGTACAGCAGCCTTTCACTGTGCAAGGGGGTCTGAGAGATGGAGATGGGTTCTCAAGCTGCCCAGTGAAAGCATGTGGGGCAGTGGCTGTGAGCTACATCAAGGGAAGTCCTGGCTGGCTGTAAGGTGGAAGTGCAGTGACAGGGGTGACACCTTCCCCCCGAGAGCCACTGGTGCCCGGAGAGGTCTTGGAACTGTGGGCATTGCGAATGTGTTTGGTTGAGGCTTGGAGGAACTTTCTGTAACTCTGGTCCTGGTCCTGCTCTGAAGTCTTTGAGAACACCAGATGTCATTCATTCCCGACCTAAATCACTCTATGGTAATGCCTGTGCTAAATTTCCTAGACAATTATTGTCAGCATCTAGTGGTGAAGTTCCAGCTAAACTCCTAATATAGTAGAACTTTGAATTTTGAATTGTACTGCTTTAGAAAGACATAAAATTTTCAGTTAATACAAAATTCAGTATTCATATTCTTTGATGTACATCTTTTCATCTTTTTGCTGCCATAGTCATCTTGGCAAATAGAGACTTGGTATACAAACCCTTTGTCTTAAATAAACTTCATCATGTGTTTCAGCTGCCTCTGGAAAACACCTGGCCATTCTCTTTGTGTTAAATGTTTGAACAATTTAGATTTTAGGACCTCCAGGTGGTTCTTCTTGCTCAAGAAAATGAAAATGTTTTGTTGAATGTGCAGTTCTAAAATTACTTGATCTTTCATTAGTTTTCATTTCACTTCCATTGTCTGACATTATGAAAAGCTCTGTGTACCTAGGTGGGTTTGTTTCTGTTGTCAGATTACATTTTGGACAGGGTATTATGTAGTTTTATATACAAACTCACCTAAAATCTTAAAATCTTAAGTAGGAGATCATGTTCATAGTCAAGATGAAATGGAACTAATAATAATTCGTGTCTAAATCAAGCTTGAATTTTAATTAACCATAACATTATGGTGAACTAACACTATACTATGATAAAATACCTAAAAATAGTATTTAAAGAATAAAATATAAGTGTGTCATGCCACTGAACCTTTGGGATTTGTGGGCTAACCAACACAAACCCACTATTTTCAGATTGAAATGCTAAATTAATGGTTGACATCTTGCTGTCATGCAGAATGTTTCCATATTTTCAGTTTGGTTTCTTTCAGTAACCAGTTTATTAAAAGCTGAGAGAATTCTTGAGAGTTGGAAAGATGGAAAAACTTGGGCTTATTTGTTAATCCATGAATAAAAGCAAGGTGTGAATAATGTATTAGTTCCACAGTTTTGAGGACCACAGGGGAAAAGAAGAATCTGTCCAGGTCAACTGAGGATAAAATTTAATGTCTTTAATACATTGGTTAATTTAAAATATAAAAGATGCATTCTTTAACTTTTATATCACTTGATGTATTTTTATTTAACAGTTGATTTCCATCCAAAAGCAGTTTGAAAAAAACGTAATAAATGAATCACTATTTAAAAAAGAAATAACATTCTAGCATTTTCTAGCAAAATGAAAAGGAATAAAATCCTGACTGAATGCCTGTTAAATAGTATAAATTTATTTTGTAGCCTTGTGGTCAATAAAAAGTAACATGTTGATTAATGTAAAGGCTTTATTTAGTGGAACACCATCTTGTATTAGAAGCTAAATGTCTAAGTAAAGATCTCTTGCTTTAGAAAATACTAGGTAGCAATGCAGAATCCAAACCTAAAATTAGTATTTGGTGATACGATTTCAAACTGGTTGATTTCACTGAGAGCAGTGAATATAATTCAACTTTATTGCTGCTCTCTTCCCTCAGTCAGTTCTTGGTGAATCTTTATTTTTAACTGTCTGGCATCTGAGTAATGAAAAATTCTTTTATTTTTTCCTGTGATTTTTATTTTTTCTTCACTGCTGAATTTAAAAATAACTGGAGAAAAATTCTAGGGAGAAGACTTTCAGTGACTTTTCTGGTTTATCTTTTGTACCCTGAAGATGATTGCAGTGACTTTAAAGAGGATTGTAATCTTCCCCCTCTGTCTGGTTTTGGGTTTTGTTTGTTTGTTTGGTTTTTAATGCTTTGTTATTATAAAAGCAGATTATATTTTTAATTTAGTTTTTCTTATGTTTTCCTTCCAAAATGCTTTCTGAATGAAAATGCTGTTGCCCAGCTTCTAGAATGCACTGAAAAGAGGGAATTATATTGCTATTAAACTGGCTTTTGTAGGGGTGATGACTCTACAAAACTCCTGGGATCCTCAGACTCGCTAATACTTGATTTCCCGTTCAAGAGTATATTTGAAGCTTGTATTTCATATTTCTGAGTATGTTGACATAAAATGAGGATTCTTTTTACTTTCCAGACATTTAATTTTTTTTAGAAGAGTTACGTTTTATTCCATTTATTTGATCCCTTTTATCCTTTCTCCCTCCAATATATGGACTTCCAACAGTTATTTCTTTAAAGTGTAAATTTATGTAGAAATACAGGTATTTTCTTAAAGCTTTACAATACCATCTGCTAGTGTTACCAATTAAGAGTTTTAATTACATCATTACATGCTGCATTGTATGTCATAATTAATTTATTATGGTATGGAGGAGAGTAATAAGTGCTATGTAATGAATTTCTGTATTTTTGAGATGGGAAGAATTTTGTTACCTAATGCTTGTTTTAGTGTGTTTTGAAGTGTTTGGAGCCAAGGAGTGATTAATGCATACAAAATAGATGTTTTGTGAGGTTTTGGAACTCTGTTTTGTATTTTCATGAGATTACAGAGAACTGGGAATGAAAACTGAGGCAGTTCCCCTCAGTTCTGTATTCATATCCATGCGCTCTTTTGTTGTCAGTGGAAAAAGGCTGAGTGGGTTAGGGTGTACTTAAGAGAAGCCATAGCTTGATGTAATTTGGAATTTTAAGGTTTGATCACGGGGCATATCATTCCAAAATATTTTTAGTTTAGATATTATGTGTTGGTGTTTTGTTTACGGGCTGGAATCCCAACATTAAAATGCTTTTTATTAAAATGTAAACAAAAGCATAGTATTTCTAGCAACTATTTTATTATTCTCGAATAAATATCTATCTAATAATAGAAAATAATATCTAAAATTCTATACAGCTGGTTTTTTTTTAATTTAAAAAATATCTAAACGAGAAATTATAGGCAAACGAAGCCTTTGTTAATAGGGTTTCTTTTTTCTTTCTTTTTTTTTTTTTTAACCATGGTAGGTAATCATAATATTATTTTGGCATTCTATTATATTGCAAATGTTTTTGATAGTTTGAAAATTCTTCTGTAGATAGCATTCTATAGGGTAGTTCCCTCCAAACAGGAAATTTTGTTTTATACTTGGGAAAAATTAGTGTGGCTTCAGTTAAGGTGCTTGCTTGTGTAATTTTATCTGTATAAATTCATTGTAAAGCTCTTCAAACTGTACCACCATTAGCAATATTAAGCCAAAGGTACATTTATTGTTTTCTCCAAAGGATTTAATGTATAATTTGAAAATTTGTTAAGTCAATTTCTGCATTTTTATTAAATGATGGAGTTTTGGAACTTTCTTTTACACTGTTTATAAACCTTATTAAGAAACAAAATGCATTTTATTTGTTACTGTTTTCTAATGATGTATTTCCACACAGGTGGAGAACGAACTTGTGGTGTACATGAACTGATCTGCATTAGAAAAGGTAAGCAATGATTTGTGAAAGTGAGCTCCTTAGCTGGTGAATAGTCCTGGTGAGAAATCTCCTGCCCAGTGTTTTGGTCTGACTTTTTTGTGGATCTTAGTTTTGCATCTTTGTGTTGCAGAATCTTTTGATGCTGACAATGTCAGTAGGAAAAAACAGTGCCATTATAAAATAAAATTTGATTTTTCAAAAGAGGGAAAAACGTGCTCCTCTGATATTCACTGGGTTACATGGAATTTGTTAATGTTGTTCGGCTGTGATGGTTAACCACAAAAACTTTGATCTTTGCTTTACCCAGATGAGATATTTGTAGGATGATATGATTTTTAGTAGTAATAAAAAGTTGTGAGTTTGCTTTAAAAAACTGATATAATGAACTAGCAATCTCTGCCTCTGATTTCAGGTGAGATCCTAATGACTCAAACTTCTTTGAAAACAGCTGTAACAGTAGTGAGACAACAACTGACAGAGCACAGAGCCGGGCTGTCCTCCAGAGAGGGCTGGTACAGCTCAAAGCTGAGCTGCAGTGACTGAAGTTGGAGCTCGACAGAACAGCTCAGCTGATGTAAAGACTAGATACGGTTCTATTTTCTGTCCCTTTTGGCAGCCCTGTGCTCCTTCCTCCAGCATTGCTGTTGAATCTCTGTCTTCTGATCTGAGAGCTAATTAAAAAAAATAGTTTCTTCGAGGATTATTTCCTTGAATTGAGTCTCAGTTAGGTCAGAAGAGTCTCAGTGCTTTCCAAAGGAAGGAGTAAGAGAAAGTGTGGTGGGAGAGGAGTAAGGCTGCAAGACTCTTTTGACAACTTAGTGTTAGACTGGCTCAAAAGTATTGTCAAACTGCATCATACTCTGTGGGAAGAAATTTTGTTTGTCCTCTTAGTTTCCATTGCATTCACTGAGACATTTTGGTAGAATTGTTTGGGTTTATTGAAACATTTATTTAATATTGCCTAACCTCAGAATTAAGTCTACCAGTTAAGGTCAAAATAGCTTTATGGTCACAAGTCATCTTTTCCAAATATCTATTAAAAGAATTATTGAATGTTGTATGTAGTTAGACAGTACTGTGATTAAGAACATTTTTCTGTTTTTCTGAACTGTGAATCATTTATATCTTCCTTTTTTTATTCCTTCTCATTTTGGAGGAGAGGTGAATTTTTTCTTTTTATTGCTATCTGTGTTTTTCCATTGACAGATAAGTTGGTACATAAAGTGCTCTGTATTCCTTCTGTAATAGGTCCTGTTTATCTTTCTGAATTTTGAAACTCATTGGAATTTCAGAAAGCCTTCTGGTAAATTTTCAAAAGCTGTTAATCTTACTAATCCGTATTTATTTTAGGATGCTGCACTGATTTTAAGAAAAATAATTTTGCTGCATTCTTGGAGACAGTGCTGTGTGGTTTTAATGTTATTTGCTGGGAAATTAAATTGAAAATATGTTTTTGTTGTTTTTTTTTAAGATTTTGTGTTATATTTGAGCATTGAATTCTAAACTCTCTTAGCCATTGATACAATAATTTAAATAACAGTAGCATGGAACCTGCGTTTTAGCATTTGTGGTTATAAGTTAGCCTAAGGGTAAGTGTGAATAAAAGAGAAATATTCTCTTAGTGCCATTTCTACTTGTATTATGTTGAGTTCCTTTTTAGTTCATGTGAGTTTCTGTGGATATTCTAACCTTGCGTGTCCCTGTGTTACTGACAAATTTCTCCTTGTAGCACATGGATTTGGTTCGTTCTTGTCTGTCTTCTCTCCCTACTCCATGTGTACCTTTAAAGCAGAATATGCTTGCCATTGTACTGCAAATCTTCCAGTCATGTAGAGTTTTAGTTACTTTATCTAAGACTTTACATCATCTGATACACATTCAAGATGCTTTTGTTGTCTGACCAAGGCCAGGCTCCTAAGGATTACTTTACTTGCCAGTTGTCTAGCCCTGCTTGCTTGCCAGGATAGGAGTGCACACTCAGTATCTCCTTTGACATCCTTTGACAATAGGAAGGCATTTCCAAGCTGAGAATTCCTGGCTGCCTGCAGTCTCGAGCTGGTCAAATCAGACGTTCCAGCTTTGTCTTTAATGTCACCGAGTGCTCATGTCAAGCTTATACAGGATGGAGTTTCCCATCTCTTGGCTGCGCCCTGAAAGCCAAGCCGTTTTTTCATCTGTGAGTTCACCGTAGAAGTTGACATATTAAGTGTTCAAATTGACACATGGGTAATTCCCTGCAGTCTTGTCTGGTGCTGGGTAAGGTTGCAGGGTGCTCTTCTCCTTTTTCTCTGGTGTCTGTGTGACTGTGGCACCAGGAGAGTACACTCCAGCACTCCTGGCATTCATCCACTCCCTCATTTTCATTGAATACTGTCTGTGAGGCTTTGAGAGCTGGTGGTGTTTGACAAAATGGTTCTCTATTTGCTATTTGCCTGAAAGCCTCTCGTGCTTTCTGCTGGGGTAACTGTGACTGCCCTGTGCCTGGAGTTGGAGTGCCCATATGGAACCTCTGAAAGAAGCATTAGTAGTAAATAGCCTGCATTAAGTAACTGGGGTTCTTCCAGGGTACACTTGTGCTTTGCTTGTCTGTCCATCTTTCTTACAGTCCTTCAAATACGTGGTTGTTGTGAAGCAACTAATAGGATAAACAGCAGTGTTCCATCTTGTTTTTCCTGTACTGAATAGTGAAAAGGGAAAAGTAAGCATGCAAGCAAGCATGTGTTTGCTATGAATAATACATGGGAAAACTTTCCGGTTTCAAGTGATGGAATGTAATTACAATTTATATGGGGATTATATGACTTAAATGACACTTGTTGTTAGTGGTTAATTTTTCTTTCTGGTTAGCAAAGTAACACATTCCTAAATTTTCTTTTTCTTACCTGTCCTTTTATTTTTTGCTAGGAAAATAGGAACCTTGGAGTGTCAGATGATGACATGTGTAAAGGGATCAGAAAGGTTTGCAAAGCTATGTGTGACTACATCATTTAGCTTAAGTAACATAATGAAAACTTCTTAGCTGTAGTTGAAGGCATAGCTGTAAAAGCAAAACCTAAGCCTTAAAAAGCAAATGTCTGCTCTAAGATTATTCAGCTGTAAAAACGAAAATAATTTGAAACCTCACTTCCCTAGTTTTTTTAGGTTTTGTATTTCTCAGATTAGTTAAAACCATAGACTCAAAGGTTTCCAAGTACCAGTTACAATGTTCATTGAATAGCTGAGATTATGTTGGTTCTGCTGGGAATATGATCCCGATATGGTATTGATGCAGGACTCAGATTTGCTACCCAAAGATGTAGCATTGTCTGGCACAGACCTCCTCCCGTGTCACATCAGTGTTGTTCCAGTTTTGAAGTTGCCCGAGAGAGACTGTGGTGGGTCCCCTTCTAGGCTGCACAAGAAGGATTGAGCTACTTTTATAGGGTTTTGTTGCTTGGTTTCCTTTTAGCAGATTCATATATTTTGAGAAGAATCTGCAAAGAGCTGATCAGGAGTAAGGAGACTGATAGGCTTTTCTGGAAAGGCTTTAAAACTAATTCTTATGTATTTTTAAAGAGGCTTCTTCTAAATGCATAAATATAAGGAGTGTGTGTCCTAAAAAATGTGAGTATTTTGTGGCTGTTATATAACATCCGATAGCTACAAAATACTGAACAAGTCACTTCCCAGCTATCAAAAAGAACTTTAAATATGTATGATCAACTATTAGGGAAGCACAGAAATTTGTGTCTGCTATGTTTAACATAGTTAAGTAGCTGAACTGTTTGTGCAGTTTTATATTTACACATTGTTAAAATCTGGAAATTGGAAAAAAGGAAAAATAGATTCTTGTTTTTATTAGAAATTAACTTCTTGTTTACTTCTATTATTTAATGCAAGTTTGTGTACACACACTTATTCAGTGTCTCACAATAGAAATTGAAGGCCTGGCCAGGGAAAGAAGAGTCCTGCTTAGTTTTTGACAGCAGAAGGTGACAGAGATTTTCTGAAACTACTCAGTTAGCAGTTTGCCTTTTTGCTGAACATCTTCCTAGTATCCAGCTGTTTTTGAGGGGGTCTGGAGATTTGTGTTAAGTTGTTCCTTTGGTTTTTTGCTATGGACATAGAAGAACTTAGGGAACTTGAGATCAGACTTGAGAAAAATGTATCTTGTTTAGCTGTATAGTGCAGCTGCAAGTCTAACTTGGAATTAGCTGTTGTTAGACTTACTAATGTTTTAATAAAGGCTGTTTTAGGTTCTGTTTGAACAAACAAGACAGATTTGTGATGAGTGTTTACAATATTGAGCTATAACTGAAGAAACTCCTCTTAAATATATTCTGCTATGTATTCACTGTGTGACATGTAAGGGACATTAAAGGAGAAAATATATGGCCATATTATTTTTAGGTCTCTTTCACCCAACATTTTTCACTTGTTTGTTTTTGAAGTAGTGCAAAGTGATACTTCTAACTCGGCAGTGTGTTTTGTATTTAATTCATGGAAATGTAGATTGAGTATCCGAGTAAGGGCTGAGTTGCACAGATGTTTAAAAATTATTTTTAAGCCCTTTTTTATTTTGCAAGATGTTCTTCTCTTTCTATTGTTGTGGCAGTCTTGCAAACAAAGGAAATTATTCAGCAAACTGACTTTGTGACTAATAATGGAACAGAAGTGCTCTCTTTAATATGTAAAAGAGAAGTTGCAAAAAAGACAGTGTCTTCGTCTGACAGTGAAAAATGTCACTGGTAATAATAATTTTGAAAAGATAAGAAGGTGTGAATTTTTGCTTTGTCAGAAGTATGTTTTAAGTAGAACTGTTCCTCTTTAATGTTCTGGTCAACTATCCTTATCCATTTGCATGTGTCTGAATGTTAAGTTGCCAACTGCATTTAATCCAAATAGAAAAAAGTAACATTTATTCATGAGTTTCATTTTACAGTAGAACCATTATTATGTTGAAAGTCAATGGCATCTGATACTCAAGTTATCTTACACTATTTGTGATAGTCTTCACTAAGTAGCTGCCTCTGAAAAAGAAATAAAATAATTTTCCACTTTCTCTCTGCTGTCATCCAGTTGGTAGAACTACTTGTTCTTCATCAAGAGAAGGGTGATGCCACAGATGGCAGCAAATTTCTTTAAATTAGGTAACCTCACATTAATGTAAAATGTAAATATATGTTGTTTCTATACTCCTTTAGGGGTTCCGATTTGGACAGTACAAAGTAAAGTGAACTTTCTGTTTTTACAGAGAGGAATAAAAGCTCTTCATTAAGAAGGGATAAACAATTAAGGCCACTTTTATAATATATGAAGAAAATAGTAATTAATACTTCTTTTTCCAAGGCTTGAAAAGAATTTTTATCCCATGAATAACTTAATAGACTTGGGAGATATTTAGAAGTATTGTACATGATAAAAAAAAAGTAATAATGTTAATTTTAACACCACCAGAATATGTACTGAATTTTGCACTCTGTTGGAAAAGTAATCTGTATGTACATGTTTTGGGTTAGAGAAAATTTTGTATGAAGTAAACACAAAGCTTACTGACGGCCATACAGAAAACACAATATTATTTCTGTGTGTACTACTGTGGTTGGAGTCTTCTGGAAAGCAGCAGCTACCAGGGGAAGTGCTCTTCTGGAAAGCAGCACTTAATTCCAGCTGTGGCAGTTATCTTTTCTTCTGTGGCAAGTTTTGTGTGAGAACTTTGCTGTATCCAAACCCTGGCAATTCTTCACTCAAGTTCTCATGTTCATATAATCATTTTTACCATGCAGTGCTTTGCTGTATATCCTGGTTAATTGCTACTGGATTACATGGCTTGTCTCATGCTTTGTTGTTAATTGTAGTGTCTGAGAGGGAGAAATGAGGTTTTAAAATATTTTTATTACATAGATTATTTTTCTTTCCCCGTAGTGGAAAGCTACTTTGTAATGGGTAGGAACTTTTAAACCGCAAGTCTCTAGACCCCTGTGGGTCTCTAATACTTTTGCTTCGGGAGGATTATTTGAGAATACCATTAAAAAATTTATAATCACTGCTGTTCTTTTACCCACTGTGTGGATAATAGTCATGTAATACGCTATGTAATTGCAACAGATTATTGGGATTTGGAGGTAATCAAGATGATTCCATGATCAGTGTCTATTCCAAGTGGCAAATGTGATGCTTCCTTTGCTGTTTCTTTTCAGAGATTTCTGTTGTGAGATACTACTTAATCAGAGATGAATTCCATGTAAGAGAGAAAAGTCATTGAGGGACTGGTAAATCAGCAGGGATGGCAGGCTGACGACTTTTTCAGCACATAAGGATTTAGGAATTATAAGATTCCTGTCAAAAGTTTAAATCTCCATCTCAGACTATGGCTTCAGTTACTCCTAAATTCTTTCTTAGATCAGTGGTATTTTGGAGCCAAGGGTCCTCTTTTTCCTGTAATTAAATTTATCACCAAAAGACAGTTTCAGCGTGGTATTTGAAAAGAAAGGGAGAAGAATCCTGGAAAAGACAATCTGTAGAGGCAGTACTAGAGCTGCCACAAGTATTTTTGTGCATTTATGTGTGTGATTAGTTAATTTAATGAACCAAGCTGGTTTTATCATAAATTGTGAGTTAGATATGGCTGAGGTCATTTGGTCTGTTCAGGCTGGAGAAGAGGAGACTGAGACAAGATCTCATTGCAGTTACAACTTGCTTGTGCGAGGGGAAGAGGAGGGGCAGGCACTGGTATCTTCCCTGTGGTGCCCAGTGACAGGACTCGAGGGAATGGCCTGAAGTTGTGTCAGGGGACGTTTAGGTTGGATATCAGGAAAAGGTTCTTCCCCCAGAGGTGGTTGGACACGGGCACAGGCTCCCCAGGGAAGTGGTAACAGCGCCAAGCCTGGAAGAGCTCAAGAAGTGCTTGGACAATGCTCTTTTATGGGATGGTGCTGTGTAGA
The DNA here is from genome assembly GCA_013397975.1 of Machaerirhynchus nigripectus. Classification (NCBI taxonomy): domain Eukaryota; kingdom Metazoa; phylum Chordata; class Aves; order Passeriformes; family Dicruridae; genus Machaerirhynchus; species Machaerirhynchus nigripectus. The sequence goes on along the minus strand of VZRQ01010146.1, from coordinate 1,554,773 downwards.
GCTAAGAGTTGGACTTTGATGATCCTTGTGGGTCCCTTCCAACTCAGGACATTCTATGATTCTATAATTGTATTTAATGAAGTAAATTACCTCTATTTGATGTAAATATTTAGTCAAGTAATTTAATTGATCATAATAAAATCAAATAAACTGAATTTTTAAATTGAAATACATTCTAGAGTATCTTCCTGTGTGTAAGAATTCCTGGAATCTTGATGTTAAAATGCATTTTTCTTATTCGTTGTTGTAATTAGATACTAAGAAAACAAAGGAAAAAAGAAGTTCTGCTTTGTCTCTGTAGCACTGCATATTATCCCTCAGCCAGGATAAAGTGACATAAACTGAATGTTAAAAAAATTTGCTATTATTTCTGATAAATTTCCGCTGGAATAGGAGTGACAGTGGAGTTAGACCAGTGTAGCTTTCATGATACACTAATTCCAGTAAACTTTTCCTGTAGACAAACACATTTATTTTTTGCCCAAGATGAGATTTTTTAGAAATTAATCCAGAAGTGGCACCATGTATCACTTCAGGTAATACAAGCTTTGTGTTTTCCTCAGTATTTCTTTGAAAGGTCTATTTAAAGGGCATTGTCATTCCAAATAGAAAGTTAAATAAGCACTTCCATCCTCTTTTTGTTCTGTCAGTCTTAAAAAACTTTTGAGAGGTTCAGGTTGCTAAAATTGCTAATTATTTTCCTATTTAAGAAATGTGACTCTCTTTTCAGTCTTGCATTGAAACTGAATTGTCATTTCAAGTTCATGTTCATTTGAAATTGGGTGTCACTCAGGGTTATATCCTGGATGTGGATACTTAAAATGTTGAACTACAGGTAGCTCATGTTTCAGGGGCTTGTAATTCGTACTGGAGAGTGTGTAAACTTGCTGTAAAACAAAGTGCAAGATGCAGGAGCAACAAACCCAGAAGAAGGAACGTTGTAAGACTGGCAGAATAAAATGTGTTTAGCATAGTATGCTGACAGATGTAGCCATGAGTACTGGGTCAAGGGAAGAAGGCTGCATGAGGAAAGGCAAAATGCAAGTTTTAATTGGATCATCTTTATACAGAAAAGCATCTTTATACAGAAAAGCTTCAGGTTTAGTGTGACGTAAATGTAACTAAAAAATTAAAAGCATTGATATATGAGGTGTAATTGTATGTTTTAAGTTGAGCTAAAAGACTTCCTGATGTTTGTTTTGGTAAAACATAGAAGAAATGGGTAAATTTGTAGAAGGGAATTACGTAGCTCCGGTGTTTTATATGGCAGATAGAAAAAAGAATAAAACAGGAATAAAAAGATATATGTTTGGAATTTTGTCTTTTGGTGTGTTCAATAAAATGTTTAGAGTTCATTGTCTGTCCCTGATTTTTAGCAGCAACATCAGCTAGTCAATTTTTGTGGTAAAGATGCTTCTGTTTTTTATATGGGAAAGCATTCTAATAGTGATGCTGCCATATATAGTTCATGTTTGGGAAGCAGTGCAGGTAGTCAAGAATTTAATGTTTTAAGTCTTCTAAGGCAACAGTGGATAAACTATTACCCCCTGTAGGTGTAGCATTTTGTTTAGGTAAAAAAGGTTGTATTCACTTGTTGCTTCTTCCAACTACTCCAGTGAACAGAAAGATACTAATTATGTACGAATTCACAAATTGCTGTGAAACGTTGTGTATTGAGTTTCCATTGTCAAAGAAAAGCTGTTTAGAAAGAGCACAAAATCTTAGGTAGCCTTCAAGTTCAGTTACTCACTTTTGGAAAAAAGACAATCCTATGTAATTAGTAAAAAAAATTTACATTTAAGTTGATGCATATGAAAGTACAGTCTCTACTCCTGTGAAGTAATAAGTCAGACCAAAGTATTTCACTTGTGAGCAGACAGAGGTGTAGAGGGGTTAATTTGTTTTTTCCTGTTATGACATGAGTTATCTGTGAGAAATAAATACATCCTGTTTGGAGATAAATAATTTAAGCATGGAAAAAGGCAATCAAGGCACAAATCTTGTTGTTTTGTTCAGGAACCTGCTCAGCTTTCTAAAAATGTGTTAATTTCTTGTGCAAGTGGCAAAGTTGGAAAGAAGTGACAAGCAGCAGTGAATGGCATTTGGATGAAAATGTTTTGAGCTGGACAGCACAGATTATTTTTGTGGAATGTCAAGATGTAATGGTGTAAAAAATGAGCAACAGTAAATCATTCTTCTTCAGGACTAAATACAAAACGACAGTCCTGTATTTTTAAAAGAATTTAAAGGGCTAAAATATCTTAGATCAAGTTGTAAAAAAGCCCCCAAACCCCAAGTTATAAACAAAAACAAGCTTACATATTTAATTTCAAATGCTTTTTGTGCTGGGATCCTAAAGGTAATTGTCATTTTTCGGATCATATCCCCTAGTTACTTAATTTGTGTACAGAAGAGATAGTATTGCATTTATAAATGAATAATTCAAACATCACTAAGATAACTGTGTGGCTTTGTACATTACTAGCTAAGTGAGTAGTATGATGTAGAGTGTTAAAGCTCAGAAAATAATTGACTGGATATTAAATACAGTTTGGGGCTAGATACATATTAAAATATTAAATGCTTTTAAATTTAAAATAAAAAGCATTTAATATTTTTAAAATGTCTGGGGATTTTTGTTGTTTTGGTGATAATTATTTGAAGATGCCATTATTTTCTGAAGAGTTTGAAACATTTTTTGGAAATGAAAAGTTATTTCATAACAGGGAAGTTACTATTTGAGAAAGAGGTGCTAATTTGATATTTACGATGAAGAGACGGTAAGTTTCTGTGTTCTAATACTTTTGATTCTAGTGATGACAACAACAAAACGGAATTAAAGTGATGTTAGTGTAATATTTCTGTAATGACTATGACTTTCTATGCCACTTCCGTAGCCAGGAACTCAATTAATCTTGGAAACTTTGTAGAAAGGCATTTGTTCTTTTAGTATTTTAAAAACTGCCTTATATTATAATGAATTTCAAACATAAATTCAGAATTTCATTGTTGTTTTTCTTAAGAGCCAAGAATAATCATGAAGTTTATACAAGTAGGACATTTGAACTTAAAGTATGACTTTGAGAAAATACTGCTTTTTTACTGGTTTCTGGTAGTAGAAGAAACCACTGAGAACCTCTGAGAGTTTTTAAAATGCTTTCTGTTAGTGCCCAGACAAATCAGAATTTGACGGTGTGTTTTGAATCAAAATAATTCTGGTGGTGAAAGTGGCATAGATGCATTTTTTAGTGCAAAAAAGAACTTTCTATTTTTCCGGCCTATGAAGTATACCTGCTTGACACTTCAGCTGTGAGAAACTAACTGAAGGATTAATGTGATGTATAAAACCTGTATTCATAGATGGGAATCCATGCACATTTCATGTGGAAAATTGAAGTACATTTTTTTTTCCTGGCTTTATAATGGTAATACATTACAGGATTTATGCTTGATAATTTACCTAATCTGTGAACAAGTATTCTAAGACTCTTTACATGAGTGCAAATTGATACAGAAATATAATTTTCAAGTCCTATGTTCACACTGAATGACATAAATAATTAATTAGCCTTGCTGCAGCTGAAGTTTCATTCTTTTTGTAAGGTATCAGCCAATGTTTCTTTTTTCACTCCAGAAAAATGTCATCAGATACTGTGTTTCCATAGAGAACTATTAGGCTTTCAGACAGTGCCTTTTTTTAACTACTTAGTATCTGGGAAGTACTGGAGAAAAACCCCCCCAAAGTATTCAGTTTTCAAGTTCCTTTTAAGTTGTGGTTCACTTCCTTTAAGCACCTATTTTGGTGGATCAAAGCAGTTTGATTGCTGAACAATATAAGCATAAATAAAAATGTAAAAATTGCAATTTAAACCTACATCAAATGTGCCATGTGGGAGAGTGTTTTTCCCTGAAGATGCTGTACAGTTAATCTATCCTATTAAAAGGAGACTGTCGCTGCCCCTTATTGAGAATCATTCCATGACTGGAATGCAGTTAAATCTCCTGCTTAAAGCAGTCTGGACACTGAATTCAGGCCAGGTTGCTTAGGACAGCCTGCTCCAGTAATAAAGTAATCATTCTCATAGTTCATTCAGTGGTCCCATGACCATTTATCTGCCTTCTGATCAGTCTTTTTTGCCTTCTCATCACTTTCTGACTTGTTCTGTGGACCCCATACTGGTGCCACACCTTCTTCATATCTCACACTGATTTCGTCCCTGAACATCATTAACTTGTGCCACCTTCTACTGCACTCTCACTTCTGCTGGTCCCTATGTTCTGGTGAATTGCAGTTCCCTCTTGCTGCCTTTTCTGCCACTGCCTCTGTGTTTGGTAGGTGTTATGGCTGGAAGTTATTGAAGAATGAAGATTTTCTGCTCTGGGCCCGGTCTCTAGTCTCATTTGGGTCAGGATAAATAACTGAGAGAAAATTGGGTGTTGTTCCAATAGTGCCAGACATTTTCAGTTATCCATCCATATGCAGTCTTGGAAGGGGTGGGAGCATGCCTACTGCCAGCAGAACTTTAGGAGATGTCATCTGTTAATTTTTGAGGTCAAAAATTAATATATATGAACTGAGCCTTTGTCAAATCTCAGGGTATTCCCGTGTGTGGGAAGATTCCATTAAAATGGTAAATAGACCCCTGACAAACAGTAAATGAATGCCTGACACATGCCAAAGTTCATGATAATTAAAATACTAATATTAAAAAAATTTAGCTGCCTTTCCTCTCTGTTCCAGAATAGAAATCCACTTTTCTCACCTTGTTGATGCAGCAGGATGTCTCATTTGAAGTTGCTGGCAAGTTGAAGTTGTTGGCAAGTTCTTTTTCATGGGAAAATTTTCAGGGGTGGTGTAGGCAAAATGTTACATGATCTCTTCTGTTCAGAGGTAAGAAGTGAAGCAAAAATAATTGTCAGTTTTAGATAGGTCTGGATGTCCAGCTCGGAACAGAAGTGCAAATCTGTCCAATTTGTTTTTCATGGTGGAAAGCATGTTTCTTTGGATCTTTCTTTGTCAGATTTAAAAGACACCTGTGTAGTAATTTAAGAACAGCACCACAGACACAAATGTTCCCTGTCATCCTGCAAAACGAACTGAGGAGGTTGTGGAACTGCATGTGCTTCTCAGTCAGTACTTTTACATAGACGTATGAGCCCAGATTTACAAAGGGCATATGTCGAATCAGAGAATGATTTCATTTGGAAGGCTCCTGGGAAAGTACTTTGCAGTTCAGTCCCCTGCTCAAAGCAGGGATAACATTGAAGTTGGATTCTATAACTGATCCAGGCAATCTGTTCCAGTGATAAACTCCTCTCATTCTGGATTATTCCCACCTCATCTCCAATTGGAATTTTTCTTGTAGTTATTTTGGATTCCTGTGTCTTGTCCTTTTGTATTGCACCTCTGAGAATGAAGAGTCTGTTGCCAACTTTTCTTTAATCCCACTCCTTTTTACATACTGAAAGATGTTACCATGCAGCATTATAGTCCTAAAGTGAAGTGCCAAGATCTTGGCAAACAGAATTTTAAAATCTGATAAAGCTTCGTAAATCTTTATTAAATAGAAAAAAAATCAACCCTCAAGAATGGGATTTATGATGTTGAGTATAGAGTCTTGCAAAGTCAGCAGGAAGCTTTCAGGATATGTGAAATCCCAGCTTTCGTCCAGATGAATGCAGTCGTGTTCAGCTCTGAAAGATGTGTTGTCTGAGTGTCGTGGCCACAAAATCCACTCTTAGGTGCTTCTCTCCCTGTTTAGAATGCAGGTTTGAGACATAACTGAACCTATAATGTTTCTTCATTATCAGTACACTACTTATAAACCGGTTAACAGATTAATTAATCTGTTACATATCACTAGGAATCACTTAGAGTTCTGTAATGCTTTACACGGTTGTTAATGGCATGTTGTTATTGAGTTGTATCACATTTTTGCCTATAAATTGCACCCAAATATTATTGAATTGCAGTTTTATAACCTTTCACTTTAACCTCCAACCCTACTTCACAACAAATTTGCAATTCTGTTACCATTTTAACTTCTCACTTCAAATTTTTTTGGATGTCAACCTCATGGAGAGTCCACTGGGTTTCCTAAGGGGCTTCCCTCTGACATCCTGGCAGCCTTTATTAATGAAGCAGCTCAGCTTCATTATAGTCTGTGGGCATCTGCACTCCTTTCAGAAGATCTACTCTCTCTTGGTCTTTAACTGCCTTTATAAGTTGTTACTTATTTCTCACATTTCTAGACTCTTGTTTTTGCTGCTCTTCTATATCCCTTTCTTTACCCAGTCTCCTTTCAAATAAACAAGCTACCCTTGAAATATTCTTTCCCCACTGCTTCAACTTGCTACATCCATTTGCAGGTTTCATATTTCTAAAACCTTCTCCTTGATAATCTTGGTCTTAAATGGTATCGTTGATGTTAGGTGCTGAGGAACTTCAAAGATTCTACAACTGCCAAAGATCCCCAACACTGCCTTTCAGTTATCTGCTTAATAGCAATTACATATTCTTTATTTTACATACTCTCTAAGTCATATCAGTCTACTTTGGCCTTTTTTCCCCCTCTACCCAGTTTTAAGTGTGCTTTATCTCTATTCCACTTAGCTCTTTCTTGGTTCATATGCAAGTGAACTTGCATGGTTTTTCTCATTCTGTTTTTTGCTCTTTAAGTATCCTCTTGTCAGGGAGCAGTGTGGGCCAGCTGGGCCCTGAGGGAAGAGGAGCCAGGTGCTGAACATAACAAGGTGGACAGGGCAAGGGCTCAGTCCCTCCTTGGCAGCACTGTCTCAGAGCTGGCCCTGAGCAGAGGTAGCCAAACCTCCAGAAGATGGGGCGCCCTTAGCTCCTTTCCAGTGCTCATTGCTCTTGGCAACTTCTGATAATCTCCCCATTTTTCTGCAGAGACTGTCCAGTCCTCCATCAGAACCTCTTGCTTGCTGTGTCAGTCCCTCTCAGATTAGAACCAGATGCTTTTCTGTTCTTTGAGAAGATGATTAAGCATTAACTCAGATTTAAATGGTGGGGTTTTAGTTATTTATGTTATTTATTTATTTAGTTAGTTAGTTTAGTTATTTAGTTACTTATTTACTCAGATTTAAATGGTGGGGGTTTAATTATGTTTTGCACATATATATTTGCATCTTTTGAGGTATTTATTAATGATCAATTCTGATAATATACAACTTTGCAAACTTTTACAAGGTTTTTAAAAATGTGTTTCTTTCTGTCTCTTTTAGTATCTCCTGAAGCAATTGGATTCCTGTCTGCGGTCGGGGTGTTCATTATTCTCATGTTGCTACTTTTCCTATATATTAATAAGAAGATGTGTTTTGAAAATGTTAGTGGTTTCCCAGATCTCGATTCAGGATACACGACAAGAAAGAATTCACAAGATAAACTTTGTAAGTATCTGACATACAGTGTACTAAACTTAATTATAAGAATGCACATTTTTACAAGAATGTAGCAACACAGTGTTGGCTTTTCCTGTGACTGCAGTACTTAGAAAGGAACTAAATCTTTGTATCCACAAGCCACAGAAATTCAACAACTATATAACCGAAAAGTTTGCATGGGGAGATACTTCTCTTTCACTCTGAGAATACTCTTGATTTTATTTTAAACATTCCATAATTTTGTATAATTAAATCTTTTCAAGTAAATTTGTGAATGGGATTATTGGATTTTTACTCAGCCTGTTAAAATCCTTTGCCATGCTTTTGGAGAAGGTCTTGCTTTTATTCACCTGGGAAATAGTTTTAAAGAATAATTTTAGTGACATCTTATGTCTGACTAACACATTATTGGATATTTTTTAATACAACAAGGTCTTTAAGGATCATGTGTAATGAAAGAAATTAGACCTTGGAAAAGATATTGAGGGTTGGTAAAGCAACCTCTTCCTGCTTTTGTGCTGTGAAAATTAAACAGGCTTTGTTAGCTGACTTGAGAGAAAGAGACAGGCACCAGAGAACAAAATGTGAAATCGAAGAGGCCTTCTTCCCCTCCACCTCTTTAAAAGATGGAGCTTAATTTTTATTTTCAACTTTCTAGGAAGAAAAAAACTTTTACCACCAGAAATTGTCTGTCATTAACTTTCTTTTTTGCTACAAAACAAGTCTTGATGTTCCAAAATATCTTACCTTACGTAAAAAACAACAAATATTGTGGGGTGAAGAAGTCTCCACGATGCGTGTTGTGTTGTGTTAAAAGCTTGTTTTAGTGTGATGTGGATGAAAGGATATAATTTAAATGTCTCACAACTTCTTCTTTGCAGGTTAGAATAAAAAAAAAAATTCCACCTCACACGGTTGTCTTGTTTTTGAAAATAATGAATTTTATTATGGCTAGTTGATGCTGAAGTTGATGAAAGACTATGGTTTTGCTGGTTGATTGTGGCTTCATTTCAAGATATTTATTTAGCTGTTTTCTTATTATTTTCAATGCATATTGAATGAAAAGAGGAAAGCTGCAACTTCCCCAGGTAAATGTATGGGTTTTTGAGATAGCAAAGGCAAATGGCTCTGAAATTGAAGCGGGAGAAACAGAGATGATCAGTTTGTGAAACAGAGGACCTCTCACTACTAAAAGCTGTTGCTGAATAGGCTGGACAAATGGCATTTTTTAGAAACCTTCACCAAAACCTGAACCTTCCCTCTGTGTCTTCCCTGGTGGACACGCTCAGCAGTGCTGTGGATGACCTGGCCAGCGTTGTTGGCGAGGTCGGCTACTCTGTAGCTGACTCAGTGACAGAGCAAGTAACCAGCATGATCAATGGCCTGCGGGCAGAAGATGAGAGCTCCAAAACACAGAGTGATAAACCTGTGGAAGGCAGAGAGGAGTACACACCGTCACTAACTCATTCTCAGGAAATTAATATGAAAACGAAGAGAGGTGCTGCAGAGCATAAAGAGATTCATAATTCCAATTCGTTAGATTTTGTAAAAAAAGGTACAAGTCAAGTTGGAGTACCTGACCAAGTCTCAAACAAAAACCAGTGCCAGTTAAGAGGCACAGATAATAATAATCCTGTCAGTGGTACAGAAGTACCTCAGGATTTGAAGACTGTAGGAGGACCTTTTAAAAGGGAAGCAGTAGGGGGAAATGAGTGTTTTTTAAATGATAAGGATAGTTACCTGAAAAGTAATAAATTTACAGTGGAGCAATCTATTGAGGAGCAAGATAATTGTCTATATGCAGTATCAGATAATTCTAAGAATCACATGCATAAAAAAATCAAACCACAGTCACCTGGAGTTGATTTTAAAGATTCTGGTAAAGTGCACAGTATGAGTGTTCTTCAAGATTTAGAAACAAAACTTGTTGAAGTACAGAAGGAGAAATTATCAGACTCCAGCTTGAAGAAGATGCACGGTGACCATCCCAATTGCCTTAATGAAACCAAAGAAAAGAAATCTGAAGCCTTCTTTGACAGAAAACGAAAACCCATCTCAAAGGATGAAGGCAATGTGTCAACTACAACTGCGAATGAGGGTAAAAGGAAAAACTCAAATAAATTAGAAAGAGAGCTATGTAATAAGAAGACAGCAGGAAAAGGTGAGGAGTCTGTCAGCAAACTGCATTCTTTGGCCTTTCCTGAAACTTACGATGTTTCCTACCTTTTTCAACTAATTTACACATTTAATAATAGCGTTTCCTGTGAGTGAAAGTAGGTTTGTTTGTTTCAGTGCTTCATTTTCTAATTGTGTTGGTATTTCTTGGAAGTTATTTACTTTTCAAAGTATTACTTAAAGGAACTGATTAATAAATGCCTTTTCTATTTTCTAACTTTACTCTTTCTCTATACGGATTTTCTTGCCTTCTCTGCCTTGTGGTGTTTCTCTGCCTTTCAGTTTCTGCTGAAAACTATGAATTAATTAATACTGGAAATGAATACTTGTTCTGTGAAAGTGATTTTTCTTTTGTTTCGTTTAAAAGCATTGCATAAGATGTGCTATGATGATAAAAGAAATAACTTCTTTTGCATTTACATTACAGTAGATCTTCAGAGTATTTCTGGGTTGTGTAAGATAATGATTTCAAGACACAGTGAGAAATGAGACACTCAATGAGAAATGGCAATTAAGCAATTTTAAGTATAGAAAGAAATGAAGGAGGCTTGTCTTAAAATTGTAGTCTTAAAAGAAAACCCATGTTTTGTTGTTATGGATACTTTGTGTGCCGTCTTTGACATCCAATCTTAGCATGATAAGGGAATTGCAATAACATTTTGTGAGTAAGAAGTAAAACCTTGCAATTTTACATGCTTTTGGAGACTGTGTGGTAAATTTTTAGAAAGCAACAGATGCTCTTCCAGAGGTGCTGATTCTGTAAAGAAATGAATGATTTCCTAATAGAAACACATTTTTTTTTCAGTTGTGTGTGTTTTCCTTATCTGAAAATTTCAGTTATCTGCTTTGTTGGGTTTTGGTTTGGTTTTATTTGTTTTGTTTTTTTTTTTAATTTGAATTAGGAGTGTTTTCCATGTTTGTATGATAAACTACGATCTTGTCTATTTCTTTCCATAATACTATATTTGTAAAGTATATTCTCTCAAAAATGGCATTTAGGTCCCATAATAAGCAAATTAATAGCTTTCAATAGGTTAATAATTGCTCATGACCCGTGTCAGCCAAATAAAGGAAAGGTTTTACTAAGAACATAAATTCTCTTAGGTAAGTTTCCAAATAAGGTATAAAAATGAAATGAGAAGTGGCAAGCAAAAGCATAAAACCCTGAGGGTTTTTTTTTTTTTTTTATGTACAGGAAGCTATTTATTCCCAAGAAACTGAAACCAATCTGCTTTGTAATTTAAAAAAAATACTTGCATGGATAGCTTATGTTTTAACTTAAAGGAGGTTTTTAAGTCCTCTGAAGAGGTCTTGCTTCATGACTTATAATAATTTCTCAGTCTTTTATGATAGGAACTGGAGAAAAAAACAGCTATCACTGAGAACTTCTGGATACTTATAAAAGTCAGTGTATTATTAGAGACATAACTTTCAACTCTTCTTTCAAACATGTTGCTGACATGTTTTATGCTATTCCATTCTCTGTGCAGGCTGATTAATGAACCTGATTTCATATTTGTGAATACATTTCCTGTAATGTTAAAGGATGTACCTAATACTGATGTCTGTCACTGTATTTTAGGCCTGGTATGCTCTGATTTAATTATAGTTGTGGAAATCTGTAGAAATTTCCTGTGTGGCAGGTTTCAACCTCTGGAGGGCCATATGAGATACAGAATTTTACTCAGTGTTACAGCAAAGGAGACTCCTTTTTCTGGGCAGCCTCTTGCAGTGTACGTGTTAGCCAGAATATATCCTGCTTGGTGTGATATTTTCAATAACTGATCTGTGAAATTGAACTTGCTTTATAGCCATCCGTAAATGGGAAGAACCATATCTGTTAGACTTGAATTAATAGCCTGGAGTTGAAAGATCTAATTGCTCCTTAGCAGTTTTTAAGGCACCATTTTCCCTATAAATAGTAAATTAAGTTGATGTACACATTACCTGTAGAGCTGGTAGCCCCACATCCCGTTAAGGTTTTTTGACATTTTCCATTTCAAGACCTTATTATGAGTTTCCTAAACTGTGTGCCAAATTTGAAAGAATTGTGAGGAAATTAGGCATTCTTTCTGTCTGAGATCCTATTGTTTGGTTTTTTCCTAAGTTACAGTTTAAAATCTTTAACTGTTTCCAAAAAGAGATTATAGGAAAAACATGCTGGGTATTTGTGCAAAAAAATAAGTAGATTTCACATCAGCTTCACAAAGATGCTGTGGCACCTTTGTGTATTGGAATATGTGCTTGAAATGTGGGAGAGCACTTCTCCCATGTCAGAGATGTCCATGTTCTTCTTTTAAAAAACACCTAAGTTTGACAAAGTTGGAAATTTTTGGAAAGTTTGCTTTTTGAAAAGACATGGTAAACACTTCTTATACTTTGCTTGTTAAATTCACTGACCATCCCATTTGCACTCATATGCTTCATTGTAGGGATTGAAGAACAGAGCAGGATGTACCCTACCTTTGATACTTATGCTTACTGAAGGATACTGGGAGTTTGAACAGAAGAATTCAGAATAAACATATTATATGTGAGGACAGAAATTTCCTGAACAAATAGGACATGATGCACTTGGTAGATTGGGATTTGAACTAAGATGGGTGACAGCTGTGGAGAGAACTGATAACTTCATATGGAGGTGGAGAGACTAAGGGTGAAAGACCAAGGTTACCTGAGTAGTTGGTTAGGTGCAAGTAAAGGGAATTTGGGATTGAATAGCCAAAGAGAACAGAGGAAATCAGCATAAGAGACCAAAAGTGGGTGCTTGGAGCAAGAACTTGGAGTATGGGGCTGGGAGGCAGGAACTTGGAATAAGATTCTACTTGTATAAATGTAACTCTCCAAAAGATTTCTTGCCTAAACTTGCAGCAGAGGTTTTTCTGTATGAGTACCAGGGAGAAAAATACCTCTATGGGAAGTGGTTCCTAAAAGTAGGAAGGATGGACCTCTGTAGTACTAAGAGGCAAACACTTGACTGTAAAATAGACTAGATGCCTGGCACACACTGAGTTAATTTAATTTTAACTGGCTGAATTTTGAGTAAGCTGAATCTCTCCTTTAGCAGGAATACCCAGCCAGAGGAGGGAGACTGACTGGACATGAAAGCAGACTAACAGGAGTGGAAATGCAGATCTAGAGCTGAGGGCATAAAAGCAGGGAGGGCAGAAGCAGTTGAGTGTGGCTGGATAGCATGTTAGACAACATTCCCTCAGATTCAGGAGCTGAAAAACAGCATTATGGGCCTATCAAAGCTCTGTTGGCAATGGAAATCAAATGGCAAATCATACACATAGATTTGCTCTCAGAGTAGAGGTATTGTTGACTTCTTCTGAGTTTACGTGAACTCTTAATGCCTGTTAGAGTCTGAGATCTACAGAACCTCTGCAAGTCATGTTAAATTTGGGCAAAATCCATTTGAACTTTGGAAAAGGGGAGGAGGAAATTTTCACTTTACAGAAATAAAAATGCACCTAATCTCTGATTTGTGGGAGGAGGTCATGCTTGAGTTGTAGTTGGAAAACGTTGGCCACAGGAGTGGGCACTACAGAACTGCTATAAAAGAATTAACTAGATAGATTTTTTCCCATGTAATTTTTGCTGTTGCCAGATGTCTGCAGTAAAAATCTGCATTAATTTCAGTTATTGAACAAGGACCTGTTTATTATAAGTCAAATGGAATGGTGCATGCAAACATCTTTCACTAGCATTTTCCCATTCGTTATTGTGAGTTTAAGCACTACTGGCATAAATATCCTAAAGGTGATTTTGTTGTAGGCTTCATTTTGTAAATCAGTTTCATTTCTATGCTATGCTACGTGCTCACAGCAAAAATCAGCTGGGAATGTAGGATCAGGAGCTGCTTGCTTGACCTGTTAGGTGTCCAAATGTAGTATTGCAGCAGTGTTGGATTTACTTTACGTAAATTATTTTAAGCATTTTCCTACTTAATGAAGGGTTTCAAGAATGTCTGTGTGCCGCCTTACATGAATTGATCTGTTTTCTGTTGAATAAGTGTTAGAATGGTTATTTGGGGCTAAGGATCATTGAGGTCTTCTAGAAAATGAAAACAGCTCTCAGCAATTACAAAATCACAATGCTTGTAATTACAACAGGATACTTTTAAAATATTACAGAAATTTGAATTGAAATGGCTTAAATATCTTCATTGATAACCTCTTACGGTTATTTTCTTGTATTCTATTTTGAGCTGTAGTCGATTTGCTTTATTTTATTCAAACAGACAATTCTTATATGAGTAAAGACCAGCATGGTTCATCATCTGAGAGTGAAGATGAAGCACTGGGTAAATATCATGAGGCCTTGTCTAGAACCCAGAGTTCCAGGCTGCCAGTGGTGGATGGCAGACAGCAAAAAAACTATATATGGGAAACCAGACAAAAATATAGTCCCCTGTCTGCAGAATATGATGGATACAGTAGTGAAGCCTCAATAGATGAAGGTAAGAGTGATTTAAAAGCCTTCCTTTTATTCCAAATTTCAGAATTGTGTTCTGGATAAGTAAGTCCTAGACAAGAGCAGCTTGACTAGCAAATAGTCAGTGTCTGCAAGAAATATCCAGACACCTCTTATATTAGTGCATGCTCAAAAAAAAAAAAAAAAAGAAAAGAAAAAAGAAAAACACACAATTGTATGCATTCTTCCCGAAATACAAAAAATGATACAATATCTTATTATTTTAAGTTTCATTTAATTTTATCATTATTCAATTCATTTTTGGGGCAATTTAAACTGTTTTGATTTAGGAAGGAAACATGGCAACTCTTGTTGAATTTGCGATATTATAAGTACAAAGAAGACATGTTATTCCTGTATTGATAAGCTGTTCTAACAGCAAAATAAATGGAGTTGGTTATTGGCTACGGTGCATGTGGTCATTGCAGTGTGCATTGCTGGAATGTTGTGTATCTTTTCTTCTCTTGAAATGACAGGAAGAAATTGCTACAAAGATTAGATTAATGTGTTTTTCCATGGTGCTAAAGGTTTTATGGTTTTAAACAATGGATGTTTTCTTACATGCTATTTATTTCTTGATTTTAAGTTGGAGCGACAGGTTGACATAGAGGCTGAGAATTCTGCTGTCAATATTTTGTCAATATGCTTTTTGTATTTGAAAATAGCTTTGTGAGAACTGTCTATATCCAGTTTCAAGCATGAAAAGTGAACTTTTGTGGAAATTAGGTAAAAGTCAGATTCTAGTACAGGTGCTGTGTTATAATAAGGTATTTCTGGTCTCCGTTTAGTATGTTAAAATGCAGAAGTTTTTTAGTGTTTGATATTTTCTAATAAAAAGTGGATCCTTATAATTAGAAGATACTTCACCTTAAATGTTCTATACAGTCCAGAAGGGCTTGAAAAAATGTACGTTTTCTACAATTTGATATAATTAAATTATAAAAAAGTCTGTTTGCTGTTGAAATTTGAAATTAGTACATAGTCATTCATGATTCCAAGCTAAGACTTGAAGGACATGAAAGCCATCGTTAAAGTAAGTTGCAGAGTAAAAGGATTCTTTTTTGATCATCAGAAAATTCATTTCTTTCCTTCGCTGTTAAATTGTAGGAAGGCAGGGGGTCTAGCAAATAGTGAAGGAGATGCAGAGGTGAGGTCAGGTGGTAAGAACCTGTGATGAGAACACTGTGATGGAGAAGAAATAGGAATAGTAAAAGTATGTTTGGTTTTGATATCTACTGAGATCTCTCAACAGTGTTGGTGGGGGGAACATGAAAAATAAGATACTCAGGTTTTTTTTATGGTTTGTGTCACCGTTGGAAAGAATGATGATATGTATTAACAAGAGATGGAAAAATTATTAACAAATAATACCAGATATAAATTACACAAGAATTTTACAGGAAGACTCCTTTCAGATATCTAGAATAAGGTATTTATCTCTCTGCAAACTACTGAGGCTGGTTGCTGAAATAGCCATAGTCATATGACATTCCTCTTTTTATTTCATAATTGCTCAGATTTTTTTTAGTCAGTCTAGTTCATCTTCTCAGTGAAAAGTCCTGAGTTTGTCTGACCTTTTTACTTTGGCCCTATAAGATTTAAGCTTCAAAAGCATTGTGCTAGCCTGTGTCCAGTTTTTTTTTTTTTTTAATTTTTATGATTGTATTCCTTATCATCATCTTAAGTCATCAGAGTTTATAATCACCAGTTTTTATCCTGGGGAGTGATAATTTCCAGTCTGGAAATCTATATCAGGATTACACTCTAAGACAAAAGAACCTTTGTGGCAAGTCCAAATACTGTATCCGGAAAGTTACAGTTGTTACCCCCTCCTCATTTTTTGTTATTCTTCTATTGCTAAATATATCTGTCACCAGGTGCTATTCCTTTTCAGTGCTCTCTCCCTTCAGGGAGCAGGCTGGGTATAAACCCCATTTTAAAATTTATTGTAATGAAATAACATTCAGGGTTTGGAAGCAAAAAAACTTCTAAAACTAAAGCTTTCAAAACATTCTAACTTAAAATTTTTAACCACATACTTCTACTTGCACAAAAACTTTAATAATGTCATTATTTTGCTTTTGCTGCTGCTTATGAGAGCATTCTCTTCCCGCATTTTACAGGGAATGGAGAATCAACCGTGTTATTTTTTTTGATAGCCTGCCATCATTCCACAGCATATGTTTGGCAAAGTGTTCGCAGATTAGAGTGATTAGTTTGTCTCATTTTGTTAATCCATTATTCTCAACAAAATTATGTTCAGTACCATTCTTAAAAAGTTTTGGACAGTGCAACAGATTAGCAACCTAACCTATTTCATTTCTCAGTGACCTGAAGATGGCACACTGGAATAATTAGTGTTAGTACTTTTTATGTTCTTCCTAAATTACTTCAAAGACTCTTTGCACAATAATAAAAATGTTTTAGAGTAGAGGAAGAGACAGTGCATGCCTTACCTGATGATCCATTACAGAAGGAAAGCTGCCCAACATAGTACTTTAATGAAAAGCTCATGAAGAAGGCCTGCAGTCAGAAATAAACGAGAGATTATTGCTACCAAGCAGTTCGTATGTGTTCAGAGAAACAGTTCACTTAACAGATGACATTAAAAATCTCTGATTCTAGGGGGGAAGCATCAGCCTTCCAGATGTTTCAGTGTGATTTTTTAAAATGCAAAGCTTTACTGTTCCTTAAACTTGGAAAAAAAATCTGTAGAAGACTTGATGCCATAGAAATGCTGATTTTTTTCTTAAATAATTGCCTTTTGTGGCTATCGAATTATTTTTATAAAAAGCGTGAAGACAGATGATAGAACCATTCCTTGACTCTCCTGTGGAACAAGCAGTGTGTATTTATGTACATTGTTTAATATGAGAAAAAAATTTTCAGTGCATTTGACTTTGTGTGCTTCTGTTTTCTCATATGTGCTTTATCATGTCTAAGTCTAACATTTTGGCTGTACTTCCATTGTAAGGCACTGATCACTCCATATGTTGAGCATATAACACTTGATAGTGTTAAAGTGAAGTGATGAGAGGACAGAATTAATTTTTGTTTCACCACTTATGTCCTCCTGCTCGTTGCTTACTAGGGCTAGCAGCCCCTGATCATTAAGAATAAGGACAAGGGGGAATAGTTAAAGAGGTCTGAAAGATCTACTGAAAGCGAGTAGGTTTAGAGTAGACATTAGGAAAGAATTCTTCTCTGTGAGGGTAGCAAGGCACTGGCACAGATTGCCCAGAGAAGCTGTGGATGCCCAATCCCTGGCAGTGTTCCAGGCGAGGCTGGATGGATCTCTGAGCAACCTGGTCTAGTGGAAGGTGTCCCTGTCCAGGGCAGGGAGGTTGTAATGAGATAGTCTGTAAGGCCCCTTCCAATACAAACCATTCCATGATTCCATGACTCTATGAATTCCATCAAAGGTAGAGTATAATGAGTAATGAAAATGATGTTTAATTTTCAGAAAATTTTGGGTTTCTTTGCTGTCTTCAGCAGTTAATCTTATCACATGTTCTATTTTGCAGTAGTGAGCTGTGTGTTTTCAAAGGAGTCAGTAAACGGTTTTACTGATAACTGTTTACTCTGAACTTGTGTTCACTTTTTGAATTCATTTGTTTAGATGCATATGTACTTAACTCTGCACACACAAAATTTAACGAAGAGACAAAAATATAATCTTGTCTTTATTAATACACCCTGTAAGTTTTGTTTACCTTGTTAAAAACATGTATAATATTAATATGTTTGCATAATTCAGACCATCAAAATGTCTGAACATACTGTTTTAAGGTTTGCTTATTATCAATTCCATAATTAGTTTTTTACATCCATTTTCTGGCTGCATGCCTCTAAAAGCATCGTATTCTGAAACCTGAAAAATTGTTTTGTATGTTTTCATATCATTCTTTTCTCCTCTAGATGGCCATATTAATCTTCCTTTTCAGCATATTTATATCGAACTCACATGGCATTTTGTATAACATTTTTAATACTGAAATGAAGAAAGCTATACGCTCTGCAGGCTTTGTTGGTGTGTTCTCATGATGGAATGTTCTAGTAGCACTTTAGGTAATACTGTGCAATTTAAGGGTTTGAATTTTCATTCACAAATACCTGCTTATGGCCAGTGTCTGACCTACTTTATGTATTTGTATTGCACATTTGTTGCATTTAGATTTTTATGTCTTTTACATTTGTATATATACATGTATATATATAAAAAAAATGAAAATTAAGTTACTACTGTGCTTGAATGCAAGGATTTCTACAGACTGTAAGCCACTGTAAATATGTAACTTTTTCAGTGAGCTCCTCATGGACAGGCTTAATTCCAGAATATCACTAAAGGAAAATCTAACTCAATACAAAATCAAGTTGATGACAAATGTGCTCATTAAAAGTAAAATGGTACAGAGGTTTAACTGAAATTTTCAACTCTTGCACAAGGAGACCAGAAGTTTTCAATCAAAGAAAAGAGAAACCTGTGTAACTACAGGATGTGTGGCTCAATCTCTGTGCTTAGGCCCAGAGTTCCAGGGTCAGCTTGAAGTTTGTAATCTTAATTTTGCCAATAATATTATTTTTGTACTTTCTAATATTATCCAGCAAAGTATGAATACTTACTGAAGTGATCCCTTTTTCCTGTTTTCCTGACAAAACTTCCTTTTAGGTTTCAATAGTGTTTATTCTACTTCTTATATTATTTCCTACGATTCCGATACGTTGAATATGAAGTATTGCCTTTATGTGCTCCAACTATTTGAAGTATTTTGGAAGAGAGGATTAATACAGACTGTAATATTACACATCTATTTCAGAAAATAAAGAATAAAAAATAAGGGGAGAAAAACATGCAAAAATAGTGCAATAAGATATTTCTGCTAACAAAGAGTTCATGAATTTAAATGGGGATCTAAATAAGGAAGTGTAAAAATTTTATGTTTAAAATTGAAATTAAAATTGGCAATCTTTATTTAAAGGTAAAGATGGGCAATCTTTATGTTTTATAAATCTCTATTTAATAATTAGAAATATTTTTTAGTATCTATATTGGGATCTTAAATGGACCATGCTTTCTTAAGAACTTGAGTTTCAAAAAACCATACAATATTTTATTGAATTGGCCTCTTTGTCTCCTGTAGTGGCTGCTTCCTCAACTTTGAAAAGTCAAGCATTTTACAGACAAGTTGTTGTGTTTTTATTATCTCCATAGGCTTCACAGGCAGTGTATTTTCTTTAAGGACATGGTCCCCTAAATTCCTAAAAATTGAACTTTTTAAACTTAAAAATGTTAGAGTAAATACATTAAAATCACAGTTTTCCAGGCAGATGTCAAAAACTATAGATGGTTCTTTGCTTCTGAAATCAGGATTCTCTGAATACCCTGAGATGAGAAAGGTAGAAGAGGAGAAGAAAACAGTTTGGATTTTTTCGTAGTTAATTTGTGATATGCCTAAAGCATGTCTTGCCCAAATTACTTCTTTAACAGCTGTGCAAAATTCCTGACTAGGAGCAAGCAAGGGGGATTGATCCCATTTTGAGGCAAAGTAAGTCACATCATGAAGGGAAAAGGAGTAAGCTCACTTGCTTATTTAACATACTTAGATGTACTTTATTTAGCTATAGTTTACCAGTTCGGTACAACCACAGATTCCATCTCCAGCCTGTTTTAAAATCTTTTACTAACTTCTCAATTGGTAAAGCCCCCTGGCTGAAGACATGTTATTTCTGAGATTGGCCCAAGTGCCTTACATTTCACAAGGTTTTTTTGAAACATATGGAAGCACTAAAAGACTGCAGCGAGAAAACATAAGTTCTCTTAAATGAGAATCTGCTGCTCTAGCAGGCATATGCTACTGGATTTTATCCATCTTTTCCATATTGTGAAGGTAGAATATGGTTATTTTTGTAGTTTATCTTCTCCACTTCTATTCTTCTCTAAGCTTTTGGCACTTTATGTTGATGTGTCTGTGGACATATGTTTGCCTTGTTCCTCAGTGTCAATCTTTGCACGTGAAGGCGACTGTTCTTCTGGAATCTCTTGGATCTAATTCTTTATGCAGCTTTTTGCCTTTTCTTTCTCTCTTGTTAGTTTTCATGTCTCAGGAAAAGTCTCCTTGCTGAATTACGTAAGGTATATATAGAGATTTCCTCTCAATATCTTTCCAGCATAAACACTAAAAGCTCTTTCACAAGCATCTCAGAACTGGTATAAAGGTGAATCTTCCCAGTCTGTTTAAGCAACCTGGTGAGTTTTCATTAGTAAATACATTCTGTGAAGTAGGATTCTACTTCTTCAGACTTACCAAGCTGAGGTGAAAGCCCTTGGATGGGCTGAGAGAGGAAGAATGAGCACTCAGTGAATTCCATGATAACCATGTGCTTTGCAGTTTAGTTTCTATATTATTGCTTGCATATAAGTAGATCTATTTTCAAGCCAAGTGTGAATGAAAACTTACTGGCTTGAAATTATTGAGTGAGGGCCTCTGTATGGCTGTATTGTGTTCAGCAAAATAAGGCCACAAAGTTCTCTCAGTCTCTCTGTACATATCAGATGCTAAATATTACAGGCAAAAGAGATGTCTGACATGGAAAAGAACTGTGTACTGGTATTCACACAGGAGGACTGAAAGCTCAGTTGAATACTCAATCATAAGTAGTTACTTCTCTTCTTTTTCCTCTAACGTGCCTTAAAGAAACGAATAAATTCAATTAAAAGAGTATTTAGGAAGAAGGTGGCCACTCACTTTTTTTCTGATGTGTTTTTATCAGATTACCTGTGAGATTCCTCTGGTATAACACTTACTGGAACTTATACTCTTTTTGTCCTGTGACTTTGGATAGGCTTAGGGCTTCAAATAGTACATTCAAGGTACTTTGAAAGGGTCTTTACTGAAGAGTCTTAAGACAAGTCTTAAGATGCCTTCAGAGCAGTATTTCTAAATGCTTCAGAGTGCATTTTGAAGGCTGAGTCATGTTGCAGCTGTGAATACTCCAGATATTCATACTCGTGTATCTTATCTGATAGTACTTGTGTACCATCTTTTGATGTTATCGATGCACTTTTTGCAGATTTTGGGAGATTTTTTAGTTACAATATTTCTTTAATTGGTCCAGCTTCCTTATGCTTGTTTTTCTATTATGTGGGCATCTATCCCTGACATTTTTTATTCTAGGAGTAATTAAAAATCTTCCTGTCGTACAGGAGAGTGCGGTGATGCAATACTAATGATACGAAGTTCTGGTTCCTCATCATGTGTGTCTGCCTCCTCTGGTTAATTGAAATGAGTCTTCGTTGGCTCCAAGCCCTTAAAAATGGGAGAATGACAATGTCTTGTGATTTTGAAGCTTCTGGGGAATGTGGCTGAATCCATTGCTATATCAAGGGAATATTTAAGGATAGTTTAGTAAAAAAGATACTTTTATAATTCAAGGACCTGCAGGATAGTGTCCAGAACTAACTTGATTTGCAATGCTTTCTACTTAGTGTCTGTGATGATGTGGGTTTGGGTTTTCTTGTGGTTTTTCTCTAGTGAGGGTTTTGCTTGGGGTTTAGTGGAATTTTTTTGAGTTTCAAAGTAGCTTCCTAGTGCATTATGACAGACCTCTATTGTTCTTCTGTAATAGTGGAAGACAGTTCTTTTAAGTGTTTGAAATTATGATGCATGTTTCCACAAAATATACTCAGCTGAGCATTGCAGAGAGTAAGGTGATTTAAAGATTAACTCTTGCTCTTTTTATTCAGTTTTACAGAATTTGTATTTTTTTCCTTTCCAAGAAAGTGTAGCCCTTTGTCTTGTGAGAAGTTCCTGATAGAAAGGAACTTTTTCTGTAAGTAATGGGGCTATGTTCATGTTGAGGTTAGCTTCTTTGCCTGTATGAATAGCAGATATGCATAATGTTTACAAATTCTTGAGTCCTGGAATGGCTGAATTTACAGATGGGGGTAGAAAGCACATGTGCAATTCAGTATTACTCATGTAATTTTCTTGAGGAATATTATGGAGGGGGTAAGGCATAAACAGGGAATTTAAATGCAAAGGAGATCCATGTCTGAGTTGAAACACAGTTTGGAACAGAAAGGATTTGCATTGAGGACTTGTGAGTTTAAAAGCCAGATAGATGATATCAAAGTTGTGCACAGTCTTTTCAACCAAAGGAAACAAATGAAAGTGCTTGATAGAATGAATTTGGGTAATTCTGAAATCACATGTTTACCCTGTGATGAGCAGCAGAGATGCTGGGAGAAAAACAGGCTGTTAAAGAATGCGTATCATCTACTGCCGAGAGAAGAAACCTAGTAACAAAACTCAGAGTTAGGGATGATGCCAAGATTGCCCACAGAAAAATTCCTTTTCCAGCTAGACCAACTCCAAAGAGGAGGAAAAACTGTCTTCCAATGGGAAAGGGCTTTTTTCCCTGATGTGCACAAGTGAGCAAAGCAATCTCTCCAATTAGGTTTCTCCTGCCAGCATTTTGAAGTGTTTGAAGAAATACCCTTTCCATTGATGTGAAGACTTTGAAGAAAGTCACCCTTAGCAATGTGATATCTCTGTAGTGATGTAAATCATACATTAATGATAACAGGAAAGTTTTCATTTTATTGTAAACCTATTCTTTTAATAGCTCTCTCATCTATTTGAATCTGGAATTTGTGAGAAGATCATTAACTTGGAAAAGTTCACAGACATATTTGTGACTGAAATAGTTCGTATTTAAAATAGATGCTCTACATTCATCATGTTTTGTGATGTAAACACAAGAGATAGTACTATATCAGCAGAAAAGATAATTTCCTTGGTGAACCAAGTGCTTTTGCTGATTCTGAGAGTTCATGGCTCTATCATGGAAGGAGTGACTAAGAAACAGGATTGAACAGTAGACTGGAGATCTCTGTGTGGACATTATTAGGTACATTGGCAAAAGGAATTTCAGCCAGTACTCTACTTACCTCCCGAGAGTAGTCATGCTGCTTGATTAGCACAGTGGAGCAGTTTAGGAAAATGTGAGAACTAAAAACTAGAACAGCTTTCACAGAATAGAATCATAGAATGTTTTGGGTTGGAAGGCACCTTAAAGATCATCTGGCTCCAAACCCCCGCCATGGGCAGGGATTCCACCTACTAGATCAGGTTGCCCAAGGCCCCATCCAACTTTAAATAAGAATTATTTAACTTGAACTTTAAATAAGAGTATTACAAAAGAATGGCTTATCAGTTCTTCCTCCATCACAGCTGTGTATAAATGGAGCATTCTTCTTACATTTAAAGGTTAAAATCAGAATCTGACTTTTAACTCTGGTCTGAAACTAAAGCTTGCCACCCAGTTATGCCTTTTTCCTGTAGGTTAAGGACAGGTTACCATTAGGACTGTTTGTTTACATTCTGATCACATTACATTTTGACCTTCTCTTTGGTAAAAGAAGAACAGCTGGGTTTTTTTTGTAACAGAACTATTTTTCTGTTTTGTTACCTAATGCAGATTGTTTTCCTTATGCATATGTATAAATTTAATAGAAATGCTGTAACTATATTGTAAGTATTCTCTTGGAGTGGTTTAATGAATATTTTGTCTTTACGCAAATTGAACAATGTTACCATTTTAATCTGACAACACTTACTTTATTGTTAGGATAACTGTTTTCATAGCTATTTTGTGTTTATTATTTGAGACTATATTTGAGTGACGTGTCTGTAGCTTCTGTGGAGGCAAAGATCTGTAATTTGTTTTCTTGCAAAATAAGTTCTTATTTGTTACTTGGAACACTTTTTTCTTACAAAGTTATCCTAACTTTTAGGAATTATTGGAATATTTTCCTTGGGGAAAGGGGTAAGCATGATATGTTATACAACTTGAAGTAATTTTTTTTGTGTCCTTTTGGTTTGGGGTGAGCTTTTGGTTTTTTGGGGATGGAGTTGGTTTGTTTGCAATTACCTTTCCTCCACTGTATTTACAAGCTGGAAATAGGTCCTTAGCTAATGTAATTGCCATTATGGTCATTTTGGTGCAGCTAAAGGTTATCTGCTATGAAGGAATCATGGTCTCACGAAAGCACCTAGGAAAACTCAAAGGGAAAATTATTTTATTACGGAAATTCTGATTCTGGTCCTTTGAGAGAAGCTAGCAGACATGCTTAACTGGGTGTAAGATTTTCTGTGTGATCACCTATGCCCAATTCAATTAAAGCTTGATCTTTACATTTGTAAATAGGAAATCCTGCTGCATTCACCTTCTCACCACTTAGTAGTTCAGCAGCATGTGTTTTTGTGTATATATCTGTACAGTTTGCTTGGAAAAAAAAAATACAAGTGACCCAGCTCTCTGTTTTGACCTTTGGTTTCAGTCTTGTTGAACCATTCTAAATTTTGTCCTTAAAAATATTTTGTAAAACATTTTCAAGTATCATGATTTTCTAATTGTTTTAATTTTTAAATAAGTTTTTTTACATTCCTTTGCAAATATATCAATTTGTCATATAAAGGTTAAAAATTAGATACATTTTATTCATGTTAAAGTCACACCCAGCTTATTTAAAGGCAGCTTTGACTTAGAGTTGCAAGCCTGAGGATATTGATTTGAATTATGCATGACTGTCTGGTATGCAGTTCCATTAGCCTGCTGGATGGATAATGTAAACATGTTCAGAATTTTAAGTATCCTATATGAGCGGCAGGTTAAAAATAGAGCTGATAAGAGCATGTGTATCTGAAAAATCCAAATCTTGGAGAATGAAACTACAAAAGGTTCATGTCTTCAAGAGGCTGACTTCAGGTGTGATTTTCTTTTTTTTTGAAACTGCTCAGCCCAAAGAAATACAGCTGATGTGTGTGACTTGAACAGGTGACACCAGTGCTGTTGGCTGCTGCAAAGCATTGACATCTGTACCACAAAACACTCTCAGAGCCAAAAGGCCAGGATCAACTCTGTGACTTTTGGCAAAAAAAGAGGGGTTGTGTCTGTTCTAGTTTAAAGTGGTCAAGACTTACTCTAGAGATCAGGCTAATTTCTTCGTATCTTCGAGGAAGATACCATTTGGGATGTTATTTGATTTTGCTCAAACTTTCTGTGGCTTTCTGTTCATGGTTATATCTGATCAGTTGTTTGGTTATCCCTGTGTTTTAGCAGTCATTAGTTTGGTAGTATAAAAAATGACTTCCGAAACTTTGTTTTTAAATCCTGAACTTGGTGCTAGTAAGATTTAAAAACCAGTAGTATCTTCTTAGAATTTTGTCCAGTTCCTGTGAATTTTAATAGAAAAAACCCTTACTACTATGGAATGTAAAGTACAATGTCATCTGTGTTACATTTTATAAGGATTTATTTTATTTCCAAGTGTTTCTCTTGCATCTGTAGCATTTGTGGCAATCTGATGAGTTGAATGAAAATCAAAAAAATACTATTGCACTTATTTTCAACATCTGATGGATCCCAACCAGAAAACTAGTATAATTTTGCATTAATTTGTATCCACCTTCTCAAAATTATTTTGCTTGGAATCCTTTGTATTTGGCTTTGTTAAATGCTGTACGTAATGCCAGAATGGAACTATTTTTAGGTTGTAAGAATGAGAGAATAATGACGTCTTTTCCTTGGACTTTACAATGTTCATTTACTTGCATCTTACTATAGCAATAATCTCATGAAAATTTGTAAGTAAACGTATTACTTAAAAGCTGTTCTTGATGATGAAGTTGATTATACTGCTCTGATAAATTTTTTTTTTTCCTCTCAACTCTTGGTTCTTGAATTGTATATCCACACGAAATTTGGCCAGCAGATAATTTTGGGGTAGTACTGGTAAAATTTGAAAAGGTGCTTTTGAGTTGATGGTCATTTTCCCTCTTAGCTGAGGAATAGTTAATCTGTTAAGAGACGGGCATCTAATGCTCTCCTTCAGAGAAACTCATCATGCTGCTATTTGATAATAGCTGTTATCTTGACTGTTTTCAGAGCAAAATTCCTTTCACTGGTAATGAGAACCACTGCTCTCAACCATCTGCTTGTCCTGGTGCCATTTCTTTCATGTTAAGAGAAGGCACTTCGGAAGAAGAAAATCTTCTGAAATGGCAGCAGTTGTCATTAGTGTTAAAGGCAATCTGTTGGCCAAAGAGGTCTAGGAAACTACAGTGGCAATTTCTGGAGAACTTCAAGATTTTGAAAAGGAAGAACTTTAGAGGAATGATAGCAATGGTAGTTATTTCTTAAAAAAAGACTACCTTGCACTATAATTCTTCTCAGAGAGGACTGGGGGAATCTCTTAGGTGTTTTTGTGCACAGTGAAGATAATCCAGGAGAATATGATACAGAGGAGAAATAATAGCATGTGTAACAGTGAATGTAATGGCCCGAGTGCAGAGCCATTCTGTAAATATCTCCACTGCTCCAGATGCTCTTTTTTTTTGTAAGTGGTTCTGACATAAAACTGCAGAACTGTGATATTTTGATAGTCCAGATGACTTAGCACAAATGCCACAATGTAGCAGTCGAATTTGCATTCCTTTTCCTTGTTCTCTAGCTTTCAGTTACTTTTAAAAGAAATTTTCAGGGGACAAAAAAAGAAGTGAGATTTAATTCCAGTTGAAAGTTCACAGTAAAAACATTATGTGGATTTTTTTTGTCCCCAAAAGGAAGTTTGAGACAGTTAGAAGTTAAATTTAAAGGTTAAAGGAAATCCAGGTAAATGTAAGTCTAGCCTACATTGACACTGTTAGAAAAAAGAAAATATTTAATATTTCTTTACTTCATATATGCTTGTGGAAAACTTGCAGAATGATACAGGTATTTCATAATACAAGCAAGGGTAAAAGTCTGGGGTTTATGCGTCAGTGTCTCTGGCTCAGATATTATACTTCAGAATCTCTGTATTTTAAAGCAGAGCTGAGCCTGTGGCTATGAAGAAGTCAGGTTTGGGGGGTTTTTTTTGAGGGTTTTGTTGTAATACTTAAGAGTAAGTTTAGATAACTGAGGAAAAGAGGCAAGACCCTCATTTGCCTACTCATTCTTCACTGTCTTTCTTGCTCTTAGTTGCCATCATGAAACTCACTTATGCGGTTGATGTCTTTCCAATGATTTAATGCATTGAAAGTTGGGAGACAGTTCTGAGTCTCTATCAAGTTCATGCTACAATAATTTATTTTCCCTTCTGGTTATTCCCCTTTACTTTTCACACATAAATTCAGATTATGCTATCAGCACTTGGTTTTTGAATACTGTGTAAATTTTGCTGTCTCAGTGAGAGTCTTTTGTTTTTAAGAAGAGGTCAGAATACAAAGACGTAATGGGAAAAATCTGTTTAACTGCCCTCTTCTATACTGAATTAGTACAAATTATTCCCAGCTTGTTGGAAAGCAATCTGCATTTGAAAATGTCCATAAGAAATTGGTATAAAGAGGGAATTTAGGGGAGTTCTATTTACTCTAGTTTATGCATAATCTCAGAGTTGCATGCAATGTTTCTGCAACTCCTTTCAGAAATGCTTATCAAGATTTGCCATGTTTTACATCTTCTGTGGATATATTGATGTAGAAACACTCAAACTGTTGACTCAAACAGCAAACTCAGAATGATTCTGTGTACTCCCATTTTCATTTCAACTCTATTTCAGTGTTGGTCAGATTAAATTAATTTATGTCTCTACCTTTTTTTCATTTTGTTTTCCTTGAGCAAAAGTACTGGATTTCAGATAGAAAACAACCCACTTGTTTATGTCATTACAAATGGTAGTATATGGCATACTTGAATTTATTTATTTATTATTTTTTTATTTTGGTGGGGAGAGGAAAACAAACACTTGAAGGGGCTAGATACTCATCCTGTATAGATGGCTCAGATTCCTACTGTGCCAGTTTTCTGGTGTTCGATAAGGCACACAAAGCAGTTGTGGGAGAAAGCATATCACTTGTATCCATGGTAACTCAAAAGATACTTTGGAACTCAAAAGGATGGAATAAGCCAGAGTAATAGGTCTCATTATAAGGGCAAAATACATAAAAGGTTCAGGCATATGCTTTTAATTAGTTGCCAAAAATAGCTGGAATCAGGGATGATGCAATGAAACAATAATTCTTGGTGTTAGAAATGAGCAACACTTGAAATCTAAAGATGTGCTCAGATGAAAGGCTTTTATCTTACCATCTTATGGGTATTCAGTCCATGAATACTAATAGGTTTGCAATGGTTTCTTAATCATGCTTAGGACATGAGAGTGCACATTGATAAAAGCTCCTGCAAGTCTCATATGACTGTAAGTTTCTGAAGTTCCGTAGTGATGTTAATTCTCATGTCTGTGATGCAGCTTCTTATGAATAGCATGTGCAAAGCATTCTCTCCTGTCTCACAGGGGCACTGCTGGAAAAATAAATGTAATGTGTGCTTCTATGTAGGGATAACAAGCAAGTTGTTGAAAATGCAGGTTAATTTGAGGTTAAAGATCCAGTATTTTTCAGAATAAGTCACTTTAATTAATTTTAAAATAGGAAGGTAAGCAATGGGGAAAAGTGTGGCAACTTGAATGGACGGACTAGAATTGAATACCAGAGAACAAAAATAGAACAATGTATGAAGGACAAGAGATAGGATATTTGAATAACCATTTTAATAAAAATATTTTAATACAGTGAATAATTTTCAAGTTTTCTATTTGAACATCAGTGTTTGTAAGGAATCCATCTTGTATTGCAGTGCAATTCTCCACATTATTTCCTCTGTTGCTATAGAAACTAATTCTAGTGCAGCTGTGATCGCTTATCAAAATTCTAATGTTTCAATAACCATTTCTTATTTTGAGTTATTTAAATAGCCTTGTCTTACTTTGAATCAAACTGCACATTTCATCACTGCTGAATTGTTGACTGGTCAAAATGTTAATGCGAAGTGATGGCAAGTGCTGTGGGGTTGTGGTTTGGGTTTTATTTTCTTTTTGCTATCTAAGCTATCATACTTACTGTTAAAGTTTGAATAAAAAGCAAATTAAGGCTCTTTTCACTTGTTAAATTTTAAAGGTCAATATTTGCTGTCTAACATCAGCATTTTGTAATGCACATTACTTCCTCACTGTAATCTTAATTATATTTAATATTTCATAAACCTTAAATGGTTCCTGTTACTGGTACATGGCCATGGGGGGGGTGTGTGTATGTGTATATGTATGTTTACATATATGTGTGTGTGTATGTAAACTATTTTTAGGATGCCTTTAACATAAAAATACATGTCTTGATGTGTTCATTTCGTTGGAACAAAAATTTTGATGATACTTCAGTAGAATGTCACCAGTTAGCAAAGTATTCTGGATCTCATTTGCTCCTTGTATTATTCGTTTCTTGGGATTGGGTTCGGGGGGGCTTTTTTTAGGGTTGCTAGTGGTGGGTTTTGGGGGTTTTTTGGGTTTTTTTTGGTTGGTGGTTTTGTTTGTCTGTTTGTTTCTAACAATGGAAGTGGTACGCTGGTAGATCATATGTATTTAATGCAGGATGCAGCAACGTTCTGATTGTGAACCATGTTAAACGTCATTCTGCTGAATATGTTTTCAGCTGTAATGCTAAGATGTAAAAACTTCACTGACACCAAATTACGAGGAAGGGTGTGATGGTAATTGGCCTGGAGACATGCGTTGTGTACTTTCTGCTGCTGTAGCACAGCTACCGAAATGTTCCCGTAGTACTTTCCAGGATAATCGCTGACTTTCTAATGAGCGTGCACTAATTTCATGTAGAGTGAAATAAACCATTTTCAATTTTGAAATTATCATACAAACATTTTGCAGCTGTAGCTGTCAGACTTTGATTACTAATTAACTGCTGTGCACCACCTTTAAGTCTCTTATTTGGCAAGCAGCATCAAACAGTAATTTCAAATTAGGTATATACATTTTTACTAGTATAAGAAAGTTCTGTAAGAAACAATTTTGGTGGATAGGCATATCTTCACTCTGTCCCAGTGGCTAGTAGGTTTATTATTGTGAGTATATGACCATGACAACATGATTTTTCATACAGTGTGTTGAGAATGACTGATCCCTGATTGTCCGGTTTGTTTGTTTGGGTGGATGGCATGGAAGACCAGTTGCTCTCCTGCTGTTTGCTGTGGGCTGAAGCATCATGCTGTACGTCTTAGGAGCCCTTATGCAGCTTGGCCACAGTTTTCTCATCCTCATAAACTCTTGCTTAGCTCTTATGGCTGGTGCTGTGGCTGAATGAAAATATCTTTACCAGCCAGACTCATACTCATTTAGTGTTGTCAAAATGCAGAAAATTACCTATTTGGTGAATTGTATGACAACTATGGAAACATAGCAACATCCACATCATACATTACATGTAAGCCTAGTAAAGCAGCTCATCTGTGACAGTGGGAGGTCTCAGAAGCGCCGCAAAGAAGTGCAAGAAATTTAGTTTTGAATAATTGTGTTTCTTTATGCCTGGAGAAACTTGTTTGAGGCCTTGCTGGAGTGAGCAGAACAGACTGACATGCTCCCTGCTGCTTAATCTGTGCCTTTTCTGTGAATTCTTAGCCCTCTTACTGGGTGTGTGAAGGAAAGATACCTTGGTTTCGAAGCATATCCATTTCCTGTGATTTCACAGTGTCTATTTTGCCTTTCTTTTTCTGGAGAGTTGGCTCTGTAAATGATACCAGAACCATTCCTAAGCATACTTTCTACAGACACTAATATTTCAAAGGTTTTAGAGGAGTTCTTGACCATACATAGACAATTTTCTTCCGTTATTGACCTGTTGGGTGCTCCTGCAAACTGAGATCATAGTAGATCTTTTTTCTGGGTTCTAGCTGCTTTTTCTTTGGTAAAGTTATGAGAGCTGTTTCAAAACAAAGCAAAACAAATCTGATTTTTCTAGAATGCTTTTTACTGCAAGAAAGGCAATCCATTTTACTAGAGCAAGTCACTGAGCCAGTGTGGCAAGTAGAGAAGGAGAGAAAGTGCGTGAATAGGTAAGAGAAACCAAGGTCCTTTGGAATTCTAGGATCTGAATAAATAATTACCACTGTCTTCCCACCTAAAGGAAAAATAACAATCTAAAATATAAATGTAAAAATAAATGCTTATTGTGGGAAGCATCTTACCTCTCCTGGAATGTAACTAGCTGTGTTCTCTAGGTTGTGCAGATTTTCACCTACAAATATGGATATTCCCACCCCTCAGACATCATTGATTTCTCTTTTATCTCTTTGCTCTGTTGACATTGCTTTTTTCTCAGATCTGAACTACTTTTTTGCATGTCATATGTTGTTTTATTTTCCCATTCCTCCACCTTTCTTCCTCTGTCATTTTTGCTTTATTTTACCTGTTTGTAATTTTTCATTACTGCTTGCATCTTATCT
The DNA here is from genome assembly GCA_013397975.1 of Machaerirhynchus nigripectus. Classification (NCBI taxonomy): domain Eukaryota; kingdom Metazoa; phylum Chordata; class Aves; order Passeriformes; family Dicruridae; genus Machaerirhynchus; species Machaerirhynchus nigripectus. Next base: position 1,523,384 of record VZRQ01010146.1, on the reverse strand, counting down.
GTTCTCTCTTTGCCCTTTTTCTCATTTTCTATACAGATCTACTAAACTTCTCTCTCTTTGTTTCTTTTCTTTGTTCATTTGACAACAAACCACTTTTTTTCCTGAATCATTGCACTTTCTCCTTTTGCCTTTTTTCCTTATTCCCTGTACTTTTTTTTCCACCCACATATTTTATTTTTTATTTTCTGTTCCTTTTCTTCCACTGCAAAGCTGATGGTATTGGAAAATTCTGTGGGGGTATATATATGGGAGTTTTTCATGTTGTTGGTGCTATTCATTCCAAGTGAATTTTAGATTAATAATAATGTAAAAGCTTGAAGTATAAATAAATAAAAATTGAAAAACAAACCAAACCAAACCCTCAAAAACCAACTGAAGAAATGGCTACAGTACTAGTCGTAAAATGCTTGGCTTCTGTTTTTTTGTTCCACACTTCTCTGAAGGCTTTCTGTGATGAGGAGCACTTCTGAGCTAGATTCACAGCAATCCTTATTATCTCTTTTTTACCCTGTACTTCAGTTCTCCATATGTAAAATGCCAAACATGTTAACTTCTACTATTTTAATACTACTATTATCCACAATAATATATACTTCATTTATATATATATTAACAGCTGTGAGATAGCCAAATTGTAATCATATAGCTAGCTGAAGTAGATGGGCAGAAAATTTAACTCATGCCTTACTGAAATGGTTCATGCATAATCCTTGTAGTGCTGCTTTGTTAGTGACTCACTCCAACAGAGCATCCTTTGCACCCAAAATTGCTGTGAAAATGAGGCAAAGGAATCAAGCTTTGTGTTCCTATTCTGGGAGCAGTTCTTGATGGAAAGTGTCTTTCATGGTTCACTTTCACCAGTTAGGGTTAAGTAATAAATAGAAAGGTAAAATGGTAGGGAAATTCATAATTTATTTTTTTTTAATTGCAAAATGCAGCTACCAGGCTAAAGGTGTTTTTAAGAAAGCATAAAATGACTGCATTTTAAGTTGCAGAAGGAGTTCTTAATAAGGGGAGTAGTTTTATTTCATTTAAAATAAAAGTATGGAAAAAAGAATGATGGAATTCTGATAGTTACGTACTGTATATACTGCTGAAAGGGTCTTGTTTATATCAGTAAATGAATTAAGGTCTTAATAGGGGAGGTTTTGTATCCCTTAGAAAACTTTGTATTTTTTTATTTTTGTCAAATCAAATGTGCCTGAGATGAGCTGCAAAAACATGAAAATGCTCAAGAAAAATGATCCACAGAACACATTAATCTTGCTTTCTAATCATGCTTTGTTTCCTCGTTTGAGACCGAACAGAGTGAGAGCAGGAACATTACAGGAATATTAGCTGTGTGTTGCGATACTTCACTGGGACTTGGTTTTAGACCTCTGTGGGATCTTTTTCACCTTTTCAGCACTTTGTTGCTGCTCAACTCCTGTGCTTAATACTGCAGCTGTAGTAGAATTAAACTGGACTGGAATTTGAGCTTTAATTTAAGGTGATAACTGTGCTCAAAAGAAGTATAGCAATGACAGGAAAATATTTCCTAAGCCCACATGCTGCTGCTGCTGCTGTCTAGAGGTATGAGGGGGGATTTTACTGTGCACGCACTGGTGAGAAATGGTGGGTCTCAGGGGCCTGGGATGGTTTACAGTGGGGGAAGTTTTCAAGGCTTTTAGGTGTTAAGCTCTGAATTTCCCTTAAGCATCCATAAATGCTGGTGAGAGAGCCGAATTTGGGAGCATTTTCGCGGAGATGATAAAAGGCATTTCCTTGTCACCGAGATATTCCTAAGATTTCAAAGCTGGTTGTCAATCAACCTCAGCAAGCAGGACTTCTAGCATATTTTAAAAGGGGGAAGGATAAATAAAAGGAAGACTCTGTGAATTCATTTAACTTACTACCTTTTTGGAAGTGATATTTTTCTAAAAATTTTTATAACTTGGAAAAAGCAAACAGTGAGCAGAGCTGCATAGTAATACCTGTTTATTTATGAAGTTAGCCAACATAGTGATCTGAAAAGTAGTGTAAAGGAAAGTTGTCTGCTTAGAAAAATAGTAAAAGTGTAACCAGCATCTAAATGGAACAGAAAATACAATTTTCTACCTGAATAGGCATACTTAGTACATATGCTTTACCTAAGGAAATACAATTATGGAAGGGAAAGCAAACAATTTCACTTCTTGAAGATCACAGCTTTCAAAAAGCTTTAGAGCTGGATGGGGTCTCAGAAAATACGAGGTTTTAAAAGTAAAAATAAAGTGTTCTGGAGCTTGATGTATTGATATTCATATCAATAAAAGATTAAAATATTGAACCATTAGGTTTAAGCATTATTTAGAGGCATTTTGGACAACTGAAAGGTAGAAATCCAGAACCAGGTAGCCAAACTCCTTCCTATTCAAATTAATATCAATGCTGTATAAGGAACCAGAGAATGATACTTAAATTGAAAACAAATTAATTCAATAGATAGTAATGTATAATTTTCATTGAAAGACGACCAAAATATTTGGGAAGGAAACAAAAGAATGTCTTTGACAGCTAGTTCATGATAATGCTTTTAATAATGTATTTGTAGTTAAAATGTTATAAATGTGGCTAATTTTGGAAATAGATTTTTTTTTTTCACCAGCGCTGGGCTTTTCTGTATTGCTCTGTAAAACAGACCATAAATTCTTACGAATAAGAAGTGCTCTAATAAGTACAGAGAGCAAAGATCAAATTTCTTTTTTGGGGAAAGAAACATGCATTGTAGTTCTACAGGCTCAAGATGATAAATAGACTCAGTAAAAAAAAAAATGCTATGTGTGTTTTAATTATTTCAGTTGGTCTTAGACCTTTCCTGTGGAAGAAAATTGAAGTTTTAAGGACTGGACATAAAGATAAGTTTATAATTTTGAATTACTATTATTTAAAAAGAAAAAGAGAACCTTTTTTACTACATGAATGACCAGTAGCATTAGCTTGAGAGGGTGAGGAAAATGCAGTGCTAAGAGCTTCACATGACCTCAGGTGTAAATGACAGCAATGCTGTTTTGATTTCCACAGGTCTGGGATTAAACTCATAGTGTATGGAATTTTCTAAGTATCAGGAAGCAGAGTTGTCTTTTATTGGAAAGAAAAAACCCAATCAAACAGATACATTTTTTCTTGTTTACTGGTGAATTGCCTAATGTAGAAGATAGTTCAGCTGTGAATAGAAGTCTAAAACGTGGCTAATGCAAAAAGAATTCTTTTGTTGTCCATAATGACCCCATACCACTCCTAGATTCTCCTTTTTTCATTAAGCATGACTCATGCCATAATTCTTTTGGAAAAGAAATGGAATAATGCCAAGATAATTTGTTGTTCTGTGAAATAATTTGGGTTTTGTCCTCACAAAAATGCATGTAATCTTTTCATTTTAAAGGAAGGAGAGGCCTGAGGTTCCATTCAATATTTAATGTTTATTTTTTATACTCCCTGTAATGTGGGGTAATTCAGTCAACATAATATTTTTGGATGGTAGGAAAGTTCAAACATGAAAATTCCATTTGGACTGTCTGTGCTGCCTATCAGAAATCTCTAAGGGTATTTAATCATTCAGAATAAGAAAGGTTTTTTTAATTTTTAAACATGTATTTCATTTTATGTTTTATTTAAATTGTCTTAACATTTACATAGAACCCCTTGAAGGCTTGAAAACTTGAAATTTACGTTTGATTAAAAAAAAAAATTATGTAGCAGAGTGTGAGCGGAGATATATTAGAGAAAGGAAAGGTGTTTCATTTGAGTATGCAGATATTCTGACAATTACAAAATATGACTTGCAAAAATTACTGATTTATATAGTGATTATTTATTTTAAAGGAACTAGAAGCCAGATTCCAGTAGGGGTGTTGTGGTACTGTTGCCTCCCACAACAGTGTGAATTTTTAAAGAAGTACTGTACATGAGAAACTCAAAGCTGCAGTGATGCCTTTTCCTGGTCTTAAAATCAAGAGGCGAACACGGTTAGAAGGGGAAAAGGGTATTACCTTGGTATTTATTGTAAGGATCCTTAGGTGCACCACAACCAGGTCGAATACACCTCCATGCACCCCCGCAATGGCCACCCCAATCTCTCTCCTCTATATCTGGTCTTACATTCTCGGTCTTACTAATTAGCATATCTATCAAAATTCCCCAATGAGAGGCTCGAATGAGCCCCCCTCTCTAAGGAACCCTCCCCTGGATGGTTCTATCTTAGTTTACAAAATGTGTTCTGGAGAGGACCTTGGGGTCTGGGCACACTGGCACCCTAACTACAAAGCCTCTAAAATGTTTAGTCTCTTAGCTTAACAAACAAGTCCAAGAATGTAGGCAAAAAGCACCAAGAATACAGAAGTTGCAAAAAGGTATAACAGGGGTATAAAAGAAAAGACAGAAATCATCATGGCATCAGCAGAAGTGTAGTTAATGGTGGCTTATGAGACAGGTGAATTAAAGGCACAGGGTTGTTTCTTTTTCCATGTTAGGAGATGGGTGTTCTTGGAATTACTCAGGAAATACGGGCTGAGGGAGGCTGGGTTGGTGCTGCTGCTGTGAACCTCTTGGAAAAATAATTAAGATAGGAAAGTCTAAACACTGCAAATATGGAAAGGAACATCACCAGCTGCATGGTGAAATGTGCAGCCTAGCATGGTCCATGAGAGACCAGGACGGAGAGGAGAAATGAGCAGCATTGGAAGCAGTAAGTTCAAGTAGTAACTGAAAACCTAAAGCATTTCTTATGATAAACTTCTGCATCTTTAAACTTTGATTCCACCCAGAAAAATTACTGAAAATTTTCTGTATTTTCTCATAGTTATTAGTTGTATGTTCCAGAAATGCTCAGTTTGGCCTAGGCTGTGTCAGATTTAACTTGAGAGTCTCTTGAGGTTGATGGCAAGGTATGTGTCGTCCCCCTTTGACTTGCAATCTGTCCTGCGGGGGCTTATGAAAACAGGTGAACTTTCATTGTTTAACAAACAGTACTAAAAGGAAGATATTAATTTACTTCTGACTTAAATGTGCTAATGACAGTTTACAGCTGTAATTTCTGAGTGTACCAGCAAAATGCTAATCTGCTTATGTTTGTCAGGTATTTCACTTATGGTTCTGGTTTCTTCAGCTCTTAAGCAAGGTCCTTATTATCACCACTAAGTGAGTGCTTTCCCAGTCGACTAAGGGAGGATGAAAACTTTTAATGAAGTAGTTAACCCTTTCAAAGAGTTTATTCAAATCTTCCTATTGACACCGATACACTGTATTCTCAATTTAGAAGTTACCAATATTTGTTACTAAAAAAATTTAGTTTCACCCTCATCATGAGAATGCCGAGTATTTTCACATACTTTGGGTGGAGAGCTGAATGTGAGGCCTTTCTTTCGGTCTTTCCTCTCTTATGGCATTTTCTGGCTGGTAGGATCCTCAGACTGAACCTGATTTGATTTCTCTGTGATTGTATCTTGCTTCCACTTTTGGGACATATGTTGGCTTGTTTTTCACCCTATCTAGTCCAAGGTGATGTGGTCATTTAATATGATTAATTTCATTTACAAATGAATTTTAAAAAATTATTTTCTATGTGATTTGAAACTTGCGTAGAACGAATGCAATGATTCATTTTAGATTTTCAGTGTAACCATTTGCTTGTAACTCTTCAGCAAATGTTATTAGGCACATTCAGTGGTCTTTGGGAGGTATTCTTTGGCTTTGTCACAGTACAGAAGTATGCATAGCTGTGTCTGAAGCTTACACCTTAAAGGTACAAGGTATGTTACGCACAGGGTTTTCATGTGTAAATTTGCATACACTTCAGATCATGCTTTCCTTTCAGCTCTAAATGTTTTTCTCCAATACAATCAGTGATAAGCCAGCAAGCATTAGCAGTGGTTTTGTATTTTAAACCTTGATACATATGCAAAATTTTGTTTGACAGCTTGTCAAAGTTAGTTGCTGCTTCTAAATAATTTTTAAGGCAAATACCCAGGATCAGATATTTGGTATTGCTCTATACACTTCTGTCTGTGATATCATTTGGCTTTGATATCATCAGTCATTAGAAATTCTCAATGTAATTCAAATCTTCATGCTTTTCAAAGAGCCGTAACAAAAAAAAAAATCATTTTATTGCATCATTTACTGTGGGGAGGGGGGAATTAAAATGAGATATTTTCATCTTGAGAATTAATTTGAAAACTTTGGTATTTTTTATGTGGAGAAAGCTGTTGTTCAAAACCAGTTTAAAACTCTCTAGACAGAGGTGTCCCTAGATTTTTAATCCCAGATATTTGTTTTAAGAATTTACATGCTATTTCAGTTTGTTAAACTGAAATTTGAAAACATGTAGTTAAAACCTGCCCTGGTGTTTTACCTTTTCTGAGATTTGTGACACAGCTGGTTAATAAGAATTTTGTCTTCACTTCTTCCATGCCTACATGAAAAGCACCTTTTCTGTCACACAGCCTGTACAGTTTTCCCATAGGGACATATAATGGAGTTCATCAAAGTGAAAAGAAAGTGAGTCACACAATCATTTATTTACTCATGTAAGACAATAATGGTGTTGATAGTTACTGGGACACGCTTTCATTTCATTGGGCTATTGAAAATCTGGGTGCTAAAAATTCGTAGCAGACTTGATGACAGGTGAACAGAAAGAAACTCAGTCGGGGCTGCATGGTGGTTACTGTCTCATTTAATGCTGTCTGTTGCCTTTTGGCAGCAATCAGCAGAAATGGTGTTGCTCTGAATTTTCTAGAATATTTAATTATATAAATGATGACAAGGAAGTCTAGTTTTCATGGTATAGAGTCAAATGATACATATTTTTATTTTATTATTATTAAGATATCAGTTTAGATTCTAAAATCATGTCCATCTAGTTCCATGAGCACAAGTTATCTAACAGTCATAGGTAAGGTTTTATGTTTATCTGCTAGACAGATGACTACAATTCAAGTATAGGATTCCCTGCTGTCTGTTTTGCTTTCCAGCCCTGTGGGACTGGAGTTTCAAGAGTTAGTAGCACGGGCTGACTAACAGCAGAAGACCTTTTGCAGGACTGCTGGAACAGTATTTTGCAATCACTCTGAATGGTAGGCTGGCTCTCATCAGAGACAAGAAGGTTCCTGACAATGGTTTCATCTTGTAGGAGTGTTTTAATTACTTGTTTGCTGCAGTTCTTTCAGGAGCTGTTGAAATAGAGAAGAGCCCTGCATTCCCCAGATAATACTTTCTTTAACTTGCTTGTTTGGTAGATTTTTCTGTGAGTGAAATGGCATGTTTGACACCAGGAAACATTTTTGCTTTGAAATTTTTATGTATAAGATAATTCTTTATGTCAGGGGTATTGAAATCTTCATCAAAATCTCTACAGAAAATGTAAACAAAATATGAGACAGTTCTTTACCTGTCCTTCATATTCCTTTCATTTCAGCTGCTGCACACCTTGCTGTCTTTTCCCAATTCTATTCAACTGTGTAATGCTGCATAGTAGAATATGAGATAAACAATTGAAATGTAATTATTTTGAATTAACTTTCTATGTCTGTAGCCATGCATCAGGTTTATTTTCTGAGGAGATGTATAACCACATTTGTATCTATCTATCTAGTGTGAAAAGCAAAGATGGTCAGCATCAAGTATTCATCACAAGCACAAGATTGGTCATGATCCTTTTTCCACCATCCTTAGTGACTTAGATGTAGTGTGTAACTCTCAGACACTGGATACATACCCTTTAGCTGTCCTTAACAAGTAATAAAGAATCTGACACTGCTTCACTTTTTAAATTCACTGGTGAGCAGAGTTCACTTGTGTGAAAGGCTGCCTTTATGAGTACCTTACTTGTCTTCAGAGTTTAATTTAGTCTCTCCCTGGTGGGCAACTGCATGGGAGGTAATCAGCTTGATATCATGGCTTTAGGGAGTGCGTTTTGTTTCCATAATTGGCCTACATTCCATCTGCACAGAATCTGACTTAAGATATCCAAAGGTTTTTGCAAGGTAAGCATCCCTGAAATTCAATTTGAAATAGAATTTTTGTCATGTCATATCCGCGCTATATTTATTTACGTGTGGTTTGCACAATCCATTCTGACTATACACTTAAAACTTTGCTTTTATCTAAATTTCTTTCATCTGAGTGATCACTCATTTCCGTTTTTAACGACTTTTTTTTCAGTAGTATTTGTCATCTGATTTGAAATGTAAGTTTAAAAAAAGAGACATATATAGATTTTTAAATTCTCTGTCCAGGCATTTAGATTTACATTTTCCACAGAACTGTTTGAACAGTAAATAATCAGAAAGTAAGTGAAGCATTTTTACCTATTCTCAGCGAACTGCATTCAGAGGATGAGAAGAACACCTCCGCTGGATGAACTGCAGCCACCTCCATACCAGGATGACAGTGGTTCTCCTCATCTTTCCTGCACGCCTTCCGAAGTCGGAGACAGCAAATGCGAATATTCCCAGTGTAGCAACAGTCCAAGATGTTCTTATAAGTGCCCAAGTGAGGGAAGCACGGGACACGAAATAGAAAGCTTTCATAACAAAGGATACGAAGAGGATGTTCCGAGTGATAGCACAGCGGTTCTTAGTCCAGAGGTAAATGAAAATAGTTGAGTGTGGTGAAGCACTTTTTACATCTAAAGATCAGTGCACAGTTATATGGGCAGTAATACTGCAGCTTGTTTCATTTAAAAAAAAAAAAAAGAAGTTTGTCAGAAAAAACGACAGAAGGATTTCAGATTGTTCAGATTGCTGTAGTTGTCTTTATGGCACCTTAACTTTCAAACCAGCTCACAGTAAGAGTGAATTATTTTTTAAACCATTTTAAACCAGTCAGAAAATTTCATCACCCTGTAAGGACTGTAGTCAAAATTCTTCCACATGATTTTTCAGACACCCCAAATAAAAGTTCTGTTAATGCTTTTTCAAACTGAATACCCCATAATGTAAAACAAGTTTTATTAAAAAAAAAAAAAAAGAAGAAAAAATAACAAAGAATTTTTTTTTCAATTGTTGATTGGTATAGCGATTTGGGCCACAGAATTTTCCTGTTTTATGCTATAAACAGTAAAGAAATTTTTTTTTTTCCTGTGAAGAAATAATCTTTTCTGACACATATTTCAATGAAATATCTTTAAGAACCAGTTACTGCACTGACATCTATGGGTAAGTCTAATTAGTGGTGCCATTTGCAGAAGAGTCTCCTTTTGGTACAAATTTGTCTTTTGTTGTTACCTGAAGTTTTGAAGTGCATGTTAGAGCTCAGTCCTGATGTTTCTGTCTTAGTAGACCTGTTGGTAAGTTGATGTTTTGTACCTGGGGTGTTGGTGCAAGGTCTGGAAAGCCCAGCTGCGAGGTCTTCCCATTTTGTGTCACTCCAGTCATGGATTAAGCATACTCAATAAGAGCTGAGCATGTTGCCAGCTTTTTTTATAGCTACTCAAAACTTCAGGAGTGAAGCCTTTAGGGGAATGCATTCCCACAGCTGTGTGGGAGCCAGGTTAAAATAAGAATGTTTCTTAGCCCAGGTGGCTTTGTTTTGGCATCTCTTTCTTCACAAGCATATCTCTGATAATATGAAAATAAACTTGAAATACCTTTATTTTACATACTTGGAATAATTTATTGTATGACCAGTAGGTTGACCGATACTTGTTAATATTTTCTGTTTCAGTATCCCTATCAAACCAGCTGTTTTGACATTATAGGTGATCAGTATTTTATTCAAAATTTGAAGTGACAGTAAAAAATTGGAATTTTATGATTAAAACACAATATTAGTGGTTTACAGAGAGTTCAGAAGATGAGTTCAAAACAGATGCATCTTCTACAGTTCCAGTAAAATTACATGAATAAAGCCATGATAGTGACGTCCTTGGCCATAGCAGAGGGGTTGGAACTAAAAGATCTTTAAGGCCCCTTCCAAGCCAAACTGTTCTGTGATTCTATGCTTCTACGATAATTTTTGGCATATCCATATAACTCTTGTGGACTGCAACAGGAGCTGCATGTGCAAGTAAGTTTGTAATTTGTGTATTCTTTGCTGGCATCTCACTGCTCTCAATCATTAGCAGTCTCTTCAAGCAATGTGATGGTTAACTTTAAAATATGTGTATAGTCACACTGAAATAAGGTGGTTTTATCTTGTAACAAATGTATATAATTTTTAACGTGTGGGGCACAGAAGAAGAGATCATTACTTAATTCAGTCTGAGTTCAGACTGCATGGCTCCTGGATTTTGGTGGTATTGGCCGGGTAAAGTCTTGATTTCATCTTGACTGCCAGTCAGCCATCTCCTTGGGCTTTCAGTGCTTAATAACCTTGTTTATGAAATGAACAAAAAGATCACAGTGCCTTCATATTGTCTAGAGTAAACCATATATTTCCATGCTAGATTTAATAATAGAATACAATAAATAAATAAATAATTGCCTTTTTTTCTTCTTCAGGATATGTCAGCTCGAGGATCATCTTCACAGCTTCCTAAACCTTTTGATCCTGAGCCAGTAGCTAAATATGGCACACTGGATGTGACTTTTGACTATGACTCACAGGAACAGAAGCTTTTGGTGACAGTGACAGCTGTCACAGACATTCCAACATACAGCAGGACAGGTGGAAGCTCGTGGCAAGTACACCTAGTTCTTCTCCCTATAAAGAAGCAGAGAGCAAAAACCAGCATCCAGCGGGGACCGTGCCCTGTCTTCACAGAGACATTCAAATTTAATCACGTCGAGTCTGAGATGATTGGGAATTATGCAGTTCGCTTTCGACTGTACAGTGTACGGCGCATGAAAAAAGAGAGGATTGTGGGAGAAAAGATTTTTTACTTAACAAAATTGAATCTTCAAGGGAAGATGTCAGTGCCAGTGATACTGGAACCTTCTTACAGTCTGCCTGTGAGTATTAAATGAGGCAGAATAAGAATGCAGTGAGATACAGTGTCCTGAATTCTGTAAGAATAGTGTGTATATTTATAGAGTCATCACATCCACTCAGTTTTTTGAACAGTCATAGCACTGCATTAGCACAATGATAATTTTCTTAGAGCTTCTGTAAGTACATTCACTTTCCACCTGCAGAAGCTGCCCGTATTTTTCCTTTTAATTACTTAGAAATTTCCAGTCCATAAATAGGAATATATCGGTGAATGCACGTATACACGCATATAGATATGTATATGTATATATATGTAATAATACAATCTTTTCTTTACCACCTGCAGTACTTCAATTTAAAAAGCAAAACACACCAGAGTGGAAAAAAAAAAAGAAGCTTTATTAGCAAACGCCCTCCATCTGTTGCAATTAAGTCTTGGTTGCAAATAGCTATTTTCCTTTAAAGAAAGAAAGAAAGATAGGAAAGAGGAATTTTGAGAGTATAAAGCCATTTTTAATAACTTCACATTAGAACCTTGGAAATAATTGATTTCTGGTTCAGTCTGAAGTGAAAAGTTGTTGAAATTGAAAAGAATTTTTTATGGAAAAAACGACTTATCTGATGAATTTTTTGTCCCCTAAATAATACTTTTAATAAAGCAAAGCATCAGTAATTAAAGATAAACATAGGTATCATTATCTATAGACACAGAGGATCACTATCCTGGCAGTGATCACTATCTTCTTTTTTAGTTTTGTGAGAGTTTAACTATGCTTTTGTCCAGAAAGAGAATGTTTGTTGTGTTGTGGTCTGGGCATCCTAGACTAGGAGTGCTTGAGTGTTCCTTGCTTAAGAGTTGCATGTGTGCTATATTACAGACTTTTGGGAGAAAAAATTAATGATTGTCAAGGACATCCATATTTGGACGCTGTATTTGTTTTGTGGGTGTTTTTTTAAACAAACAATAAAAGGAAAAGAGGAGCAGAAGGGAAAAAAATTTTTTTAGGTGAAGCAAAGCAATCAATTTGTTTTGCGTTTTGAAAAAAAGTTTGAATCAACTGAAATGACATTTCTGTTGAACATGAGTATTGCCAAAGACTCAAAAGACTGTAGTATTTTATGACTAAAATATATATTTATTAGGAAAAGCTGAGGTTAAATCATGGATCTGATGGAGAATCAACTCATAATAGAGCATATTTCTCATGGTTCCTTAAGAAGCACAAATCAGTCTAATCTAAAGATGAAATAATTCACCTCTCTAGAGCAAACTTTCTTAGTGAAGAGTTTGCTAGTTTCACAGCTTGGAAAAAAGCACCCCATGACACAAAACATTGAATATTCTAAAGGTACCTGCTTAATTTCTGTGTTTTCAGTAGGTTCATATATAAAATTTACCCAAGTCAGTGAAAGAGGGCAGTGAAGGGGCCAGGCTTGTGATTAATTGGTGCATCTTATATGTGCACTGGTTATTTTTCAGTATTATTTTCTTGAGTTTTTGTGATAGGTAGAGTGAAAACAAGTTCCATGAGGCATCAAAGATGATAAGGTTGTTACTTATTTTCTATTATGGTAAGGTACGGTGTGTCAGCATTTTTCACTCCTCAGTTTTTGGGGGTTGGAGCAAGAATAAGGAATATTGGTAGAAAGTGAAAGGATGGTCCAGAGTTTGTTGCTGTAACAGGATTTAAGCAGCTCTACCTATTGCTGGAAAGGATCCTTCAGAATCTTGATAGCTTGAATGAGGATCCATGGTCTTCTGGAACGATGCAAATCAGTTTTTAAATCTTTGGGAATTCATTCACTTTTGAGTTTATAGGTATTTTTATCTTATCATTTATAGCCAATATAATATTTCTTCTGTGAGAAGATTTATTACAGGATTTAACATCTATTTGTTTTGCAAGAGTGTTAAAATTCATTGTGTTTTTACGATGTATGACTGGAAGGGGGGGACATCCTTGGATTCTTGAGCTCAAGCCCTGGTTACTCAAAAAAGCCAGGTCTTCTTGATCACAAAATTGTTTTGTTTGCAACCTGAATTTCTTCATGGCCAAGTTATTACCATGTGTTCTTGTGCCAGCATCGGCCTTGAGCTTAATTATTTCCTGCCCTTCTCAGGTGTTTGCCTCTGGGTATATTTATACACATTGATCATATTCCTTTTCAACTGTTCTTTTGCTAGAATAAACCAACAATCTTTATGTACGACTAATCATAAATGTCAGGCAGGAGTTAGTTAACAGGAGAAGGTAAGTGCTCTTTGAATTTGGACATATCCAGTTGCTCAAGGATATTAGTAATTATAAGATCCACGATGAGGCACATTTGGAATTAAATTTGCCTTGTTCAGTTGCAGAGGGTTTTGTTGCTGAGAAGTGTTTATATGTGACAGCTTTTTATGAAGAAATTTCTTGGACACATGACAGTTGTCCTATTTTTTCAACTGCTTCTCATTATATGGATTTTGTATATTAAATATACCTTCTGTCACTGAAACTTCCTAATCCGTTGAAATATCTATGCTAATCTCTTTTGCAGAAATGTATTTTATTTCCTTCTGTCTGTGCCTGATATTATATTAATGTATTTTATTAGCTAATCATATGCCTTCTGATTGTATAAGAACAGTTTGTGTCCTGTGAAGTTCAGTATTTTTTCAGTGATACCTTAAAGCTGTACACGAGGGAATCTGGCTAAAGGTAGATCAGCAAGTTCAGTGCCTTTCAAACAGTGACATGCTGACATGAGTGGGACCTGCAAGTCTCTGGTTATTGCTAAAATGTGAACAAGTGCGTGTTGTGGTGAGGACATGATACTACTATGTTCCTTAAATAGCTTTCAAAGCTACACAAGGCTTCAAATTTACAAATATATTCACAAAATATCATTTTCACCCAAGATTTCACCCCGTTTCTCTCTTCCCACATTGTGTATAATGTCTTGCATTAGGCAGCTATTATCCCCACTCCCGTTGCCATTTGTCTTTAACAGTCCTGTGTTGCTGCAGTTCTCCCACGTAACAGGGAATTCCTCCTCAGCCCCCTTATTCATCACACGTTTCCTCCCAAGTTCAGTGTATGTTTGAATGAGGAGGAAGCAGTGAAACCAATAAGAGTTGGGCAGAATGCTGTTGTCACTGTTATCTGAGACTGTGTCCCTTTCAGATTTAATAGAAATTGTCCATTGCATCAAATGTTTAATAGCAGAGGTGAGGTTTTAGCAGGTACATTGTGGTTTTGTCAGAGTATAATTTGTGTAGGAAGATACTTGTTGATGCTTTCAGAGAAATTTTCCCGTTAGTACATCGGGAGACAAATTTTTCTTCACCCATCTTGAAGTTTAGAAAAGCTGTTTATTTCTCTTCAGGAAATCCCTGTGGACCTGTTTTTAGTTACTCTTCATTCTTCTCACCCACAGAAATTTTCCTGACAGTGGAAAACAGCCTCCAGGATGATGTGATTATAAAAACATATAAGCAGTTTATTGAGTGAAATCTGTTTGGAAAAGATCAGAGAAACACGTGTAATCCACTTCACCATCCCATAGGTTGCTCTTTGGTGTAGAATAACAGCAACCAATCATGGTTTGTATTTTGTGATTGATTTGGGAAGTACTATTTGAGTGACCGAAACATACCTCTTGCTGCTAAGCAAATCTAGTAATCATTCGTTATGTATCATCAAATTACAAGGTGTTTACTGGGAAGAATTCCATTTATTTTTCTTTCTTTCTATAGCAGTCCCCATTTTTAACACCTTGAGCACCCAGTGTGATCCCCATAACAGAGAACGGATGGTGTAGGAAATCACAGGTGTTTAAAAGATTATTTTGTACATCTTTGCTATAAGTATCCAGTGTGTCTGGATAATTATTTTAATTACTTTTTTTGAGTGAAGGCATTTATGTATGCTGTGTATAAAGATGCTCACTCTTGCACACACACATGCACTCTCCACTATGAGGACAATGGTTTACTCATCTCACTAGATACTCTGGTTTATGCACTGTGCTTAAGGCATTTATTTCATGTTGCCCTTTATGTGTGGCATATCTTCAGTATTCCTTGTAATGTTTATCAGCTCATAAACTTCGCAGGAATAAAGGCTTTCAGACTGGCATTTCTTTTTTGGGAATTCTTGTCCATTATAGAGTCGAGCTGTCAGGTTTTGTGCAAACTCTTAAAGGATAAGAGTCACTACTAATGACTTCACTACTGTGTTTTTATGGCATGCTCTCTCCAGGATTGTATTTGGAAGGCTAAATACTAAAATTCATATGTATAAACAGAGCTTTATTAAACACCAGTATGATACTTTAGGCTGCTAATAAAAAAAATGACTAAGACTTGTCTAGGGAAGAAACAAAAAGACAAAATTTATTGTTCTTAGTATTTTAACTGGAATTCTACCTAAAATGAAGAGTTCCTCTGTGATGATGTATAAATGCTTTTGGTTAGCTTGTATAAATGATGTCCATCAAAGTAAGGGGCAATTATGTTTAAACCCTGAGCACATTTTATCTCGGGAATAACTTAGTTCATCTGAGTTAGTGGTAGTTATTCTCAGAAAATCAGAATTGATCCTTTGACACAGTAAGAAAGATGGCTCCTGCAGTTTCTTTGAAGAAAGTTATTAGGTGATTGGAAAATGGTGATAATGTTAGTGAGGCTGCAGGAGAACTTGACAGTACTTGGCAAACAAAGCATTCTCCCTGCGTTTGTCTGCCCATGTAGCATTTCACGATAGTATTGGCAAGCAGCAGCCATTTTTTTTCTTGGTGTTGTGGCTAGGGCTAAAAAAAGTGACTTTCAACTTCCTTGCTGATACACAAATGGGAAGCAAGTTACATGGGTAACCAGATCTGTTACCATAATCCTGAATGTAGGATACCAAGAGAATTTTTTGAAGTCAGCAATGTAAAGAATTTCATCTAGTTTTTAAAATCATCATGTGGTCACACAGAGTAAAATAACAATTTAAAAAACAGGTATGCTTTGCCTTTAATCAATCAGTTGCTTCAAAAAAGTTACTTGCTCACTTTGGTCCCTACAATCTTTGATATTTGCAAATAATGGAAGCTATGTTTCAGACATGGTATTAAAATTTTGAGTGTACGGTGATGCCTTTCAGTCTCTAAAGTGCCTCCAGTCAAACGACAGGCTGTGAATGACTGTTCTAGATTAACTCAAAGTAATCCTCTTGAGCACCACTCTTAGTCAGAAAAGCCAGTCCATCGGTGGCAAACATATTGTCTAGAATTCTGTCTAGTTTTGATCATCTTTAAAAAAATAAAATAGAGAAACCTTATCAATATGTAAAGCTGAAAAAGTGAGGTAACTGTGAGATTCTGAGACTATCGTCCTCTGTAGTAAAAGTATGGTCTCCCAACCTAGATTGTGATTTCTCAGAGCAGTAAGGAAAATAATCATACTGTAGATTTCCCAGAAGTGACTTTTTAGAAGTTAAAAGTAAGGATTATCAAGGTATCCCTTGTATGAAATTTCCATTTTCGAAGACTATGAGCTGCTGCTTAAACCTTCCTCAATCAACTCTTTCAGTGGAGGTACATTCTTTAACTTTTCAATCCGTGTGAAATTTCTGTTTCCCCTAGAGATGCTGAATTTCCCAAATAATTTGTTTTCTTGTAATTTTGACTCTTCTTGTTTGCATGTATATGTACACACAAATATCTTCTCACATTTGTTACTGTTCTTTCAAGAAAACTAGAAAAGGTCAAAACACAGAATCTGTTGTGTTTGCAGGTTTGAGCACCCTTCAGCAAAAGCATGTGCACCATTTTCCTTCAATTTATTTCTGTTAAGGGAAGTCCTAATAAGAGATTTTGCACAAACAGATGAAGTCACCTAGTTTGCAAATTCATAACGTACATGGTTGTGGAACTTTTGAATTAGTTTTTGATTTATTTACTGGATGAGTCTTCTTATTACTCTGGTGGGCTTTGCAGTATAACATAAATCTTCTTCATTGGCATTCTTCATTTCAGACTTGAGGATCTTCAGGTAATCACTTCTTTTGTATATTCAAGCAGCCTGTATTTGGTATCAGATAAGCATTTCTGTTCGTAGGGTGCCTTTACCAAGGGATCTTTTTAGTCATAGTGTGTCAGCCTCTTGTCAGGTTTGCCCTTTGTATCATTTGACCTTGAGCTGAATCTTTCACAGCTCCTGTCTTTCTGTTGGGCTTAATCCGTTGTCAGCTGGCCCCAGGAGAATCCAGCTTATCTGTTCCCTTTCTCTTTGGTGTGTAGGATAGCTCCAAGAACTGAAGCAGATCCCTTCCGGCTGGAAACACCTGGTGGTCCTCTGATCATGAGATAATACATAACCTGAGCAAATCAAAAGGGCACCACTAGCAATTGTTAATCACAAAGAGTTTACCTGAAAAATACATTTTAAATGTACAGTTAATGGTATGGGTTTGTTCACTGTGAAAAATAATTGCATAGATGTTTATGCAATCAAATACTATTCCATAGATTGACTACTCATAAATTGTGCTTACTGTTTGATGGCTGAATCGTTCTCTTTTCCCAGACTGAAAGGGTATAATCAAGAGAAAAATGAAATTATTTTCCATTGATCTCCCCAGTGAGCATAGACCAAATCCAGCTGGACAGAGCATTGTCATTTAAAGAAGTCTGTGGTCTTGGAAGCTGTCCCACAGTGACATCTCCATGCTGTTACATATTTGACAGGGAGTAAAGAGAGGGGGAGGTGTGAGTGGATCCGGGTGGGAGCTGTTAGTGTAGCTTCATCAGGAATGCAGGTAAAATGTCTGCATTTTGTATCAGATGTTCTTACCTAAATTGCTAACACAAGTATCTAACAGCTTTTAGTGCTTGAATGTTTCTTGATGCTACCTGTCTTGTCTCAGAAAACAGAATTCGGTAATAAAAGGCCTCTTGCCTCTTTTCCTCCCCTGGCCCGTAGCTGTATAAAAAGCTGCTAGACTTCTGCAATGTAAAAACACTACTTTTGCAAATGCTGTAAATTCCATCGTAGGTTCATTTCCAAATGCCTCCACTGCTGCTTGGGTTTGCTCTGCAAATTTCAAGCCCGGTATGTCTGTGGAACAACTAGGTGACCTTTTCTCATCTGCCAAAAGTGTAATTCCAATACAGACTAATAGAAGTTATAAAAAACTTAAAATGTTTCCCTTTCAGTAGAAAAGTAGTGTTTTGTTCTGCAGAGCTGATAATTTTAAAAACATTTAGGCACAAAGTACTAATAGCAAATTCTCATGAAACAGGAAAAACGACACAGAACTCTCCCTGTGAACTTATACAAAATCTCTCAGAAAAGTTTAGTGTTGATTTGTCACTATTAAGAATGTGTAATTCTATATGTAAATTTTATTTTGTTATTATATTACTGTTAAACTGTTTTATCTTAAAATTTGAAACCAAGCCTTTCTTTATTAATATGGTATTCTTACTAGAAAGCCCACAAAGATTTTAATTTTTATTTATTAATTTTACTAATTAATTTTACTAATTAATTTTAAATTATTTTGAAATGGAAATTTGTGAACTATCATAATAGATCTTAGGAAATTTGTTATAGTGTCTGTGGTAAATTAAAGCTGTGTATAGAATTTTTAAGGTTTTAGTCCTTTGAATCTAGTGAATCAAAGAATTTTAATTTGATCTCAATTTTTCAGTGTTCCATCTGTGTGAAAACAATGTGTTTTTTAGAATTCTGCATCCAGAAGTTTTTTTTCTCTTGAGAGTAAAAAATAGGGTAGAGCAGAAGCTTTTGATAAGATTTCAGATAATCTAATTTTCAACTACATTAATAGTATTTTAATAATCAAAGCAATCAGTATTTGATGTGAATACCATTGGTGTTGAGTGGAATTATTTGCTAAAATTGGAATTCTTGACTAGGAAGTCCTGGTAGTTTTTAAAGCGCGCCATTCTACCCAAAATAAATGTTTTTCTTCCTAAGATTAAGTTGCGTAATGGAACGATTATTAGACTACTTAGTTTCATGTTTGTGATTTAAGTTGACTTACTAATGCTGTAAAGTGTTAAGTACATGAATAAAAATGCACATTATACTTAATTGGAACATGCTTCAGGGAAGCTATTAAGCAAAAAACCCCAAATAATTACCTGTCATAGATAATGATGCTTTCCTAAACTTGCATCTTTGTGAGATGCTTAAAACTTTATGTTTAAATGTTGGCAAGTTCAGGTTATAAATTTAAAGCAAAATACTGATAACTCTGTGTTCTCCTAATTTTACAGTACAGGACAGCTGGCTTTAAATTTTGACATTCCTAATTATTTTACATCCCTCTGTTTTCAGGGCTGTGTTTGTCAGGTGGTTTAAGTTCTCTTTCCCAGGAATGATCTGGATATTTTTTCAACAGTATTTTAGCTTTGAAAGTGTTTTTATAAAATATCTGGTGCTGAAGCCGGAATGAAACACTGATGAAGGATGTGGAGCCCCTAGGTTTGGTTTTCTCCTCTTGAGAGCTGGTCTGGAGCCTGTGTGGGGCTTGGGTGCTCTCCTCACCTCAGCAAGCTCAGAGGGGAACAGGAGCTTCAGGGTTCAACATTTGGGTGGTGACTGAGAGAGATGAATGCTGTTATCTAAAAACTGTTGGAGACCTCGATTTAGGGCTCTCCTTTGCCTACCAGGATTCAAATTTTTTTCCCCTAACCTCTCAGTTGTATTGATCCAGAAGTAGAAAAAGTAACGTGCAAAAAAGTTCTTTAAGAGATTAGTGGTATAACATTAACATTTGAAATTGGAGAGAGACATTTTGACAAGTAACATGCTGTGAATCAGATTTTTGTTGCTGGAGGATTGTCAGCAAGGTTTCATCTTTTCTGTGTATATTTTGAAAAGCCAAAAGAATCAGATACTGTTGTTTCGTAAGCCTACAGAGACATGATTTTAACCTGTGCATTGAGGAAAATGAACTTTTCACTGCCTTCAGAGCATGGCCACATTATTCCCTGTCATTAACTCCAGTTGGCTTAAGAGCAGAATTTATAAGCAGAACTTCAGGGTATAGAAAAATAACAGTAGGAGATGAATATGTAAGTAACAAATACCGTGTTTCCATGGAATTGTGGGGAAGGAAGACAAATAAATGCATTTTACATACATTACCATGGATGCAAGTAGATGATTCTTAATGTTGTAAGAAGGGAGAGAAGAACACTCTTGAAAATGCTTCTCAGGGATTGAAGTCTCACATGATGCATTCTATGTGTTCGTGTCCATTGGCATGAGGGGGAAAAAAGAGAGTTCTTTTTTTGATTGCCAACATTGGTACAATGGGAACATCTGAAATACAAAGCCTACTTAATATGAATGTTTTAATTATATATTTATTAAGAAGTAATGTTTCTTCCCTAGATAATATATGCAAGGAAGTCATCAAGGACAATAGTTTGGAGAATTAGTAATTAAATTTTTGTAGAATATGACACATCTTACTTTTACAATCCAGTGGAAAGCAGCAATTCTTCTAAGTGTTAATCAAATAAAATCAGACTAACTTTATTACAAACTACTATCCTGTGGTGTATATGGGAAAGGTTTAGGTCCTTTGCACACAGCTCTGTGTTAGAAAATTGAAAAGCTGAACATTTTTTATTTACTGCAGTAAGACAGATACTTGGACCTAATATTTGGAATAGACTTCACCATTTCTTTTGCTCTGCTTACTGTTAATAATGTATTTATGGCCAAATTGACAAAAAAAAGGTTCAGAATTTAGTATTAATATCCCAGAGACAACCTCAGGAAACAGTTTCTGGCACTGTGGGCAGATCAGTAACACTTTGACAGTTCATCTAAGTTCTTAAAAATCTACATACAAGGTTTTGTCACAGTTTTTACTAGGCTCTTCTGCTGCTTCACTGACCTTGAAAAGCCTTTGCTCTTAGGGAACCTTGGTCCTTCTTTTCCTTGCTTGTTAAATTACACACAGTGTTTATAGAGGATGAGCGGGAAGAGTTATGAAAATAAACTTACATAGACATTATTTCAAACAAATACTAACTTTTGGTCTGAATCTTAAGTTTCCCACAGGGAAGCAACAGTACAGTGGGCTACGGATAGCTTTACAGGCAGATTGAATGCAGACCTGCATGGAGATGAAAAGCATCTGGTCACACTGTAATGTTGTCATTGGAGCTCCCTCTATATTCATGTGGTATGAATATAGAGCAATTTCAGTGTTAATATTTTACAATTTGGCACTTGATTGTGGAGCTTATATTTTGAGCAGGTAAAAGCCAGTTTTGTCTGGCTTTTTTTCATTATGAGTTTGTTAGCACTCTTCTAAAATTCTGACTTGTGTAAACAGAAAAAAAACCCTCTAAACAGAAACTTCAATAAAGCTGTTATTTCCAGTTCTAGTGCAGCATATGACTTAGCACAAAGTCAGGTTATTTACCCACAGATGTCACTATCATGGAATATCTTCCTTAAAACAATTTGATTGCTTCATTTTAATGTCTTGTCTATGTCCCCACAGCATTTTGTAGGAAGAAGATTCATAAATTTATTATACAATAAAGATTAAACAACATTCTTTTTCCTCAAACCTGCAAAAATATTTTGGTTTAGAAAATATTGTAGCAGAACATTCAAGGTAGACTCTCTCTGGATTTTTATCTAGCTTACACATACCAGTTCTTTCTGTGCACCACTTCTAAGGTACAGTCATTTAGTTGCATTTCCATCCACTTAGAGTTCTGAAGCATCATCTTGATCTTCTCAACCCACCATTCAGTTGGTGAGATACTTTTGCCTGGTCTTGACAAAGGCAGTCTTGTCCTTCTCCTATCCCCTCAGGATTCTGCTGTAAAGGAATGGTATTTCTAGCCCATGCTTATGTAACTTTGTAATACCACACACAGAATTTTTCAGTTGTTTTCCTCCTCTATGGTACCACACAGAAGCTACTTGTCTTCCCTTTCCTGGTTCTTCAGGACTGGTTCCCATTCAGTTGTCATTCTTTTACCATTCACTATTTCTAACAGGCTAAACCTTACTCTGATACCCATTGTAGTGAGTTGAACTTTCATAAACTGACTTCGAAGTCCCTCTTAGGACATCTGTAAACTGTACAAATAAATCCCACTTAGGAAAAGGTGCTATCATCACCTTCTCTCAGCATGTCAAACCCTTTGAGGATTTGGGGGCACTGTAACTCAGCTGCCTGCTTTGTGTTACATCTTTTTTTGTGGGCTTGCAGCATGATCTGAATCAAATTTGAGACCTAAGCTTTGAACAGTGTCAGATGGACTGTGCTAAAATTCCTGGCTCAAGAAAATAACAAAGGGAATAAGCACCATAGGGATAATGTGTTACAATTGTAGAAGACCAGAAAAATTAAGTAATAGCTGCAGTTGTGACAGGCTGATGCTTTCAAGTGTGCAGTGTATGCTGTGACTGCTGAATCAAGTCATCTTTCTTTTAAACTTTCCATTTTGTTTCTTCTGTTGAAGTTAGGAATCAAAAGTTTCCTGCTCCATGAATGACAAGAATCAGAGAATGAATGTACACTTGTGATTAATTTTCAGCAATTAACAATTTGCAAGCAGTTTGAAATTTATTCTTGGCATTGAATAAAGAGCTTTTGGAGAAATAACCAAAGATTTAAAATTCTGAATTTGCAGCTTGGGAGAGGGAAGTCAGAGAAATTTGTTGAGGTCCTTCTTCAGTAGTAAGAATACATTTGCTAACAACAGTGAATGTTTATTAATGAGGAACTGTATCGCTACTTGAAACTGCTGCTAGACTTTTGGGAAATGTTCTGTTGAAAAGAAGTAGCTAAAATGTCAATAAGAGGGATTTTATTGTAGGTATCATGTCTTCTGTAATTTTAGATACTGTAATGCATGTGAGCTTTAGATGTTAGCTGAAGTTACTTGCTTATAAAGTTAACATTTATCTTGATGAGGCTTTGTGCTATTTAGGTTTTAGGTCTGATCTTATGCCCATGTCAGCTGTTGCTGGAAATGATAGAGACGTTTGGAATCTGAAAGAATCAGCTTCACAAAATCATCATGACTCCTTGAAAGAGTGATGCCAGGTTCCCAAATGAGTCAAGCCATATTGGAAAAATCTGTGGACTCAATTTACATTTTTTCTGAGAGAATCATGAAGGGATGTGCTGATAATTCAAAAGTCTCTTCTCGGCTACCAAGCACATTGCCATTCCACTGGCTACCTTCCATCCAGTTTTCTGTTTTCTGTGGTACCACTCTTATGTGCCAGTGCAAATGAAAATAGGAACAACCATGGTGTGATTAGCATGGCAGCATAAAGAAAGTATATTTTTTTCCTATTTAAAGGCCAGTAATGAGGAGCTAAAAATGATAAAAATTAGTATTAGAAACTCCCTTTAAACGTGTGATGTAGTGAGAATGCATGAGAGATCTGAATTTTTTGGAAGCTCTCAGGGTGGAAATGAAAGCATTGCTTCCTGAGCTTTGGATGACATTCTTCCTTTCCCACCCAAGACAAAAGGATTATTGCAGTTCCGTATCCCTGGATCAATTAAATTCCTCGTAAGCTAATTTATTCTAGACAGCGCATTTTTCTAATTGCACGTGTTCTGTTATTTCACTACTCATAAATGCTGTCTAGAGAATAACCTTTACAAAGGATGAATAAGAATTTTCTGCATTTTATTGTCTTCAAGGTTCCACTGGTGTTTTCCATTTTTGGAAAGTAAAAGATCCAGGGTTTAATGTTTTCCAGGATGCTGACAAATTATGTTACAGGTCTTACCTTGGCAATTGAAGTAAATAGGGACCATAAAGGCTATTCTTCAACTTTTGCTGTTATTTTTCCTTATTCATGAAGCAGTAGAAGCACCTAAGATTTGTTTTAATTTCAGACCACTTTATTGTTACCTCTAACATGTGCAAATTAAGTATCTATTAATAATGTACATTTCTTACTGGGTGATTGAATGGAACTTCTGTTATTGTCAGTAAGTTGCTTTCAGAATTTTCTATCCGTTATTCTAAAAATCGACTTCCCAGTAACATCATTCCATAAGACACACAGAACTTTTTATCTGTTTTTTAGGGTTGTGACTCTCAAATGAGCATGTCAGAAGTGTCCTGCAGTGAGAGTACCTCCTCTTGTCAGTCTCTGGTACATGGCTCAGCTCCAGAAATCCTCATTGGCCTCCTTTATAATGCTACAACTGGAAGATTATCAGCTGAAGTGATAAAAGGCAGCCACTTCAAAAACTTGGCAGCGAACAGACCACCCAGTGAGTGAAAATCTTTTTTCATCCTAATGCTTCTCTACTGGTGGGGCTCTCGGTAGCAAGGACTTCAATCCTATCACTTAGTCTTACCCAATCAAAATGAAATGGAGCAATCATCAACTAATCTGTTTCATGTTTTATATTTCTAGTCAGTTGGGAAATAGCAAAAATCTAAAATTCAAAATATTAATTGTAAGTTGACAAGCCTGTTTTAATTTTTCATGATGACTGACTAATAAATTACCTTTATCATAATGATTAATTGCTAAATTACTAATGCCTCACATCACAGGCCAAGAATAAAAAGTCAGTGTTTAAAGAGAAAGTACATGCCAGTTAATATTAATATAAACATTCTGAACAGTTATTGCTGTTCCTAGAGGGGTTGATACTGCAGTCTTTAATTGCTTATGTGCCTGTATATATGTGGTAATATATGTAACTTGGGAATGTCAGTGAAGACAAGGAGCAACCACTTGAGACCTTTTCCATATTTACTGTACAGGAGGAATGTTCACCATCAGAAAGGACTTGAATTGTGTCTTCAAGCATTTGTTCAAAAATACATTTGTCTGAAATATGTGTGAACTTTATATACTTCTTAACTGGAGCCAGTTGGAATGGAGAGACTGTTGTTACTGTCTCTAGCTCTTTGACATAGCTTGCTAAAGTTCAGTAACGAACTTCTTAAAATATATTTTTTATTGTTTTTTAAGATGGTGTGTCTGATTTACACAAGTGTTATTAAGAAAAACCTACCTGTTCCATTTGATTTTGTCTGAAGGCTCAGGTTTTAGCTACTCTTCGTGTTTTTTAAGCCCCAGATTAGTATGGCACCAGCAGATTATCTGCTACTGGATTATGTATTAGGCTGCCAATATTTTGTAAGTGGTTAGCACGTCTTACTTTATCTTCAGAGTTTAAGAAGTAAGCCAGACTTGATACTGATGCTTGTTCTTTCTCATTTTTTGGACCCATGTTTATTCTGTTCATTAATTGGCTCACCTTACTCTGCTTTGTTTTCTCTATACTTCTCACACTGCTGGAGCCAGACTTCATTAACATGGCCAGAGAAGGAAGGCAATAAATGAATCTCTCATATTTTATATAATTGGGTAGCTGCCCCAGAGTCACCTATTTGGAGACCAAGTGTAGAAAGAGATGGGGGAAGCCAAAGAGGTTCAAGGACACTGGGGTGTGGGAAGAAATGAAAGGGAGAGAAGAGACCATGTGTTCTCTTAAAGCAAAACCAGATGCTTATCTTTCTGGACTCTCAGAGACAGCCAGTTTTTATTTAATATTCAGAATATACAAGTTAGGAGGGGTTCAGTACTTGTTTTGAAAACAGAGATGTTTATTCCCTAGTATGTTAATTGCCAAAATGTGCTCAGTGGGCCCATGCTGTGTAGCTAACAGTTGTGTGTCTCTCTGGGGTCAAAAATCTGTTTCCGATTGCAAGAAAGGAGCCTAGAACATGGCATGTAGCCCTGTAATACCATGTTCTGTCTAACCTTTTTGGAGGGAAGATCTTCCATGCTACCTTTTGTCATACCCTGTGAAGGATAGGGGGAAGATTTGATATTCATAATAACAATAGTCCTGTTCTGTTTAGGCAAATGTGAGTTCAGAGTTCTGTTGTTTGGAAAGCTGGAAACTAAGGAACTTTCTGGGTCTGGTAAAACCATGCACCGAATATTATGGAATCCAGATTTCCCTTTTGGGCTGTTTTGTGCCAACTCCCTCCCCTCGCCCCAGCAGTGGTGGCACCTTCTTTTAAACTCCTGGACCCAGGTCCATGCCACTGCCATATCCTAACTCCCTGCTGAATACATCGTGGACATCTGCAAGCCTCAGTCTGTGCCATCATTTCCACAAAATGAAAACTAAGGCACATAGGGATGATGATGATGTGATGATGGTGATGATGATGATGATGAAGAAATGTCCTGGTCACATTTGTTGTTTGGACTATCAGTGGTCCAAAATCATGAGAAGTGCTGCCAAGTACATGAGCAGTTCAGTTTTCATTCATGTATTGAGGAACTGTGATAGAAACAGGAGCAATTACTCTTTCCCACATTTCTGTAGTCTAGGGCTTGTGAACCTATGAATTTTTGTGAAGTCCTTCTGCAGCAAATATGAACTGAATACTAAATTTCTACTTCTTGCTCTAGTACGTGCTCCTCTGCTGCATATTTATATGTTACCTAGTAACTCATTTAGCAGTTTAATACAGGCAAATAGGCCAAATCCTGCAGGCAGCAACAGTGGATGTGTCTTCTTTGTTTCTCTGTGTGACAGTTAATATTTTGTCTGAGAAAAACATGCTTCTCAGCTTTCCTTAAAGTTTAGTTGAAACAGGGTATCAGCTTTTGCATATTAAATGCACGTGTATGTATGCATGCACACACACATTAAATCCATAAGAATGTGGATTTTAACAAGCAAGATCTTTACATTCTAGAGGCCCATCACTGAATTTCAGATATAAGTCCCTCAGCTATTTTTAGAGATTACATTAGAGTCATTCTTGTGCCCAAGTTCATCACTACTCAAGAACTGAAGTATTACAATCAAATATCAGTAGCTATGAAAGCTAAGGGCAAAACCAGTCTGGTTTTCAGTTCAGTGATTTTTCATTTTATTGCTTTTAATATTTGAAGTTTAATTATTATGTGCAGTTTTTCTAAATATGCTGGAGTTTGCATGAAAAAGCATAAGGTTTGACAAGGATACAGTGATTTTTACCCAATCTGCTATAACTTAATCATTTGCATGATTCTTGCTATGGTGAGTGTGGTTTAGAACCCAGTGTCTATTAGTCCTAATAGAACCCAATATGTAAGCAATGTAATTTTTGTTGAAGATTATACAGAAACTGCACAAAATTTTCATTTCATTAACTTTTACCTAACAATCCTCTTGTTCAGTCCTTTTTCTGATCTATGCTGCTAAGGTTTCATGTTCTTCCACTCCAGTGAGTAGTGTTTCCTCTTAAACTTTAACCTTTGATCCTCTCTCACCCAACTATTGACATCTGGTCATTATTTCTTTTACTGCTTTCCACCCCCTGTTGTCAGACGGACTGTTCTGTTGTCTAAAACACTTGATAGGTGGACAGGTTTATATAATCCGAGGTGAGTTCCTGTAGAAACTAATTGGATGTTGTCTTTTTCATGCAAAAGAAAACTTGCCAGCAGTAAAACATCCATGGCTGCCTACCATACAAGTTTATAAAAGTATATGTTTATTTTTTGTGGCACTCTCTAATGCAAAAGTTGCATTTATCTCTGATTATGGATGTTGGGGTTTCAGTGTACCTGCAAAATGAAAATACTTGATGTGTTTCTTTTAACAAACTCCAATCTTTAATTAATATTATCCATTAACATGAATAAGATAGGAATAAAAATGAAACGTGAGATTGTTTTATACAATTTTGAATTTCCTATAATTAGTTAACTTCATGAAATGCACATCCTTCTGCAGGAGCATGGTTTGGTGCTTTCGGTCCAATGAAAATAGAGCTTTAAAAATAAGGGTTTATACCCAAATGCTAACATATAATGTGTGCTAACTGCATCACTTGCATCAGCTTCTTAAGTGTATGCTTAAGATCTCTGTACAAGCTACTTTTTGAACAATCATCTTGAATTATGCAAAAACTTGCTTTTCTTTAAACATGCAGTAAATGTATTCCTTAGTGAATCTAGGAATTAGTAGTTTTTTTGTATTGTGTAAACTTCCATCTTTGAATGCACTTTGCTAGCTCTTGGTTTTCAAAATAAATAAAACTGAAAAGCCCAGAATGAGAACCACATCCATGCAGAGATTATTCCTAAGCATTTTATCCTGGCTGTTTTGATATCATC
Source organism: Machaerirhynchus nigripectus (assembly GCA_013397975.1). Lineage (NCBI taxonomy): Eukaryota > Metazoa > Chordata > Aves > Passeriformes > Dicruridae > Machaerirhynchus > Machaerirhynchus nigripectus. The sequence goes on along the minus strand of VZRQ01010146.1, from coordinate 1,495,348 downwards.
GCTGCATATTGACATTATTATTTTTTTTCCCCTTCATTAATTGCCTTTATTCCACTTCATTTATCCATATTCTTTGAAATTTCAGTGATATGCTTTACAGTGTTGTGGCTAGTTGGAGCTTGCTAAGTGTTAATGCAACGTAAGTCTGTTTAGACTGAACAAGGGGGTCGATGGGAAGAGGATTATGAGGTATACCTTTAACTTAACCCATGTACAGAGCACTGGAGCTTGCTCATTCGCTAGTGTGTCTGTAATATTTTGTTTACTTGTCATCTTCCCATGTGTCTGAGCTAAGCTGTGTTCAGCCACCCTGGTATACACCATATCCTTGTTCCTTGTCAATACCTCGTTCTGCGAAACTTCCGTTCCAAGGTGTCTGACATTCCACGATGTCACTTCTTTTGTAGATACATACGTTAAGCTGACACTGCTGAACTCGATGGGGCAGGAGATGTCCAAATGCAAAACTTCAATCCGCCGAGGGCAGCCGAACCCCGTGTACAAGGAAACCTTCGTTTTCCAGGTGGCGCTGTTCCAGCTCTCGGACGTGACGCTCATACTGTCTGTGTATAATAAGCGCAGCATGAAGCGAAAAGAGATGATAGGGTGGATTTCCTTAGGTCTCAACAGCTCAGGAGAAGACGAACTCAATCACTGGACTGAAATGAAGGAATCCAAAGGACAGCAAGTCTGTAGGTGGCATACTTTACTGGAATCGTAATGGATGGTAGAAAGTGCAGTCGAAGTGGTTCTTAGGGAATTTGTTCTCCCGGGAAGATGATCGTCCCTGGTCGCAATCTGCAGATGTGTTGTGAGAGTAAAAAGTGGAAATTGAGGTTAACATTCCATCATAAAGGATGCACAACGTTCAAAATGGTGGGATTTAATATAGAATCTTCACTTAGTGTCATGAACTTCCTTGGTGTCAGAGAAGCCTTGCTGTACACAGATACGATAGTGGTCCCTTCCCCATCCACCTGATGCTGTATTTGTTTGGGTTTGTTTTGTGGTTTTCAACTCAGAAACATTTTGTGCAAGGTTCTCCAAATTAATGTAAGCTCCTCCTTGTGTACCTTTTGTATTGCTTTAATACTGTAGCTTCTGACCTGCCTGCATTCAGATTAAAGGTCAATAGTTTGCACTTTGAGAAAAAGTTAATGGTCTGTAAAGCATAAGCAAAAAAAAAAAACCAAACCACTGGTGAAAGAACACTTAATAATATAGCAAATAGAAATATACTGTTGTTTTGCACTGAGTTTCTTTCCAGGAGCTTAGTAAAGTAAGTTGTCATTTTTTGATATGCAGTTGGTTTGAAAAATACTAACATTTGGGCACCAGGTGAACTTTGACATCAAACTAAAGTTTCTTCAATCTGTGACAGGAACGAGCTCTATAAATGGCAAAAAATTGGGTTTTTCCCTCTTGCCTGTACTTCTGCCTAATCCAAAGAGACCAGATCATCAGTTTGGTCCCTTCCAAAACTCCTTAGACAGGTTGTACTGTAAAACTATGTAACTTTCTGTTGAAAGCATTTCCTGTATTCATGTATTCCAATGTAGGAAGCTCATAGGGCACGACTTTACTAAAATATATTTTCATTAAACAAATTGATACAGGTTTCTTTAAAATGTCAGCAATTGGAAGTTAGGTTGAAGGACTGTGAAGGAAGTGGCAGCAGTTGGACTACTCTGAATGAATGCAAAATACTATGGCTTTGCTTGAAACAGCTATCCATTCAGGTCTCTCGTGAGCTGTTTTAGGAATTACCACATGCTGTTTGTTGGAAGTAGAGAGCAGACCAGGAGTTTTTACCTTTCTTCTTGAAGAAGAGAACATCAGTAAGTTATTTTTCTAGTGATTTGCCAGCAATTGAACGAATGTTCACACACAAAATAGAAGTTTGCTTTGCTTATGTTCAGGTTGGGAAACACAGCTTTCTAATGATGCAGTTGAGAAGCTGCAGTATCACAAGAAAGTTTGCCATCAGATAAACACTCGTGGCATCCACTAAAATTGGGGAAATATCAGTGCTTCTGAGATTCCTATTTGTCCCAAAGCCTTTAGCTGGACTCACTCTAATTTGTTGAGTGCTGAATCTAACTCATATTACTGAAATTGTGCATTACTGAGTAAACATATTTTTAAAAAGCTTCCCAATTCAAATATTCTTTTCGCCTGTAATTACAAGCCTTGTTTATTTTTAACTGTTGCTGTATAGAAAGCAAGCAATTTCTTTTTTCTTATAAATGATGGTGATGTCTTACTAATATGAGACCTCACTGACTTCTAGCACTTGGTGGGTAGAAAAGTGTTGGATTTTGTTGAGACAATTGGTAGTCCAAAGTGTTCTCATTAGAACAGATTTGTTCCTCTTTAATTTCTTTATAATACCTTTGAACAATCCTGGCTTTGGGGTATACAGACAGTCAAGTACAGTGAGACTGGTGATGGTAAGTATGCTGTAATAAAGATATTTCACATGGTTCTCAAATTCCCACACTATTTAACAATTTCATTAAGTCCTTACAAAATCCATTAGGGATTTTGTAATTCTACGTCTTGGTTTATTTGGTGTCTTTTGAGGGATTTATTTGCAGAGCCAGGCTTTCAGTTTTTGTTGATTTAAAGATTTAAATGTTATTACAGGCCTTTGGTTTTTTTTTTTCCTCCTGATATTGCGCTGCTGCTTCATTTACAGAAGCTTTATTTACTAAATACAAATAATGCAAAAACTTTCTTTAAACAGGAACAGTCTTGCAGTAATATAATGCAGGTTGTCTCTCTCAGTCATTTTTGTTAGTCCAGTTTGTGAGATGTAGTGTTGAGTGTAGAATTTAATACAAAATTAACATTAATTTTATATGCATAAGGAAAATGCTCAGATTTTCCCAATCCTTTCAGCTTTCCATGTAATAGAAGCAATGACATAGAAGCTGTTGCAAAGCAATTTTTCACTGGATGTGGAAGTGGTTTTATCTATTCTGTTTCTGGATATTTGGACGATCTTTCCTAAAACTGAAAATTGTGTATTGATGGTTGTCTCTTTGTACAGGTTTTGTTATTTAAAATAATGTACAATATTGAACAGCAAGAACTGGGTCAGGTAATTCCAGTGGAGAACATATCATCACTAAACAAATGAAGAAGTCAGTTTGGAAGGTGCAGCAAATAACCTCTTACAGAACCAAACTGAACTAAACTGTGTCATGACTTGGGTTTCTGTTTGTAGGTTGCATTGCTTCAGCTTTGCATCTCAGCATTTAGTTTTTTAAGGCACTGAAATCTTAATTTAGACAGCAGAGATTTGTGGTACTCTGTGTTGGGCTCATTTGGGAAGAGGAATCTCTCTCTAGGACTTTTCCTAAAGTATCCAGGACCACTCTGTGCTTCACAGAAGAAGGATTGGTTTACTTGGATTTATACTGTACAAAGGCTAGGAACTGAATGTATAAAGGATGGAAATGAATGTTTAATTTTGAGGCAGTAGAATATAGATTTGCCATGCAAAACCGGTCACACCAATAATTGGATTCGCCTTGGGATTTTTGTGAGTTTATTACAGTACCAATAGCTGTCATGTTGGTTTTTTCTTCCTAGAATCCATTTTTATTATTTGATTTGTTTGTAATTTTGTTTTTCTTATTGCTTATGCAAACCTATACTTTTGTATTTGAAATCTGCCTTCAGCTGTTGTGGGTTTTTTAAACCCTACATAAGGGCTTGCACACACAGTGTGGTTTTGTGCATTCAGTTAGGTCTTAAGCACAGAACAGAATTGCTGAAGAACAAAGTATCAGTAATGAATTAGAGGCACTTGTATTTTCCCCAGAGTTGGCTGTGGTTTTTTTCATAGCTTTTTGTTGTTTGCCTTTGTTCAGAAGTACAGTAAGTACTTGAAAAAATGTATCAAATTAATTCCTTTTCTGTGTGCCAGCAAACCATGTAGAGATTGCAGATCTTGAATTGAATGTTTCCTGTCGGTGTAGCCTTAAATAATTGTAGAACAGTGACATTCTTACAGATTCTATTCTTGAAAGTATTGTGTCCTTTCTGTAAATGATCTGTTTGGTTTAGTGCTTAGAACATTTCACATAGGTCGTCCTAAAGTATTATAAATGTGAAAAGGTTGGTCAGTTCCTTTCTGTTAAGGGCAAGGTTGTGAAGGGCAGGACAGCCAAGCATGAAATCACTGTGCCGAAGGAGGAGAGGTTGTGCAGCACCTGCAGGACGTTGCTGTCTCCCACATCCGAGGAGGCAGGAAGGCAGCAGAGCCATCCTGCTGCTCCTGTTCAGCCAGGAGGGACAGGGAACGAAGGGAGCACTGGAAAGATGCAAAGCTTGGTCCTTGTGCTGCTGCCTCATGCTCAGGATGTGAGACATCCGCGTTGTAGCTGCACTGTGAGGTCTGACTGCAAAGGCAGAAGCGAGACAAGGTATAAGCTCTGTTATGGAAGAAATACGACGCAATTTCTAAATAAAATTGAAGTCCTCTAAGATAATTAATAATTAGGTTTGGAAATTTTGGGAGCCCTTGGAATGAATGTATGTGCTTTTGCGGGACCTGAACGTAGTTATCAATTTAGAAAATACTTGAGCTGCAAACATTTTATGGCATTTACTGTGGGAAATATTTTTACCTGTAAATTTTTGCAACAGCTTTTGATGGCAGATGCAGTGTCAGCATCAGTACCTTCCCATTTCCACACCTTTGGAGCAATTCTTTTGTTGTCTAAAATCTGTGTTTGTGTTCTTGGTTTATTCTCTTTTCTCCCCAATGACTCACTCCTGCAAACTCCCCAGGGCCCTGAGAAGCTGCGTGTGGCAGTCACTGGACCTTAGAGGTCAGGGACACTCTGTACTTTAAGGTACTGGTGCAAAGTTTCTGTGACCTGTCCAACTCCCAAAGATTTCTGAAATGCAAACCATCAGTTTTAATATAGTGAACCAGAAGAAGAAAACTTCTTTGAGGGAGACATTTTCATGTAGGAATTGAGTACAGATCACTCTTACACATCCCAATTCTAACAAAAAGTCTGGGGTGTAAGATCAGGGAATGAGGTTTGAGGGGAGGCCTTTCGGCCTGAGCTGTTCCAGCCTGAAACTAGCAACAGAATGCCTTTCATTGAGCTCAGAGTTGTATTGAGCCCTCTACTTATCATACTTTTCCGGAGGGAAAAAAGCTGTCCCGTTTATAGCAGTGTTTAAAATCGTGTCTTGTCTCTTGTAAGGCAGACTGACTTCCTCCTGAAGCTGAATTCTCAATAACTAAACATCCATTTAATCTTCCCACTGATGTGCATGCCTGCCTTGCCATTAATGTTAGTGAGAGGAGCCCATGGGCTTCAAGAGGAGAGCAGACCTCACCCTGAAAGAGTGAAGGGCAATAGGGTTGGTAGGTCAGAGGGGTGGTACAGCCTGGCACCTGCAACACAGTCAAATATTATTTCAGTTATGAATGAAGGCAGAAAACCAAACATCCGGATACTGTCACAAACTTGTTATTTAATGAGTATTTCTTATTTTTGTTTCTTCTTTTCCTCAGCTTTTGAAATATTTTTAAAACTTACTATTAAAAATTTTAAGGTGGTCCCCAAACATCCTGATTGTTTTAACTGGAACATTCAGCAATGTTTATTGTTAGAAGGAGCCATCAGGAATGTTCTGGTTTTTTAGTCTCTAACTCAACTGCTAGATTTTGTAGTACATCACAGCTGGATTTCAGACTGCTTTGTTCTGATGGTAGTTCTTGAGGGAAAAGTCACAGGAGCATTTCCTTGTCAGTGAATCATCAACACCCATTGAAGAGATGTCATCTGAGAGCAAGAGCATTAAAATAAGAGATGGCTTTGTACAGTAGCAGCAACAGTGACTCATATTCCGCTCTTGGAACCTTGTGGCCCTTGGAGGGCCCTGCTCAGAGAAACTGTGACATGTGAGTTGTGGGAGTTCATGTGTTCAGAGCAGTGCTGGTCTGTGTTGATGTCATGTGGCTTCTAAACCAGTGTATTTTACAGAGGGTAGATGGTTTTTTATTTGCCTTGGGTGAGCAGGGCAAGTGCCAACTGGCCTACAGTGACGTGGATTAGTTTAGCCTTAAGAACTTATCACTGCCCCTCCTTAAATTCAAGCAGGGTTTCTTCCTTTCTGCAGACTATGCAGGAATCTTATGCACCAGTATCTGCTTATATCATGTCTACCTGAATATGGCACAATTATTAGTGCTGGCAAGCTTAGTTCTTACATGGTGTGATGGTAGTAATGGATGGGCCTGGTACACGCTGGATCAGGTTTTGCTGGATCAGGTTTTGCTGTTCAGGCTTATGCTGGATCGATACAGAAACATGTATCGATTCCTTATGCAGAGGAATGGTGCCAGGAGTCAGGAAAGTGGGTGGTACTGCTCCTGTAGGAATGAATATCAGGAGACAGCTCTGCCCAGAAAAAGGGCAAGGCTGTCTCATAGCAAGAAGAATTAATTCATTTCCTTGGAAGCATCTACTGGTTGAGCTGGCATAAAGGCCCTACTCAGGAGAGCAGAAGCAGTAATACCATACCACTGAAGGAATACCTCATGGACTTTCAGGGATGTAATTAATGTCATCCTTTTCTCTCTTGTATCTGAGGACAAGAGTCTTGCCCATTGTATCAATATAATTTTTTTGCTGTGTTTTGCAAAACCCATGGACGCTGATTGCATGCTGAGGGTCTAAAGTGGATTGCTTTTTAACTTTTGGTTCATTTTCAGAGCGTGAGTTTGAATGAATTTGCAGAATTAACTGGAAGCATTATTATAGCTTTGAGATGTAATCTCTAGGCCATAGTACAAGCAAGGAGCAGGGCTTTGAACCAGTTTTGATAGTCAGTTTTGCAAATGGCTTATTATGACATTTTAAGAAAATTTCTAAGCAGTTGAATGTATTAGGAAATATTTACAAAAAAAGGAGATAGAGCAATGATCTTTTTTTACTATACAGCTAGTTTGCTGTCCTTTCCAGTAAACCACAAGGTTCATTAGTGCTCAGTACTGTTTCGTTTACGGTAAATGTTTTTAATGTGATTTTCATGACAAAGTGTAATTAGTGAAACCTTTTATTCAATTTTTCCCTTTATTTGCTTTTTTTAAGGAGAGATTTCTCCTTATATAGTATATATACTTTCTTACAGAGCTTTCTTACCTATTTTTGTATAAGATGATTTAACAATGTAAAATTAAATGCTCTATGAGCAAGCTATATCACTGTTAACGCAATCAAAAGTGCTAATATAATGACTAAGGGCCTGAACCTCCTGCCTTTTACTCAGGTCCTGGTTTAACCAGATGTCGTTCGTGTTGTGTAGGACCTTTCCCTGTAAGCACTTCCATCTATTCCTGAGGATGTCTCAGAGAAAGGCACTATTAACATGAATAACAGTGGTAAAACTGAGCCTCTTCTCCATTTTTAGTGGGACATCTGTCATGAGTAAAGGCTGCTGGCTCTGTCCCCAAGTGTAGTTTTAGATTATAGATCCCTTGATCTTCAGTGATTTTGAACTTGTTTTTTCTGGTGACTATAAGCTAATAACTGATCTTAGTGAATAGAAATATTGAATTGAGCTGTTACCAGCAAGATTATTAAAATGTGTTTCACATTTTAATTCATTCTTTCATTGGGATATAAGGAGTTGGATTTGTGAAGCATTATGTTGCATAGAGATAGCACACCTTCACCACATTTCTAAAAGGTATGAAATATATAGTATGTAGCATTTTCTTGCATACTTTTATACTGCCTGTACGTCACCGATGCACTCGGTGCCTTCCTTCTTTTGTATAAAACTTAATATGTAGAGAAACTGAAGTTATGGTGTGTAAGCAATGTCACTGCAACCGAAGAGATGTCTTAAACTGATTATTCCTAGTCCGGGAGGTTTCAAAGAGCAGTTCAGTTTAACACAATGCATTTTTTGAATCTGAAGTTTCCCCCTTTCCTTCCTTGCCCCCACCCCACCCCCCGTCCAAGAAACTTCCTCATATGGCTGTTTATTCTTAATTGATTCCTGTGTCTGATGTAAGTCACATGGTGTTAACCAAAGAACCAAGTCTGTTTCTAATTATTTGGACACATAATGGTTGGACTTGCAATTACTTAAAGACAAAAATGATATGATGGATCTCTGTTAACAAATATAAAATAGGCTTCTGTAAATGTGACTCCCAGCTGACAATTCCAAATACCTCTTTTCTGACTGGATGTGCATTGTTGTATCAGTAGCAAAGTGTTTGGATTGTGTTTCTTGGTGCATTTTAATCAAAATCCTATCACAAACAAAAATATCAGTGCTGTTGGATTAGCTTGGTTTACCATGTTATACCTTTATCTGAAGTGTGCTACTTTGAGAACAGATTTGGCTTTCCTGTGTCTGAAGTCCTGATACTGTACAATAATTATCTGGTGTATGCTGGTCTCACAGGAACAAACAGACTGATGCTGCATCATACGTACATTTCCTACCAGTGTCCCTTCATTGTACAACTTCTGTAATATAACACAGTTTTCAACTGCTGTTTCAACCTAAAATTCCTTAAATTTCAGTGCATGTATAGCCTTAAACATCTAAGACACCAAGCACAGTTTTAACGGGAATAGGTTATATTTGCAAGTCCTCTTTGTCTCAGAAGTCATAGAATTATTTTTATATATCAGTCAAAGATTGTAGAAAATGGGTACATTGCAGTCGTGTGATCAACCATGCTCCTAATTATATGCATTAAAAAAAAAACAAACCATTTTTAAACCAAAATGTTTTAGAGGGGAAGTATCAGTGCTCATTTCCTTTCTTGAATTTGTTTTTGTTTTCATACTTTCATTTCTGTACAGAACCTTGGTGCCCTTAACTAATAACTGTGACTGAATTCACACTGATTTTCAGTATCCCTTGAGCTGCTTTTCTTTTCTGTTCCTTTTTAAAATTGAATAGGCAGTAATTAAAATTCCCCTAAAAAAAACTTCCTTTTTTTTTTTTCACATTTTGACAGTAACATAATTAGAGCAAATGACTGTTTGCAGCTGTTTATGCAGCTTATTAAAGCCTGAGAACTTTCTTTGAAACTGTCATTATAATCCAGATGAAGACATACGTTTCCTGGCATTTCAGTCCACATCAGGTGAAAGCAGGAGCTCTGGCGATGAATGTGCAGATCTGCACATGGTGTGTCAGACCCTGAATCCCCAGAGGGATTTATAATTAAGTGTCACATTGTATCTACAGTATCTCCAGTCGTCTGTTGTCAGATACTTGTTGTTTTGTTTTCTTTCTTATTACCTAGCAAAAAACTACTTTTATCATTTTTGTGCTACTCTATATTAATCTTGAGGGTTTCCAGCGTGCAAGATCAGTTTAATGTTGTCAGTTCTCTTTCCGTAAAAAAACCCTGGACTTTCAGCATACACATCCCATTCCTATTCTGGGGAGAGCCAGAATGCCACCAGCTGGTTTTAGTTGTATTTACCTGTACAGCACAGGTAACGTCAATCCCATGTTAGTTTGATTGAAACATGCTATAGTATATTTTCAAACCATGGATCTGTCACAACATTAAAATAGTCATTTTGCATATCTGAAACTTTGCAGCTGTGAATTTGTATTTTGTTTATCTCTGTGAAATGTATTTTTGTCAGTTTGAGGACTTTGGATATTTCAAAGTATTTTCTGTACGTGAAATCAGCTTTTTGCATGTGAATTTAATTGCTGGAAAGTATTTAAAAAACAAAAGGAAAAATCACTTTTAAAACCTGTTGTTGTCACTTTCCTTTGGGATTCATTACATTGTAAACAAAACCAGACTTCACTGTTCAGAAGATAGTAATGCTTGGTCAACCATTGGAACTGCTGTCTGCATTAAAGAAAATATGTTTTTTAATTTTGGCAAGGTAATCCTAGCCCTTACACACGTTTCGGCTCTGTTTACAAATTTCCTAAGTATCCCCAATTCCCCGTCTGTTCCCCACAGGTTTTGTTGATGTTATGAACCTTCTGCTTAGAGAACTTAAAATTAACCAGTGTGACAATGTTCTAACAAATATGATGTGTATACTGGCAAATAAAGACACACTCAGGTGATCATTCTGTTCGACTTTATACAGTTTTCTTCTGGGGTCATCTGTGGTTCTCTTTGCTTCTTTGTCCCATATGCATTTCTTGGAAAAGATCTCATCTAACATATTTTTGCTTAACTTCTGCTTTCTAAGGAACAAGTAGGATGAAATAATTGAGGTTTGATTTAAACATGAAGAAACACTTGCCATAAGTAACAATTATTTTACTGTGACCCAGCTTAGATCTTCTGTACTATCCTCTGATGATTTCTGTGGTACCTGTTAAAAAAAAAAGCTTTCTGGACTTTCATGGCAGCTCAGCTTTAGGAGGTGTCTGAATATATATATATGTTTTAATACCTACTAGCATGCATTGAAAAAGAATTGTTGGAACAATTAAAGCATTTTTTCCTATCCTAAATGTGGGAACACTTGGTGTAAAAAGCTTTTTATTGTTTCTTCCCATTTTTGCAGATGAAGGGCGCATAGGGCAGTGACTTTTACCAGATGAAAGTGGAGAAAGGGGTGCATTTCTTTGCTGTATGATCCTGATCCTCTGGACCATCATCATCTGTGCAAATCCTAGGACTCCTGCAAATAGGATAAAATGGTACTGGCTGCTGTTAAGGCTAGCATTTTCCAAAGGCTGTACACCTAAAAATAACACGGCATTCCATTTGCAGATGGCTACATATTGGGTCTTTGGGAAACTTTGAACGGAGCACTTGTGACCATATTCTTTAGAAGATGTTGCAAGACATTTGGTATCCTTGTCTGTCAGAAAAAAATAGCAACCCAGGAATGTCTTTCTCCAGATTGCATAAGATCTGTTAACAGGTGATAATATGAAAAATACGCTCTCTAAAATGAGGATTTGAGAAGCTGTGAAAAGGTGGCAAAATTAGCGAAATAGAATCTGTAGACTGATAGTTGGTCACCAATTACCAACAGCCATTTTCTACTCAAAGATCACAGAAAAAAGAGTTACTGCACAGCTTCAGCTGCATGTGTGGTACCTTGCACTCACCCACGTTTCATACAAGTAACTGAGCAGAATTATGTGTAATGCTCGTAGTTGGTAATTAGTTGTTGTGAAACAGTAATTGCTTCAGACAGGTAGAGCCAAGCTACATCACTTTTAGGCAGATATTGCTTTATCTGTCAAGGGTTTTCTCTGAGTAATTGTCTTCATGTGGCAAATTAGATAGTATTTAAAATCCTTTGGAAGTCGCTTGGTTCTGAAGGTTCCTGTGGGCAAGGGCTATTAAGCATTTTTCCTGATGAAATTAGTAATTTTTTTTCCTCTAGTATTTTTGTTTTTACAGTCCAACAGTGCAGTTCTGATTAGGTGTTCTATTCATATTAGACATTTCATTTTACTTATAAATTAGCCCCCCTAAATGAACGAGACCCTTGCTAAGGCATTTTGTTACCTGATAATAATTTTGAGTAGCTAAATTTCAGCACAGGGATTCAAAAAACCAAACTTACTGTTGTTTTGGCATAAGAATAATAAGGATAGAAGGAAGAAAAAAACACAGAAATGAAAGAAACCCTCATCAAGTAACATCATGCAGCAAATCAGCTGGGCTTTAGATAAATGATTTATTATTAAATTTAAAACCTAATAGGTTTGTGTGTTCTGAGTGTAGTTTACACTGGTTTGTTTTCCACTTAATTAGAAGCCTTACATTTCATCTTATTAATAATGAAAATCCTCTTGTCAAATTGTGTAAGATCGTGTTGAACTAATATGTATATTTTAGAGGCAGAATAAAATTTCCCCTCATAGGCTTTCATATTATTTCATTGCATTATGCAAAAATTATATTTTGCTTTTAATTTTGCTAGTGTGAAGTAAGAAAACTTCATCTTCTATTCCCACCTGAAAAAGTCCTGGTTTCAAGAACTGTGATGAAGAGAGTTCAATCACTGTGGCCCACTATTTGCAATTAAAGCTTAAGTGCAAACAGAAATTCAGAATACCAGGCCAACTGAGCTTTACAAATGTAATGAATGTGGGTATAAGAGATAATAGTAATCAAGTCTAAAGTTATGTCCTGTCATATCAGTTCTTGTTGCAGTGGTTCAGCAGTTCAGAAAAGGAGCAGGTTTAAACATGCCAAAGGAGACCAGATTTGTGCTCCATTTGCTGTTAAAGTACACATTTCCCATGATACCACAGCATTTTCATCTGCAGAGACCTGAAGTAGCAATAGACTAAAACGTCAGTCACACAAGCCTTTGCTAATTGATGCCTTCACCGGAAAATGTCTGGCATTCTTAGGAAACCAGGGAGATACAGAATGCAGAATTTATTCATATTCATATTTTTAAAAAATAGGCAGGAAAAGGAAAAGCCACATAATCAGCTGTTTGATAAAGCTCCAAATCACTCAGCTAGGCTAAAGGTCATGAATATGTAGCTAGACCTTAGTAAGCCTCAGTGGCAAATCATCACACACGCTTGCTGCAGTTTCCTGAGACCGTGTAAAACACTTGGGAGCACAAGCCAGGCCAGTAGGCTGAGAAATGGCATTAACCATTCAGCCTTTGCCATCTGTCGCCGTGCAGCCACGCAGACACTTCTGATGGAGTCGTTCTGTGTCTCCTCATTTCGGTTTTTAACTGAGCTTCTTCACACAGGGCTTGCCAGCAAATACAAAGTACTGTCATCCACAGCACTGCCATCCTCATTCTCTGCTAGAATTCCTTTTTTCCTCCATGTCATTGATATATCCAGGCAGTAAATGACCTGGCATACTATTAAATTAATCAGTGAAACTGATGCACATCTTTGAAAGATAGTATGAAATACTTTGTAAAGCATTGCTATGTAGAAATTGCTGCCCATGGTATTATATGCAGAAGAATGCTTTTCTGCTTATGCTTAAACATGCCAAATAGGTTTGCTGAATACCTTAGTGCTGCAGTCTTTCTGTAATGCGTACTATCAGCAAGAGTCACTGAAGGAGCAGGATAAAACCTTTTACCTAAGACTTCTATAAAAAGTTTTCAATGAGATCTGTTCCCCAACGTGACTGAATTGGGACCTAAATGAGTGCCAGCGCAGGGAGGGGGTGAAAGTGCACAGCTGGAGCTGAGCTGTCCTTCCCCAGCAATCCATGCTTATCTCAGCTAAAATGACATGGAAATCACTACCTGAGGAAGCTGTTCTGAGCATGGCGGCATTTTACACTGCTGACTGTTGCCTGCTGGAATACAACCAAACATTTCTCATCTTATTTTCAAAAAAATCTTGTGAAGGTTGTTGGAAGTGAAATCCATAGGTGCAGGCAGAACAGAAGTGGATCTAAATACTTTCAGAACACCGGAGAGTCATTTTGATGGGACAGAAATCTCTACTTGTTTCTAGTATAATAATGCATCCTTTAAAAAAAATCTATTAGAAAATGTATAGCAATGTCATGTTTTAAAATTCTGTCCTTTTAATACAGTTGATGTTATTTTGGGGGTTCTCCTAAATCTCCAGCAACATTCCCTCTTCTTTGTTTTTCCTCATCTCCCACCCCCAGAATACTTGTCCGACAGCAGGACCCCCTTCAAGGTCATAGGTTGCCCTGTTATCTGACACGAGCAGTAACAGGATTGCTGCTGCTGGTGCTTGGACCCCAGGGAGCCTTTTGGGAGGAAGGGTGGTTGTGTGTGACCACGTGGAAGCATCGGCACCTCTGGGAGAGAGAGAGGGAGCAATTACTGAAGGTAATTCAAAAGCAGGTGTTTCCAGACACGCTGGAAGATCCAAGGATGCTGGTACCCAAACCACTGCACATCTCACAGACCTGCTGCTCTGCTCCCTGCTCGGCTTTTCCATGGGGTGATCCACCCTTAGGCAAACCTTTCACTGCCAGAAATATTTCAAGGAATTATTCTCTGAGTGCAAATCCCACCCTCTCTAATTATGCAGAACATTTCACTGGAAGCTTTCTCGCAAGGCAGACACGTGGCGGGAGATGGACTGCATCAAGAGCCTGAAATACAGAATGCACCTAAACTGTTCGTTGTCATTCTGGACAAACCAAATTAAGCATCCCCAGCAAATGCTGCCATCAAAAGAACAAAAGCTGTAAAGTGATTCAATGAATTTATAGTCCACGTAACCACTGAAGGACAAACATTTCTGCCTTGTACCAAAAGTAGGAATGTTGTTGTTTACACCAGAGGTGGATCTCAAAAAATATTAACACGTCATGGTGATCTGCAGTTAGATCTTCAGCCTTCACTTGTATCCACCATCTCCATTTGTCAGAGGATTTCTCAGCAGGTTTATTGCATGTGATCTTTTCTGGTTTGTTTTTATTGATACAATGTCGAGTTGTGCTGTTCACTTTTCAAAAATTAATTTATTGATGTCCTTTTTAAATATTAACAAATACTAATTTTGGTATATAATCCTAGGTCAGGTGAGTTTATTGATGTTCCTAACCTAACCTTGAAATCAGCCAGTCTGAAGATGAAGCCTAGAAAGCTCTTTGCAGTTCAAGCCACTGCTGCTCACCAGTTTAAGGGAGGAGACAAATCCATCAATCCTAATTTAATGGGAGGATTTTCAGGTAGACAGTAACTGAGTCGGAATTTGGCCAAAGCCTTGGGGTTAAATAACCTACTGTTAGAAATGTGTTAGAGGATCTTTAATGAATACAAACAATTGAGATCACAGTTTCTTCTCTTCTGCAAGGGGCAGCAGAAAATGCTGGTTTGCCTCCAGAAGTAATTTGGTGCCTGTAATCAGGCTGGGGCATTGAAAAAAATATGTCACCTTCTGAAACACCAGAACCATTTTCTTTCCAATGAAGATCTCAGCGTGCTGACCTGTAGGAGGAGTAGCTGGCCCATGTATTTTAGTAATAACCCTCACATCAGTACTGGGAAATAACCACTAAGCAAGTAAGGACATCCTTAACTAACTTGAATTGACTTACATTAGATTCAACTAAGTTGGGGATTTCTTCCCTGCTTTTTTAGTCTCAAAAATCCTGCTGGTTTGCAGAATAATTTCAAACAAATTAAGCCCTTCAGTTAGGCAGGATGAGAAGAAGGTCTCTAGACTTGCTTTCCACAGATAGGTATTTCCATATCCATAAGTTCTTCTGGATTTCTTACATATATTTATTTCTAAATATAGCTAATGGTTGGGAAAAGGAGCATGACTTGAAGAGTCCTTGGCAGCCTAAACATGAGGGAAAATTGATGCCTTATAGATACTAGAATTGTTTGCCTTTGAAGCTCTCGGTGAAAAGAGTTGTGTCAGCCAGCTGAAGCCCGAATATAAGTTACTGTGTGCACAGAAGGGGTTACATTTTGTTATTTTAAACCACCTCTAGTGCGGGATACTTTTTCAGCTGAATCAGGGAAGTCCCTTTAAAAGCAACGGCCTTTAAAACACATATGAAGGTATTTACTTAAGAGATTTAAATATATGCAAGTCAAACTTTATATGGGTGCTTAAATCCTTCAATGTGGGACTTGAAATGTGGATGCATTATGCTGCCTTGCACCAGGACAGCCCCCTAGAGCAGCAGTGATTTTGTAATGCTACCTGTTAGAGCTAAATTCTTGCTAAACTAGCAGAGATAATGGTTTATTTGTACCTTCTTTAAGTAGGAATTCACTTTTCATTTAAAGCACATAGTGGGTGAGTAGCTCCTAGCACACTGACAGAGAAGGACCTGATGCAAGTATCTCCAGGAACCCTGGAATTATTACAAGCTGTAACATTTACACCTGTGTGTGTGGAATGGCTCATGTGGTACTGGGTGAATCATACTTAGGGCAACCAGTGTCCTGATGCAGAGTATAGTGGGCCTGAGAGTGAACCTCAGTGCCAAAATCTGCATTAAAATTTATATATTTAGCTTTGGGCTTCTATTAAAGTAGTACTTCCTTTGTACAAGCATACTTTAAAACAGGTTATGTGTTCTGTATTAGCAGGATTAGATTTTGGAAGGTAAAATCAACTTTATTTAAAAACATACACTGTATGTAAACTGGATAAGTAACTCAGTTTTAGTGCCCTGTCTGAGATTCCCTGCATTCCCCTAATGCTTTCCTCTCCAGTCTCTGTCCTTAGAAACAAATAGACAGCAAAACCTGGGCAAGTGGTTAATTCATTCAGGATGACATGGACTTGGAATCCAATGAAATTCTTCCTTTTGTATCTAATTTTTGGTTTGGATTATTCCAGGATATTTATCCTTCTCTCCTGGAATAATTTTGCTTTTGGAATAATTTGAGACAAAAAACATAGTACACAGTTTAATTTACTGTGATCCACTGGCTCCCAGAACAACTTCTACTGATTTATCTCTCAACTGTTCGCTATGTTCTGCTGGTTTTTAACTCCTTTTGTGCCCCTCAGAGCTGGAATTGTTGCTGAGATATTTTTCTTGAGGACCTTTTATTTCTGATTTACTGTGTGCTTCTCTAAGTAAAGGAATTGCTCTCGTGGCTGCAAAGTAGTAGGAAGCTGCTGACAATTTTTGAGAGCAGAACCACACACAGGAGACCCATATAATTTGCTTTGTAATTGAACGGTACATTTCTCAGCATCCAGATTTTGAGTTGTTGGGATTTCTCTTTTAAGATGATAAATCCTTCAGAGGTTGCGATGCATTCCTATTAAAGACAACTAGGATGTATTTCCCAAGCTCATAATAGTAAGTTGCCTGAGCACAGAATTGCCAGAGAAATCTCCCTTAGAGTTCTCCGTAATCCTCCAGTAACCTTGTGCAAACTTCTCCTGGGATGCAACAGAAACTTGGCACCTTCTTCTGGCTGTCCCCATGTTGGGCTGGTGCCTCTCAGAGCTGTGCCCTGCACCGTTGCTGCGAGCTTGTTTTTGCCTTTGGACTGATTGGATCTTTCTTCTGGAGGCCAGGTCGTGCCAGCTTTATTCGGGCTGAGCGGTCCCACTGCGCTCAGTGGAACTATTCAAGGAGCGAGGTGAGCTTGGGAACTGTTCAATGGGAGCGGGGCTGGCACCGTCTGGCCCTTGGAAGCAGAGAGAGGAAAGGCTTTTCCTCCTTTTGTGAAAAGCAGAGAGCATGTGTAACTGAGAGGGATGGTGAACAGGAATGTGTCAAGAAGTAGTAGACATGGGAATGAAATGAATCTTTGATTCATTATCACGGAACAGCAGCTAAGCTGGAGCCAAAAAATACTTCAGAGATTTAACGTGAGATCTAAATTTTATTTTAGAGTTCATACTGCAATTTCATTGCAATGACAAAAATGATTCAACAGAATAATTGAACTGAAGCTGATCATTATTCAGGTTTTTTTGGTGGTTTGATGGATGAACTGATATTGAAGTTTAAAAATCTTTCTCCTTTTAGCAAAAAAAGAGTCACTGTTCTGCTCCAGAGTGCAGGCTTGAGAAGGACTGGGTATACAGTGTCTTTGCTGTTGCTGCTGCAGATGTAGGTGAACATGGATATGGACACTGGAGTGAGTATCCATCTACTGTACAAACCTTGAAAATATAAAGGAATACGGAAGTGCTTCTCCATATCCTCTTTTTTCTGGTGTGGTTTTTTTTGGTTGGTTGGTTGGTTTGGTTTGGTTTGGTTTTTGATTTTGTTTTCTTTTGTGTTTGGTTTGTTTTGTTTTGTTTTTTGTTTTTTATTTGGGGAGTAGTGCATTTCACTGAAACCATGAGTATTGCTGCGCAGGTTTGTTTAGACCAAAGGAATTGCCTGTCCCTAGCCATTACTCATAGCAGTGAGAAAGCTTCACAGGACTTAGCTTAGGCATCTCCCAGTCCCTGGAGCTCAGATGTAGTTCAGGACACACCATGTGGATAAACAAGAGGGTTGACACAGCTGTGCAGGAGCTGTGAGGAGGTTTTGGAGCAGGCAAGCAGGAACGGCTTTGGGTAATTGCCATTGCACCAGATCCTGCTCTGAAAATGCTGTCCCTCCCACGCATAACACTGTCTTCCTTTCTGGACATTGGAGACAACCCAGCTCTGGGACAGAGGAAAGTAAATCCTCTTCATCAGTGCAAGGTCCAGCACTTGGTTTCCTGCGCTCCTTTCACCCGTGTAGAGCAGGGGGAATTTCCTGCAGGGAGCTGGGTTGCTCCAGCTGGAGCACACCCATGTGTTTCCCTTCTCCACACACACCTGGATCTGCACTTCCTGCCCAGAGCCTGCACTGGAGACTCTGCCAGGACACCTGGTCCTTCCCCATCCCTGGGAGGGTCATCCACATTGGACTGCACTGTCCTTATAAATTATCCCTTAAAACAATCCCTGCTCAGGGCAGTAAAAGGACTCTTGAAAAATGAAGTGTTAACAAAGACCAACAGCGAGTGCTGGAGGAAGAACCTCTGGTGTGGATCAGAGAGCTGTGATTCCCAGCCTCCATGAGGACACACGCCTCAAAACAGTTCTCTAATTGAAAATTAATTCTCTGAACAACTTGAAGTTTTTTTAAGCTGCTGCTCAAGTAAAAGGAATAATCACTTTCTGTAGCGCCAGCTAAATAATTGAATGCAGATCTTAGCAGAATATTATCCATCCAAGGACAGTGGTTGCATAATTATTTCATATTATATAAATATTTAGAGATTACTTTTCCCTTAGCAATTAAATCAATAGATTGGACTTAAAATGAAAACTGAATTTAAAATGCTTGATTTTTTAAAAAAACTTAATATTTTTGGGTCTGCATTGTAAATTGAAACATAAAGCCTGTTAAATTTTGATTAAATTTATCTTTTTTTGCTTGCTCTTATAGGTTGTAAAAGTTGAAGTCTGAAAACAGGGACACTGGCAAGGAGACTGAGAAATAAATGGGCAAAGTCATGTAAGTAAGAATCGACCCAAATGCTGAAACTGTAAAAAAAAAAAATTCAGTCAAATATGAAGTTGTACATCAAAATTTTGTATGTTCTCTTAACACTGTAGCTTGTGAGGCTACCCCAGAAAGCCTTTCTCTGAGGAGATGTCACCAGAGCACGGGGGTGAATGACTAATCCATCCCTGCCAAAAGCATCTCCTGCTGATTACAGGTCATGTGTGCAGCCTGGTTGCCTCATGAGCTACACTGTGCATAAAAAATGGATACTCAACAGCACTGGTATCATAATTTTATAATCTTTTCGTTATTTAGACGTTTCTCTTTTTCTAAGGCATTTTATGGGCATTGCAAGTATTTACTATGGAATGAAAACATTTTTAATTATGCATTTAAATCAACTCCCCCATGTCCCATAGCAAGGTGGGCTCTCTCCATTCTCTTTCCTTTCCAGCTTCTCACTGCAGTCCTGCCACACTGTTGTGGCTGGGAGATGTTTATCCTGTAACTAAACTTATTGTGCCTAATCTTTGCAAAATGTGTGAGAGTCATTCCTGGAAGGTGCTCCCTGCAGATGCCTCAACCCAGGCAGACGATCAGGGCTATTTTCCCTTGTCCAGGGAAAAACAGAACATAGAGGGGTAGAAGCAGTGGTGCCTGAGCAGGATTGGATCCTGGCCGGCCTCCTGTGGCTGTGGCTGCTCTGGCTGCTTCAGGAGGATTCCGGAAAGCGGAAAAAGCTGAGCACAACAAAAGACTGAGAAAGGGGGTAGCCAAAGTGATTACAGTGATTTTTGACTTGTGGATCTTGGAATGTTTTCTATCATGTGCTTGGCTTTATCCCTCTGCATTGCCTTCCCTGCAGCAGCCGCTACTTCCCAGCTGATCCCTCCTTTCTATCACTAAAATGAGCAGCCTTGAAATGATGAATATTAAAATTCACCCACTAGCACTGCAGTGAGGTGGGGTCCGAGCAGCTCCTACCTCCCAGCCTGCTGTGCCACCCTGCCAGCAGATTCGGGAAGGCAACACCACACTGGTTTATCCTGGTTTCCTTCCCAGCCCTGACAGCTGGTTATAACTGGTTGAGCGATGGCTGGAGTTCAGCACAATTCAAATGTCTCAGACAGTCTATATAAACATCGTTCCTTACTTAGAGGTCCTGTTGGAAGCCGTGTCTGTTGGACACTTAGTGAATTACAGGCTTTAGAAACTACCTGGCAATGCCTTGAACCAGACGCAAAACTTCCACTAATGCAACCTTTAGAGTCTTAAGTAGGTACTTGGCTGCCAGTTGCTTTCAGGCACGCTGTAAAGGGACTTTCTGAAAAAAAAAATCTGACTCTGGACCAGCATCACCGTTTGTTTCATCTCGATTTGGAGTGGTTAAATAGGAATCTGTAAAGGAAATGAATGAGGGGACCAGCTTCTTTCATTTAATAGGCTTGTCTAAGTAGAACCAAGCAACAAAGGAATTCTGTGTAAGGTTTGCAATTTCTGTCGCTCTTGTCTAACCAGATTTAAATCGTCAAAAACAAAACAAACAAACAAACCCCCCAAACCAACACGAGTGAGCGCGGGCGATTTAGAGTGTATGCATTACAAGTGATACAGAATATGCATTTATGATTCAAAATTTTTAACAGCTGAGAAATAAATATGCAAAGTAGATTGTTCTGTTTGCAGATGGTAATCCTGCCGCACTGATTTTGCTCAGCTGTCTGATTTTTCAATGTCTGCATTCCTGGTTCCCGGGATTCCTGATTAAGAAATAAAATATGAGTCACGGTGCATGGTTACCTTCTGCGCATCTGAAAGGCTAACTCAGTGACTGAAAACAGATTATTAGAGGCTGATCCTGCCCTGCTGAATTCGATGCAATGTCAGGGGATTGGGAAAAAAAAATCCCTTCTCTGCTCTGCCCTTCATTTTTACAGCTGTAGGATAAAGGTTCCTGCCAGTTCTTGTAGATCGGCTTGTAGGAGATCGTCTGCCCGGCCCTCTCTGCCGGGGGTCTCTGGGTGGGGACAGCCGGCGGGCAGCCTGCTGCTCGGCAAGGTGAGGCACATCCCTTTCCCTCCCTCTCCCGAGGATGACTCAGTCGGTTATTAAAGATTTCCAGCTTCCAGCTAAAAATGGCATCAGCAGCGGTGCCCCAGAGGGAAGAAGGGGAGATGTGAGAAATGGGTTCTGTTCCCATCTCCGAGTGCTAACACACACATGCACACTCACACACTCGCAGAGCTGATGTGGAGCTCATCTGGGAAAAGTTTATTTTGCAATAAGAGGGTTTAGTATTCTGCTAAAGGCTTTTGCGAAGACTGGATCCAATTTTCAGAGCCTGTTGCCAATATTTGTGAGTCATTTCCTTGGAATCCTACCTTTGGTGTTTATTTCCCTTAGAAGGAAACTTGTAAAAGAATAATAATAGCTCTCATTCTTCATGGAAAGTAGCACACAGCAAAGTGGGAGACAACTCGCTCTTTGTTCCAAAACACTTTTGTGTTTGTTTTGTTTACTTTCTTCAGCAGACAAAAAGTGAAGAGTGCAATATAATTAACTCCATAAACCATCTCATTTACGGTGCCAGTGACATGCATGTGCTGTGCACCGGAGTGAAAGTGAAGTGGGGAAGCGGTTTTAATTGGTACCTCTCTTCCAGAACAAGTGATGAGAACTGCCTGGTGATTTGGGAAGTCTCCTTATGTAACAGCAGGGCTTTGCTTTTTCTCAGCCCCGCCTGACTACCGGGACTCCTTTTTCTCTCTGACTTCAGTCCCAGTAATAACACTGAGCACCTACTCAGCGTTAAAACCCCTCTCAAAGGTTAACTAATCAGAAATGCTGTCGGTTACAGTTTGCAGCCAGAGGAGCACCTTTTGCCCTCAGGATACTGAAGCGTTTTGCAAATGAAACCCCCACTGAGCTAAGTGGATCCTGGACAGAGATTTCTATGTCGAGCAAGGCCAGGCAACCACCAGCGGGGTGGAGGCAGAGAGCATATGAGACATTTTGGCTAAGAACACTGGAAAAAATATTTATGCTTACTGAAATGAATACCATGGGGCTTTATTGTTCTCCCAGACTAGGCAGGCAAAGCAGCCTTAGGGAGATGGCTGCAGTAAATGTGATGGCACCTTTTCTCATATCTGCCAAAGCCCTGTGGCAAAATAAATTGCAATTTTGCTTGCATTTTCATATATTTGCATAAATTCTGGGGAAAACTTTAACTGTTAGATGCAGCATTTAAGCATTCATTGCATATTGGCTACCAAGAGTTCTGATAGGTGACATATACCTGCAAAGAAATACGAGAGGAAACACCTTTTCTGTCAGTATAGAAACTTTCTCTAGTTCTGCCTCATAGAAAACAGAAGCAGGAGAAAGCACAAGTCTTAAGAATCCAAGAGGAGATTTTCTTTTAAATCTTTTTTTTTCATTGAAACCTTTTTTTTTCATTGAAGCCCAGGGGACGCTGACATACTGGTCCAGAGTAACTCCATAAACTCTTTATGGGAACAATTCAACTGAAAAGTATGTAAAGAAAAAAAAATAGCATGTGGGAATTCGCAAAGTTAGAGAAATATTTGCTCTGAATGCTGTCTTGAGAAAGAGAAACTTGAGCATCTGGAGTTGTATAATCTAAATTAGGGTGGAAGTTAAGTGAAGATACCTTTGAAAAACTTCCATGGAAGGGCTGTATCTTGACATAGAAATCAATCCCTGATTTCAAGTTAATTCCTTTTCCACCAAACACTAAGTCCAGCTCTAGTAAAAGAAGAGGGGGGAAAAAAAAACAAAGCAAAAAAACCAAACCATTGGATTCCTTGAAATTCCCTGAAGGGCCAAGAAATACGGGGAAAAACACTAGACTTGGCAGGTCTATAGTTTATCTATACCTCCGAAGGATGAAAAGCTGAATTGACCCTGTTGGCACACAGACCTGTTGTTCTACCAGTCTAGTTATTCCAGTCAGCTTTAACCCTTTCATTTCGCCCCTGGATCCTGCTTCTGTGAGATGGTGATATATACATTTCTGGTAGAGGTACAGCTGAAGAAACAGAAAGTCATCATTGCCTGGGGCCCACACCATCTCGCTGCACCTGGGCTCGTTCCCCTCTTCCCCCTGCTGCCTCCCTGGTGACTCTGGCTCGCGGTCACCATCTCCCTCACCACAGACCAGGCACTGCTCTGCACTGCTGTGATGCAGTTCTCCTCAGCTATCTTATAACAATAAGAGCAGGAAGGAGTCTCCTTGTCTGCTCCCAACCATGGCCTGTCTCTTGGAAGTCCAGTTTTAAATCCATCATGGCCAGTTCTAGAGGCTTTTCCACTTCTTCCAGCCTTGCTGCTCAGCTTGCCTCCAGAGCCCTGAGTGCAGGGATTGTCTTTGATCCTTTGCTTTCATTTCCTGTGACTGGGCTGCCCCAGTGTGCTGCGATCAGGTGTCCCCAGTGCTTCCACTGCTTCATTCATAACGTTACTCCACCTCCATGCATGTCTATCCAAACAATAAACATTTTAATCAAAGCCCTCATTATCTCCCATCTCTGTTTGTAACTTCCTCCTCCTTAAACCTATGACATAGCAGCCAGTTTGATCTATTTAAACACAAGCTCCCAACATCCTCTTCCCTGTCCGCTGCTGTGGTCAGAGCCAAGCCACCTCCTGCCTGTCCTCCTTATTTGCCTCCATCTAGTCTTTTATTTTCCTATGTGAGGTTGTCACAGTTCTGCCCGTAGCTGTCATCACTCTACCATTGTCTCTACAGCATGGCTCTGCTCTCTTTGCCAGTGATGCTGGCATCCTCATGCCTTTATCTGCTGCTCCCCGGGGAGCCTTTATGCCCTTTTCCATGACGCTGTTGTCCACAGGATGCCCTGCCTCCCTCAGCTAAGCTGGCGACACCAAACTTCGTTGCATCAACCATAAAGAGCAGATAGTTTACAATGAGGTTAGCCTGGAATAGTTTACAGGTGATACAGTTGGGGGGGCTGTTTTTAAGGGAGGTACATCAGTCTAGGTATGTGTTTGTGCCTTTCCCCTTCCTCTTGCCAGCTGTCAGTGCTTCCTTAGACGGTGGGTCTGCACAGCCTGAGTGCAGTGGGATTCCTGATTGCTTCTGCATTGTAAATTTTCTGAAACGCCAGAAAGGTGATAGCTACCAAAACGATGGCAATTTTGTTTTCTAAGCACTGCAATCCAGGTGTTAACAATGGTATAGCACAGCTAAGAAAGGCTCTTCTCTCCTCAAGTCATGTTGTTATGCAATGGAAAACACTCTGCTCTATATGATAAAGACTGAACCTGCTGCAGTACTTGGGTACAAACCCAGGGGTTAAATAAGGAATAGCTATCTTAAGTCTATTCCCTTGTTTTTATTGGTCTCGGTGAGATTTGCAGCTTGATAGTCATGGGCATTTTATATTTAAGTTTGGGTTTTTAGAGGCATTCTGGAACTGTATAAAAAGCCCCTTTCTCTGACATCGCATCAGGCTTGTTATAATGTGAATGGCATCATTACAGTTCTCTCATTAACATCATAATGGCTCTGGAGGAATAGGGAGTGAAAACCCCAGCAAATGGAGTATCGTGGCAATGTATAGTAGTCTTACTGTGTGAAACTGCATACGGAAAAAGTTTGACATTTTAACCTTCAGGCTGCTGTAGATGCCTCGGGGTGTCCTCACACTGAATCCATTTGGCTGACAAAACGGAAAAACTGTGGTAGCCTAAGGATGGAGGGCTGGGTTCAATAAAAAACTGTGCCTGGCTTCCATGCAACTGAAGCCCACACAAGGCTCCCAAATGGATTTTTCAAAATTGAATCCAGTCCTAAGTGTCAACCTTTTGCTGTAATTTTGTATAGTAAATGTATTGTATGCTCAAACGTACATCTTTCATCCTTTCTTTCCAGAGGCGCTAATGGAAATGTAACAATGTGTGTGCTGTTCTGCAAAGTCTCATTGAAACCAACGGGATTTTGGATGAAATCCCTCCATTGCATAAGATAATGTAATATAAATGGGTTGGGCTTACGGCTGGAGGACGATGAGATCTGGTTCTATTTCTGGTGCTGACACTGATTTGCTGTGTGACTTCTGGCAAGATACTCAGCAATGGATTTTGCCACCCTTAATGGGGAAAAACAGTAGGCTGGCTCTTCAGGAGCAATGCCAGAGGTCTTGTTTGTGGAGCTGGGCCTGGTAGCGCTCCCTCAGTAAACACTGGCTCACAGTTCTGCCGTGTCCAACTTTACCTTCAAGGAGGCCGACTTTTCCCACGTGCTGGCTGCTTGCGGCTCTCTTCCCACTCATTTGCAGCAGCTGGAAATCAGTGCTTCTGAACATCCAAGGGGAACAAATGGCACGCCCAGAGTCACAAGCCCTTTTAAAAGCCTGGTTCTCAGCTGCTGTATGCTGAAGTAATTCCTCTGCTACAAAATGGGACTTATTTTGTAGCTGAGAGCCACTTTTAAATCTTTGTAACACGTACTGAGACCTACAAGCTTCATTTGGGGCTTTGGTTTTCTGGTGATTGTTTTTTTTTTTTTTTCCTCCCAGGGAAGCTGTATTATTTATGCCTTGTTTTTATACAGGTTGGAAACATGGAGGATGTGCATGGACAGTAGCTGTTTATGGAAGAGAACTGGCCTGCCTCTATTAGTTTTGCATGTTGTAAATAACAGAAGCAGTTCATTTACTTTCGTTGCTGTCCAGAGAACTCAGTTTTTCAAGATAAATTAGCAGCACTGTGCAGAAGGCATCCCAACACTTCCTTCCTTCCTTCCTGCATGTTTCTGCTTGAGCCACTTAGAAAGACCTATTTGTGATGAAATATGGTAAGAAAAAGATGCAGACTTGAAATCTCCGATTCTCATTTAAAAAAAAAAATTTCACAAAGAGACACTGAATTCATTGTGAGCAAAGAAATCCTGACTTCCAGAAGCAGCAGTGAGTTTCTTCCAACCTTTATTCTCTCAGGACAAACACGGAGTGTTGACATCTTGCCAATGTGAGAAGATTGATGTGCCCCTGTGAATGATTCCTCCATGTGGATTAATGAGAAAAGTCCATTACTGCTTTCTAATGATGGTGTAATCTTTTCAGACACAAAATATATGGCTTTTTAGCTGGTTCTTGGGCCACTTCTTGGCCCTGCTGTTAGGTCAGCAGACTGACTCACTTGTTTTGACCACTCCTTCCATGTGCTGGTACTCAGCTGGTAAGAAAAGGTGTGGGGAATAAATAACATATATTGTCCATGCCAGGGATAACTTTCAACGGGCCAGTCCAGTGGCTTGCCATTCTCTGTGTCATTTCTTGACCCAAGAAATAGCAGGCAAGCAAGATGGCATTAGGGAGCTACTGCAAGAATATGACTGAGGGCTATATGCAGTGCATTAGCAGCAGACTGGCTCTGAGGAAGGGGTTTAGGCACCTGTCAGTCCGACTGCAGTGAGGCTGGTGGCCTTTACTGAGGCAAAGTGCTTGGGGACCTCTGCTGCCTGTCCCTTCAGCTCCCGTTTTTGCCTCGGTGAGGAGGCAGGGCAGATCCATGCACGCAGGCATCCAAGGCAGACAGTGCACGCTGGAAGCCGTTTCTTAATAAAGTAGCAGCCTTGTGCTAGGATTTAAGAAAACAACTGGCAGATGCAAACGATTTATTTTTCCTCCCTCTTCTGCTGCGGTTTATTTTTTCCTCTTGTTCGAGAGAGCTCAGCTGCTAACACAAACAATTGCTGAAATTCCACCTGCCCACCTGCAGCCCCTCCTTCCCGCCGCCTGCTCGGGCCGTCGTCTTCCTCCGGGAGGGCTGCGCCGAGGGGAAACTACATCCCGCTTTCTTAGAGAGAGGAGGAAGAAGGAGAGGGAGGGGCCGGGCCGTGTCTGGGCGCATTGTTCGGCGCTCCTCTGCCAAGAAGTAGGTGACTATGAACTCATCCCTCGCCCCTCGCAGAAAGTTTGCCGCCTGCCCCCCCTGCTACCCTCCCCTCCCGCCCGCTGGCGCGGCAGGAGGCAGCTCGCAGCCCGGCGCTGGCCCCGGAGTCCCCGCTCCTGCTTAATATTCCGCCCGCTCCGCCGATGTTGTGCTTGGCTCCGGTGGGACCGCAACTCACGGCGTGAAACCGGAGCCAATTTTCTGTCTTAGTCTCGCAGTGTTTTGACTGGAGGCAGATCCAGTTCAGTTCGATCGGGGCTAGTGGAAACAACTACCTAAGTCTCCGCTGTCTGTGTCGTTTGGGAGGGAAGAAAGAAGAAAGGAACGCGATCCCGGACAGCTGGGCGCGCTCTCTCTCTCCCTCTCTCTCTCTCTCTCACACACACACACACACGCACCGCAGACACACGCACCCAGACAGGCAGACTCGCGCCCCGCCGGTGCCGAGCGCGCCGTGCCACCGCCGCCGGGAGGAAATGGGAAGCCAGTGAGCGGATCCGTGCCGGTGTGTGA
>VZRQ01010146.1:1414234-1461689 GCA_013397975.1 Machaerirhynchus nigripectus | reverse complement strand
AAGGTGACCACAAACACAGCAGGATATAAATCAATGATAACCTTTATGAAGTCAGGTGAGTTTAAACTGGTATATTTGTAAGGGTTATCCTTGTGAAAAATTACAAAGTAAGTACAAGTCCCACCTGATTTCTCCAAGACAGAAGCTTTTTTATTAATAATAATAATAATATTAAATATAGATCTCATTCATACAGTGTATGAGTAGGATCATCATTTAGACATTTGTCCACAAGGACCAATTTTTTAAAAAAACTGATTTTTCTTGTGTTATATCCAGATAGTCCAGTAATGTCTGCTCTTTTCCAATATTTGATAAACGCTTGATGTTTTAAGCTTAAATATTAGATGCTTGTATACTAATGTGTTGTTGTAGTAAAGTGAAATTTCCTTGATATATATTTATTAAAATGACCAAAATTCATTTTAATTTTACATCTCCAATGGCTACTGGGTCCTTTCCCCTATGTTCCCCTCCCTCACCCAAGAAAATTCCGTTTAATCAAACTGCTCCCTGCTCAAGAGGTTACACAGCAGCTGACTGTGCACCTCAGGCTGGGTCTGTGAGGGAGCTCGGCCTTGCCAGGGTTTCAGGAGCATTTAGGACAGTCCGAAGGTGCACTGAGAAGCAACAGATTCTCTGTAGGCTTGCACGTACAGCCAAGGAAAACACCTGGCCAAATGCTGCCCAAACCACAAATCAGCTAACACTTTTGGGGGGGCTGAAAGCTTTTTGACCCTAAAGGGCTCCTTGGTGTTCCAGAACAAGCCTGCACACATAACCTGTTGCAGAGGCTTCTCCGTTGAATTTGCACATGCTGAAGTGATGGATCAGCAGATCTTTGTCTACTCTGGCCTCTCTAAAGCTTTCTTTAGTTCCAGGGACATCTGGAAATTAACCTGTTACAGCTCTGGACAGTCTTATTGTCATCAGGGTCTGTAAGGGAGGAAATGCCATCTAATGAAAGTTGGCCTATGGATGAATGGGGTTTTATGCCTTTCTCTGGACCTTGCCTCACAAAATAGCAATTACTGAAAGTAGATGTATTGGACTCAGGAGCCCACTGAGTTATCCTGTTGGCCTCAGAAGAGACAGAGGTATTCCATGTTAGAAAAGGGAGGTGGAAACGCCCTTGTCCCATTGCCAGAAATGCAATAGACCTTGATAGGATTTCCAGCCTGGGCTAGACTGAATGGGCTTCCTGGTTTAAATTTGATTTGATTTACGGCCTGTGAAGACTGTAAGCCTGATAGGCCTTTTCCCCATTGCACACTCCAGTGCTAAGGATATTTTGCTAGTATCAAAAATTTTCAAGAAATAGTTCTTTTACAAGATTATACTAATGCCTTTCATCCATATGTCCCACACATAACTGCTAAATGAATGCTCCTGAACTTGATCCTGGCTTACCTGCCAGGAAGAACTGGACTGAAGAGCTTCTCTAGGAAGATTGTTTTTCTCTCTGTCGTAAGACACTTCGCTCCTAGAGTGTAAGACTATAAAGTACTGTGCCTTTCAGCACATGCCAAACAGCAACAGAAAAGATGTTTCTGTTGTCACATCAGTTTCGCTGTCGCTAGGAACAGAAGTGTCATTTTATCTTCGGGATCCAGGTAATACACTTCCCTTGGAAACACACAGTTCATTTGTGTTTAAAAAACTGTGTCTCTTTTTCAAAGCACGTGGCATGATATCATTGTGCTTCATATATCCTCACTACTTTTGGTAAAATTTTACTATTTTTACTGTATTAGCTAATCTGTTGAAACAGCTTAACATGGTTGCTTAAGCATCCTCAGCACCCAGACAGTCTCAGCTGGCAATGACGTGCAGTGCCAGCAGAGCAGCTGGTTCTGCAGGGAAAACAGACACAGCCCGAGCCACAGAAATGAAGAGCTTCTTTCAGTCCTGAAGGTGTTACACCCCTAAGCGAAGTAGTGGTAGAGACTTTTTTCTCATTTCATCTTCCTGCATGCCCTCCATCCTCCTTTTACACCCCTCATCTACCATCTGTCCTTCCGTGTCCTACCATTGTGATGACCTTGACACGCCGCCAGGGTGCTGCGGTGGGTGCCACCACCCTTCGGGTTTGTGCAGGGGAAGCAGGGAGCTGGTTCAGAGCCACAGCATGAGCTAAAGGGGAATTTAAACAAAGTAACCAGGGTGCAGTGTATCTTGGCTGTTCTGTGGTCCCTCTGGAAGCTTGTGCCAGTTCTGACCCCCCACACCTAAATGACTTTTCCAGCTGCTGGTAGCTCAGATTGCCACTACGGCGTGATCTGGTGATGAGAGAGCTATGGCTGAAGCAGAGATGTGAAGGTGATTTCTAGCCTGCATTTGACTTGTGTCCTTTCATTGCCTTCTTGAGGTAAAGGCGTAGCCAGAGGTGTAGCAAATGCAATAGCTGCTTACTCATGCCAGGAACCTTGACAAGGGAAGTTTCTTAAGTTTTATCACAAAAAAAAAAACCCCAAACCAAACCAGTCAGTCACATCAGGGAAAGGTTTAACTGCTGTGAGGTAAAGGATTTCATCTGGTGTTGTATTCAGTGAATGTAACTCTCACATGGAGGCCTCCCAAAGGGACCTGACCTTTCACATTGTCCACCCTTTGCTTTGCGACCTCTAAGACAGGGGCTGCCCTCACTTTTTGGAGGTCACCATTTGGGCTCCTCAGTACTGGTATGAGCTTTTCCGCAGCTGCACGAAGAACCCCAGAGGCTTTTCCTGGCAGGGTGTACAGAGCCTGCTAAAATATCGTAGCCAGGGAAGCGTTGCAAAGGATCCTGCTGGAAATGTTAGGAGATGCGAATCTTCCACAAGGCATCCCATATAACAGCCAAGCCGCTCAGTCACGACTACTTGGAATACACAGTAATTTCCTGTGTTTTTTCAATCTCACTTAAACTTCTCTGACAGATGGGGAAAGATGACTAAACCAAGGGAGTTTACAAAAGTTCGTCTTGTGGTGTTTGCAAACTGTCTCTGTGAGGTCCATTTTCTCTAATGTAAACACAGCCGTGGCCGGGTGCCGAGTGCCTTTGCAGCAGCTAATCCTGCTCAGCTTAAGGCTGCTAAGACGAGCAGTACCCGGCCAGCCAGTCCGCTCAGGGGGCTGAACACGAACCAGCCCTGGGCCTGAGGGGTGTTAGGGGGAGACCTTCACTCTCTGGGCTTTAGACAGCATGAAGCTAAGCAGCTGTGGCTCTAAGACCAGACCAAATTTACTATGCCAGGTCAGAGGCTTTCCAAGAGGCCTTGGGTCAGGTGTGGAAGGTTAAATAAAACTCCAGGGCAGTAATCATGTGAAAGCAATCGCCTTTGGGGCTGTAGTTGGCCTGTTGCTCTCTCTAGTCTTTAAATCACTGCCAGGAAGGGAGTACACTTTGGGGGGAATGGAGTTTCAGTTCTTTGGCTTTGCAAAAGTGGTGAAGAGTGTGCAAAGCTTTTTCACCAGCTCCAGCTGAAAGGCCAGGTAGGCAAATGTTTTAATTTCTTTTACTGTTCAAGCTCCCCTTGCTGAGGAATGCAGGGAGTGTGAGGAGGAGGCACAGATGGGTGCTCTGTGTACACTCAGAAGTATGCATGAGCAGACAACCCCAAACCCCAACAAAAACCCCAAAGTGGGGAGATACTGAATTTGAAAAGTAACTCATCTTCTATGGCTAGTAATTCATCTCAGTTAATCCAGCATCATTCTCCAGTTTACTGTGGAGGGCATTTATTCTGCATACTGGGATTGCAGCAGGAGAATAAATGCTCAAGGTCAGTCCATTTACTGCTACCTCCTGCAGTGGTGCTTTCTCTGTGGAATACCCCACCAGGAGCATCTTTCTGTATGGTGGTGTCTGCCTCCTGAAACAACCAGAGGCTCAGGTCCTTGCAGAGGAGGGTGAGGGACTGTCAGTAGCTGGTGGTCTTGTCTCCTCCGTGATACTGGCCTGTAACTGTCACAGTTGCACTCAGCAAGCTCAGAGGGACACCACAACATCCCTTCTACCACCCCCTCACTGTCTTACATTTCTAATAGAGTATTTTCCCTCGTGAACTATGACTGGTGTCAATGTTCTGTAGCAGTTTGCTGGCTGATACTTCAGAGATTTTTGCAGCTGGGTGATGGGCAATGAGACCCTTACCTGGCATGAGATGATGCCATGCCATTGATTTTTGGAGAAATTGTGCCTGGTCCTATAAAACTTGACCACCCACACCTTTGGTTATTGTTGGTTTTGTCTTTTCCCCTTGCCTTATTTTCTTAATCAGAATAAGTTTTGAAAGACAACCCCTCTCTTCTACCCTACGTTGTATGGGACTGGCTAGTCTGTATTTACCTCTTTTAGTTAGAAAAAACCTCTGCCAGTGGGAGTTGAAGTTGAGCAGCAGATTGTTTTCAAATCCAGTTTAATCTTCCAGCTCCAAAATGGTTTGTGCCTCTCAGTGTATGTGTAAAATCTGTGCTCTCTTCCTTTATAAATGCTAAAAGCCCTTGTAATTATTTTTTCCCCCTCCATCCATTGCTTTTTCAGGGCAAAATACTCTGTGCTTTGGTCTGTGAGTAGGTCCCACTAACCAGGCTCATCACCCTCTTGGTCACATGGCTGCCATGGAGCCATTTATTCCTTTGAGTACAGTAGTGTGGGTTTGGCTCAAAATACAGTTGTCCATTATCCTTCCTACAAACCATCGGACAGGGAACATAAATCTAAGTGTTGCTATATTCTAAGTGTAATGTACTTTCAACATTGTTTTCTTCAAACTTGTCTTCTGTGGGTCTCAACAAATATGGCCAAAGCCACCTGCATTTCCCAGTTTCTGTTAATATTGTAATTATCATTATCCTGAAAATAAAATTTGACTAATTTTTAAATCTTGAAGAGCCTACATTTTACCTGTGGAGGCTGAATATCTATTATTCCTTCTTTGATCCCTTCCTCTGTGTAACAGATTGGTTTCTGGTTTACCAGCAGACTAACTGGCATGATGACAACTCTCATTTTTTCTTTGCTGTGAGAAGTAAGGCATATAGTGTTAAATGCAATTCTGTTCCTCCATTGAAAGACTGCTCCAATACTGAAACTTTAAAATAACCTGTATAGCCATCGCAGGCATGAAGAAAATCTTAAGATACAAGGAAGGCATAAGCTACTGTCAGAACATTTTCCTTATTCTGCATACAGGCTGAGACAAGAATTTTCATTGTATGAGTTTATCCACCCATTGGAAGCGCTTGTTTGCTAATACTGAAGCTTAAAGATGACAGTGTAATGTCAGCTTTTGAGGTATTTCACTAGTGACCATTATAAATAAGGCATTCAGCAAACAATCTTGCCCTCTATTCCCAGTGATCTGAGCCTCTCAAGCTGCTGGTGGACCCCAGTAGTACCCTTCCAGCTGCCAAAACTCCTTTTTCCCTTTTGAATATTTCCATGTGCTTATCAGTAAGATATATTTCTAGGCTCTAGAAACACAGGGATACGACAAACTGTCTTTTAACTGAATATCATAAATAATGGAAAGGCAACAAGGCTAATAATTTTATTCTTTTATTTGTGAATATAGGAAACTTTTTTTTAAAAAAATTACTATTATTTGGGAACTTAATTTTAATTTTAATAATGCAACCCCAGAATTTTCCAGCTGTCATGAATCTGACACCCATGCACTAAAAGTCCTTCATGATCACACAGCCCTACCCTGGTGGGTGCCAAAATCAGAACCTTGGCAGAGCCTCTGAGGTTTGACTGGATGTTTTCCTACACTGCCTTATTTTTCCTCTTTGCACAGAAGTGCTGAGAAGATGCATGTGGAGGGGGATGGTACCTGAGAGAAAAATGTAAATCATAGCAACCTGACTGTCAAGAGGGTATCACTTTTTATTTCCTAGCTCATGTTCCCGGCAACCGAGGAGATGCAATATTAAATTGTTTTGTTTTACCTCCTGGCTTGGTTTACTGGTGCCAGAATAGTTGCAGCCCCTCGAGCACAGAGGTAAGGGGACCTTGCAACTGAAAGCTTGCCTGGAGGTTTTGTTCCCCTTTGATAGGTTGGGCTGGCTCTCATTGCAGGAGCAGCTGGGAAGAAATAATTAGCATAACAAAGAGCTATATTATAGTATTGCATTGTGCATTTGGAGCCTTCACATACCTTCACACGTTCGGTTACAGGCTACATAAATCTGAATTCCAGGTAGAAATGGAAAAACACAAACTTAAAAGGAACTCGGCCTTTAAAGTGAAAACAATTTGAGTACTCGAACTGCAAACGTAGAACCCCTCAATGTTTTGGCCATAGCCGTGCTGCAAGTGCCAGCGGCTGTCCGTGTGGCTGTTTGGAATGCGTGGCCAGGGAGAGCCGTTCTCCCTGGCTGCTGGGGGGAAGGTTCTGAGCGGGATGCAGGGTGAGATCTTCATGGCATACAGGAGCTGATGGACTGAGGTGGCGATGACCCAGCAGCCGCTTTCTGCCCCTCCCAGCCCAGAGGTGCTGGGTTACCAAGGAGAAGGTTGGGGGTGCGAGTACGTCGTGTTTTGCTCTGCTTTCAATGCTGGCAAACAGCAAAGCTGTGCTGTGGGAGCGTTGGCGATTTGTACGGATTTAGTTGCATAAGAGGTTACAAACCCTGCAGAAAGCGCCTTTGCCTGTCCAGGTGCCGCCCCTGGGAGCTCTCCCAGGTGTTGTGCCCTCTCCTCTTGCCTTGCTCACAGCAAACCTGTCCCATGTGTCTATTCCTGCCCCACGGCAGAGGCTGGATGGAGCCTGCTAGGGGCTGTGGCACTTGCAAAACCTGTGGTCCCTTCCCTGGCTACTGTGAAATAAACTTACGCACACCATGCCTGCCCAGCTGCCCACTCACTGCAGCATATTTTCCTCCTCCCTTTTCCCCCCATTTTGACTGTTTTGTTTTTTTTTTTTTGCTGAGGAAAATTACCCATCCTGGGAGTTAGAAGAAATGCAGAGAATGAAGTAAAAGGAACAAAAATTTCCCAGGGAAGGTTTTTCAGAGCTGATCCTCCCCTGGGTCCAATGTCTGTCAGACGTGCTTGCAGCACGCAGCTGCATCATGCTGTCAGAAAGAGGGATTTAAAATCTAACCCGTGTATGCAACTCTTTCTCTTGCTCCCTTGGATTGAGAATCCCTGGCAGGGCAGGAGAGTAAATCGCAGTTTAGGGTGGCTCTGTCAGCCCTGCAGGCAGCCTGTATTGCAGCAGGGAGCTGAAAGCTCCATCATCCATAGTGGTGGTGATTTCTGTTCAACCTGAATGTACTTTACCCCGATATACATATTTGGAACGACTCATCAAGAATGGAGATGCAAATTGAGCAAAGGCCCTGGAAGATCCCAGTGTTCTGTCCTGGTTGTGCACGAGATAGAGAGGCTGCTGTGCCTCTGACTGAGGTAACTGGAGGGAAGAGACAGAGGTAGGCTTTAAGGAAGGACAAGGCCAGAGCATTGCAATAGCATTTAATGGTTCCTAAATGGTTGTTGTGGTAGTTTAGGAAGCAAAAACTTTCAAACAATTACTAAGGACACAATGTTGTTCAGGCTTTATGCTTCTGATAGTGATAATAAAATTTATCAGAGAAACAAATTTGTCAAAACTAATGAGACTTTTTACATTTAAAACACACTGACATTGTGTTGTGCTTTCCTTCACAAATAATGTCTAAAATCAGAGTTGTAGTTGAAAGAGATTTGTGAGAAAAAATTACAGAGATCTATTCTTTTGTTTACTTTCTGCACTTGACAGCCCTGAACACAGTCAGGTTCTCTGCTTTGCCTGTACAGTCTGTCAGTCAGTTTTCTGACATTTGTTTGAGCCTTTACATAGCAGCAGAGAAGACAGAACTGGTTTTTATAAGGAAATATGTCCATGGAAACACAAAGGGTGCCGATGGATTCGGCGGTAGGGAGTGTCACTGGGTGATGTTTTACATTCATCCATTTCAGAGAAAAAAAAATTAAGCACCCTGTTGGTTTTGGGGGGGTTTTGTGGGTTTTTTTGCTTTGTTGTTTTGGGGTTGTTTTTACAGCAGAGACTGCTTCTTTGCAGCCTGAGAGCATAAAATACCACACATAAGCACTGATGAAATTTTAAAAAGCAAGAATCACAACTAAGCTCCTGGCAGGTCTGGGAACGTGGGAGCCCACAGGGCTTTAGTCCTCACAGTGTACAGCCACAGACCCTGGGACAGTCTTTGTCCATGATAAATAAAGTGTGTCCCACGTGTGAAAAAATCTTTCCTAGGTTCAGCAGTGGTAGTTACTCTGAGTCTCATAGAGGCACCACCAGGTCTGTTTTCTCTCAGCCTGTTTCTAGCACTTCAAAAACTCTGTTGTTCCTTTCTAGAACAACCATGTAGCTTCATCAGCCACATCCATCTACAGTGCCCAGTTCCTACAGCTCACACTACTTAGATGGAAAAACAGGCTCTATGACTTATCCTAATTTCACTCTTTCATAAGAAGTGTGGTCAATTTAAGCAAAGCATGTCAGACTGAGCAGAGGAGGGGCACGTGCACCTCCAGTGATATCAGTAACCTGGCACAGGGGCAGACCCTTTGGGCAAGGCTTGTCGGAGGAGATCTGCAGGGCCACATACCATACCAGGACACCCATGTAGTTATTTCCTCCTCCTAACAGAGATTATCTGAAGGAACAGAAATTGAGCAGGACTGAAAGGTTTTTGAGGTCAGTGAAAGCAGTTGGCTGCAGCGCTCTAAACCCTTGATGCTTGCCAGACCCACTGTACTTCCTTCAGGCCAGTACTGCAGAGGTCTGTAAGGCATGAAAACCCTTCCTTGAGAAACAGGGGAGTAGAAAAACCAGGGAGTTTTGTATGTGGACTTTTTGGTAGGTATATCTGTGTGCATCTTCTTGCACCTCCAAGGCTTGGCAAATACTTGGAAATGTTTGGTGATTGCCAAGCCTGTACATTATGAACGACATCTGTGTCCAGCCCCACTGTGTGGCTAAGGGGTCTTCTCTGACTGTCCATTTGTCCTGGGATCTCACTTGCCTGAGAGATGAAGATTCTGCTTGAAAGATCTGCTCATGTTTGAATGAGACTTATTGTGGAAGAAACAGCTGCCTTACAGCTCTCATATGGTTGTCTGGAGAAGAGCTGCAGCCTTGCTAAGGCTCCTAGAAGTGCAGCTACACAGCATCCAAAGCTGACTGCTCTGACAGGAAGATGTGTCCTTGGCACAGCCCTCTGCTTCAGGTGACTCCATGCATCAGCCCTCCTGCCCCTGTTCTGCTCATCCTAAATACTCTCTGGTGCTCAGAGGCTGTTAAGGGGCATCTCCTGTGCCTTTGAACCTGGGAAATGGAGGTGATTTGTGGTGTCTGAACTACAGCCCAAACACTTATTCTTTCTTTTTGCTTTGCATCAACACTGCTTTGACTCAAATTCTTTCAGACTCCACATCATTGGACAAGAACTGCTGCCAGACCCTCTGCTTTGAAGCAGAAGAGAAACACCTCCATAACTTGCTTAGCCAGTGCCAGAATATGGAGGAAGTCTGCCACAGTGCATGCCCTGATCCTGCTTTGGGGGAATCACTTAGAGCTGTTCCTGTTTTGACAGAGCTCATTTACCTCTCCCTAACTGCTGTAATCTCTTAAGAGTGCAATTCAGGTTGTTAATGAAAGTACCTTCATAAAGAATTTCCATATGCAAATTCCCAGTCTGAACTTTACTACAACAAAGTCTGTGTTGCTGGAATATATTTCTCTGCACCCACAATCATTGTCTTTTATTCTCTGTGCACCGTACCCTCCGCTACCTGCTCCGAGCTGCTTTCCGCAAGCTGGAAGTTGTGAGCGTGAGTCTAATTTCACCCTTCAGTAAGCAGGGAATTCAGAAAATTTAGAAGTGCTGGGATCAACACCAGGCACTCACATCTGTGATGGCTTTCGGAGTTAAAGCTGTGTGTGTAGCTGCTACACTGTTATTTGCTCTGAATGGGAACCTGAAACCTCTGTGAAGCCGCCTGCCCGAAGGCAGCGGGAGGCTCTGTTTGGTGTGCCGGAGGGAGGCTGGGTGTAGCCTGTTGGAGGGACATGCACATGTGTGTACACATTCTGTGCTGGGCCGTTTCCTGGAGCCCTGGCCTTGTTCTGTCTTGTCTCTGGGCTCCTTAAGGCGAGGGTCATTAGGACTGTTCACTCTGGCATTTGTTCAGCCACATCCTTCTCTGTATTAGACAAATGTCTACCTTGTAATGTTTGATCCTGATCCAGCAGAAAAATCTTCCATTAACGTGACTTCAAGAGAGGAACGTATTTTTCCCGGCCTCGGTGTGTTGGAGTTAATGGCGGTGGGCTGCTTTGTACATTACGACCGAGTCAAACTTCCTTTCATTGGTACCAGCTGTGGTGCTTTACGCCTAAACCGGGGCGTGGAGTAAAAAATTCAGGGATCCAAGTCAGAGCAGGAACTGACCTGAAGTCATTGTGCAGCCTCAGGTTGAGTCTGCATCTATCTCCTGCTGTACTAAGCTGTCAAAGACGATTATCTCAAGAAAGCCTTTCTTGTATCTTTATCTCTCATTAACTGGTGGGTCCTGCCCTCTGTCATGCTGGCACCTTCAGAGCAGGAAATGACATGATGAGTCAAACAGCAGAAATTCAATGTCATCTCTCAAAGAAACACTAGATTGGTTTAACAAAGGCTGGAGAGGGCATAGCTTACATGGAAGTTTGCTATTTAGTCTCTGCTGATCTTGATCTTGGGAAATGAAAACAGATGTGAATTTATGAAGTGACATAAGGGTGGAAAACAGCAACACAAAGACACCAGTGGGAAAGGACTATTTAAGATGGCTCTTGGCTATAGAATGGAGCACGATGAAATTAAGTAAATATCAGCAAGATCTGCTGAAGTGTGAAACAGCCTCCAGAAAAAACCTGGGAGAGCCTTTACTTGAGCCACTCAACTAGCCTGAACAAGGTGCTGGAAGAGAGGCACTACAGCAAACAACTCTGCAACTGCCATAGGGCTGCAATGATCTAATTTTCCGTCTTTAATCTCTGTGATCCTACAGTTAATCATCACATATTCATTGTGAAATCTCTGCTCAGACCATTTGTTAAGCCTCTATCTAACTAGTGAAAATTTATACTTACTAGAAGAGGACAAATATAGGAGTTTTCATCCAAAATTACACCAGCCAGTGGGTTTCGAGCCATAATTTTGCAGGCAGAAATTTGGATCTAGGTCCAAATTTTGCGTCTCTACAATGGTCAGATCGGAAACACAGCTTGTTGTTTCTGCGTTGTGCTGCTGTAGTAGCTGCTGCCAAGAAACATATATAGTGCATCAGAGATGGGTGCTTTTCCGCAGCAGTGACAGCGACTTGTAAACAGGTTTGGACTTTTGAATGTAAGGATGTGAACGGAGGCTGTTTTTTCCTTATGCTGTTTTCCCCTTTTGCTGTTTTTCTCTTACATCTTTTCCCCATCATTTCAAATGTAGGGGTTGGGTCTTGGGTGCAATGAAGACAAAAGTGGCCAGAAGAGAGTTCAGACCATTTGGAGCTACAGGAAATGCTGCCTCTGATTTGTGACCTGCAAAGCACTGAGGAGGCAGGGGCAGCTGTGATCCAGGCATTTGGTTTTGTCACTCTGAAAGACGATTATGGATCTGTGAGCAACCCCGTGGTACTATGTAGGCTTGCACAGAAATTACTTCTGCAATTACTTCTGGAATTACTTCTACATCACCCTGCTGGTTGTAAGCTTTTAGAATATCCCAGAAATAAGAGTGAGCTGTGGCCTGATGGGTTCCCAAGCAATGAACTCTCAGATGAGCTGTGCCCTGTTGCTCTTCCTCAGCTGTGAGCAGGTGCAAAGGAAAGCAAATAGCACTGCTGTTCCTCCTAATCAAAGGCTCATTGCTGGATGTTGCCTGCAAGTTGGAGAATGTGGTGATGGCAAAAGAGCTGCCAACAGTGGACTGAAAGGACACAGAGGGGGAAGAGAAATGTAGTGGGTCACAGAACCAGGTCATGAATCAAAATACACTTCTCTGAAATTTGCTGCCTTCCTTCTCTGACTTCAGTCATGGACAAGTAACTGCTCATCAGAGTTTCCATTTCCATCCTTTATTTCACCACCAGCTTCACATCACTCTTCCTTTGATTTTCTTTAACCTGGTCTTTTCTCTGATTGTGCTTTCCATATGAATGGATGAGTCCTTATGCAGCCACAGTAGCAAGGACTGCCCTGCTCTTAACCAAAACTTTCTAAATATTTTATTAATAATTCCCTTTTCCTTGAAACATAACCAGTGTCCTGACAAACAAGTTGGGTAACTCTGACTTCCCTTGAAAACTTAGTATTCCATGTTCATGACATGCAGGACAGATAAAAGAAGCCAGGTTTTTGCATAAAAGTTGATACTTTGTGCTCCCCACAGTGGATATGGCAGGATATGGTTCAACAATGTACTAATGTCTTGATGACTTTTTGCATCCAGATTATGCACATTAGTAACATGAGCAATTCCTGGGTATGAACAGATGAGCTTCTCATGGGATTTTTCACTGTGTCAAGCATGGGAAGCAGGGGAAGCTGGAGGAACAGGAAGGAAGCAGTTGTGCTTGTAAAGACTGTAATTTTGAGTTCAGATGGTTTTGTTTTCACCCAGAAACTTAATGAACTGAAGTTTTCAAGTGGGTTTTGTATGTGGGTTCGTTTTATTCTTAATGTTGCTTTCTGGGTGCAAAGGGTAGGCCAGGGGGAGCTCAGGCAGCTGTGTTTTGAGACACAGGGCCATGTGAATAATACTGTCTGTGTTCCCCAGCCCTGACTCATTGCTGGTGGCTCCAAGAGGAAGAACAAGCAGTTGGTTATCCATGGACTGCTTCAGGAGATGTATTGCATATCATTCTGCAGCTTCTGCAGATCATCTGATAAAAGGCTAGAAAGCAACTCTGCAAAAATAGAAAAAAGCAAAAAAAAAAAAAAAAAAAAGGAAGAGCTTTGCCTTACTGAGCCTTAATCATAGCCCAGAACAC
Organism: Machaerirhynchus nigripectus; assembly: GCA_013397975.1. Taxonomy (NCBI): domain Eukaryota; kingdom Metazoa; phylum Chordata; class Aves; order Passeriformes; family Dicruridae; genus Machaerirhynchus; species Machaerirhynchus nigripectus. Next base: position 1,448,668 of record VZRQ01010146.1, on the reverse strand, counting down.
TTAGTGGAGAGGTCAGATGACCCATAAAAACCCCCACAATTCACTTATGCCTGGGAATAGAGTAAACTGAGATCAGCAATAAAACAGCTTTTATACAAGTTGGGAGGATGCTGTAACATGCCAGGGTATTCTGCTAGTAGTACCTTTTGGGGCTGTGTTATGGCAAGTTATATTTTGCACGGGCTACGTCCAGAGATGATCCTCCTTTGGTGTTTCTTCTTTTCCATTAACAAATTTTCTGCTGCATTCGGCCACAGAGCAGAGGCAGTTTGTGTGCTTGCCTGGCATTCCTAAGCAGTGGAATTGGAAGTCAGGCTAAAGGATTCCTAGGTAGAAAGGGCAGAGGAGTGCATTAGTGTAGTAGTGCTGCATCTGCCAACAGATACACTGGTCAGAAAAGGTGTGAGCTAAAAGCAGTATTTTGTACTATTTTGGCCCCATGAAGGGATGCCTTTATACAGTCTTTCCAGTTATACTGTGTCTTACTGGCCTGTGCCATTCCTGATTTCTTTCATGATCCTTCTCTTCAGTGGACATTTCCTGGAATGTTTCAGGAAGTATCCTGTCTTATTTAAGAAGGTTGTCTCCGGGTAGGAGGCAGGGATAGCCTTCCCCTTGCCAACTAACTAACTTCCAAAGCCACAAATTCAACCTCATGATGAGCACATGTTGAAGCAGGGCTCTGTGTCCAGGGCAATCCTCTGATAATGGCCCAATTCATCAGGAAGCAGCATGAGCACCAGATCCAGGCTGCAGTGTCAGGGTAACTCTGTCCTCTTCTTGTCCTTGCTCTCTCCTGTCTTTCCTGCTTTTGGTCCGGTGTATGGTTGCGGTGGGTTGACCATGGCCAGCTGCCAGATGCCCATCCAGCCATCCTCTTGCTCCCCCTCCTGAACAGGAGGAAATAAGATGAGGAAAAGCTCATGGGTCAAGATAAAAACAAGGGTATCACTTTACCAGTTGCTGTTATAGGCATAGCAGACTTGACATAATTAAATGATAATCTATTAAAATAGATTGGATAGTGAGGAAAAAAAAAAAGACCAAACAGCACCTTCTCCCCCTCATTTTTCACAGGCACAACTTCACTCCCAGCTTCTCTGCCTCTTTCCCCTTCCCCTCAGATGGTGGAGGGGGTGAGAAATGAGAGTTGTGGTCAGTCTGGAACAGTTCCTCTCAGACACACATTGCTCCTCATGCTGTTCCCTTGCTCTGGTGTCGGTCCTCTCCATGACCTGCAGTGCTGCATGGGTGTCTCCACAGAGGAATCTCTGCTTCAGCACCTGCAGCACCTCCTTCTCAGATCTGGGTATCTGCAGGGCACCTTATATTTTCCTCACACACTTTGCCTGAGGTGCCACCATCTTGTCTGTGGAGTCCAGCTGTACCCTGGGATGGGTCCACTGGAGGGAGAGGGATGTTTGAGGGGGACTTTTGTCAACTGTGTGCATGGCCAGGGTCAGAAATCTTTGTCCTTCAGAAGTCACAACTTGCCACCGAGTCAGTCCCTCTCTGGCTTCTCCTGGTCAGTCGTTGCTCACGCTGCTGTAGCCCAGGGTACCCCAACAATCAGTCGGGATTTCTCAGAGCTGAGAGGAGGGAAAGGAGGGTGTTTTTTCCCCCGGGGTGAAAAAATGGCAGCAAGAGAGAAGCTCTTGAACAGGAGAGGTATTTCAGGGGAAGGCAGGGAGGAGGCATGTGTGGCTGGAGGAAGGCTGGGACTGAGGCATTTTGGATTTCCTGAAGCTGGGATGTGGGAAGCACTGTGGGTGACAGACTTGGACGGCTGTGAGGAAACGGCCCAGCACGGGGTAGGCACCGGCCCAGGAGGAAGAGTGTCGGCCGTGCTGCGGGAAGGGGCCCTCCCCGGCCACGGGCAAGGTGTGTCCCAGCTCCCAGAGACGGCGAGGCTGGCACCGAGCCTCGCTGGTTTTGCAGGGCCGGGCCCGCCATTCCCGCACAGCAGGGCCCGGTCTCCCCGCCTGTGTGAGCCGAGCACGGCCGGAGCGCAGAGCCCGGGGCTCCTGCCAGAGCCAGTGCCCACACCTGGGCAGCGCTGCTGTCCCACCCGCAGCGGCTGAAAGCACCAAATACCTGTTCACCAGCCTGTCTTCTGACTGTGTTTTACGTAAGAAACGCAGAGCTTTAGTGTTTTTCCTTCCTAATTAAGGATTCATCAAGACAGCTGCAGTTGAGCATGGTTTAAAGTAACACGTTAACTCGGGCTGCTGTTGAAGTTTTGCAGACGGCTGCGTTTTGTAACAGATACCAACATGAACCAAACTTGGATCCAACTACCTCCCAGCTTTTAGATCTGGATCCTTTATGTTCAGAGCGCTTCTACTTAATCATTAGTAAACTACAATATTAAAAATGGCATCAAAGTTTGGCCATGAGCTAGAGGTTTTGACGGAGTGGTTTAACCTTGGCAGTTTCAGAGCCAAAGCTTTGCATAAAGGAGAAATTCTAGGGTAAATGTAAATAACACATGTCTGGAGGATTAGCTGTCTCTTGTCCAGAAATGCCACACCTTGTAATTAAAGAAGAGGCTGTTAGTATGCGACATAGGAATGCAGAGGGTGTGGACCATCTCAGATTTACAGGCTATCAAGTTTATGAAAGAGACTAAATACTGTTTAGTGTTACAAAGATGGTAAGACCTTTGTTCAGCATTGCCCCAAAAACCTGGCAAGCCTCTGATGGGAAAACACTTTGCAAGTAAGATCTTGCTAGAAAAAACATCTGTAAGAAAAATGCAGTAGGGAAACTCCAGCAGCTTCTGAAATGACTGCTTTTCTTCACGCACTGCAACGGGATAATGATGTATAGGCTGAATGTCAATGTGTGTGTGCAAGTTGCCTACTGTGAACTGGAAAGTTTGACTGAGTATTTTAATTTAACTTTACAAGTATCCATTAAAATAAAAGTACGCGAGTGAATTTTAGTGCCAAAATAAGTGCAAGAGAAGCATTTCAGTATGTGAAAAACAGTGTCTGTGATGCGGGTCTGAATGTAAGCATAGGGCTGAGGAAATAATTTTGGTCTTGTCCTTTGCAGTGAGTTGCTATACCTCAGGATATTTATAGCTTTGTAGAATAATGAATATTAACACTTGTCATGTCACATCCAAAGTGTCATGTTAAAAAAGGGATTTGAACTCTAGAGATTAATGCAGTGAAAATTATGACAACACTTGGTTCAATGAAGGAAAGGCTTTGAGTTAACCATAAAAGGCTCAAAATGGAAAATGTTTTTTCCCCCCCCACACCAAGACTACTATGGTGGCTCTGTGCTTCCCACCTTTGTGTCTGCATCCCAGATCTGGATAAGGCTCCAACACTCTTCTACAGGTCAGTTGTAACATCTGTCATTAAATCTGGTGAATGTTACTGCGGGTTTGGTACTCATGAATGGGCTAGAGAAGAGATTAAATGCATTAACAGGGTACCAGGCAATAATCAGAGACCTTCACTTGCTCAGCTGTGTTCACAAGAAGTTTTCATCAGGTCTCCTGCAATGATGGCAAACTGAAGAGACTTGATTGCCTGATTTTTCTGCCTGGTGGATATGCTGTCTTTTTCATTCTTGCATAGGCAAAAGTTTCACTTTGCTGGAAGAATCACAGAAATCCCCTTCTCTAAAGGCAATTAGACTTTAAATGGGATAAAGAAACATTAGCTACAGTGCTCTGAGTGAAGGGGGAAGCAGCTGATTCAGATATCTAGAGACTGGAGGGCACCATTATAATTCAAAGCTTGACCTTCAGTTGGATGGTGTTTCCCTAGTCCCGCTAGGACTGGATTTGGTGGTGTCATTACAGACACACCATTGTGAGGCCAGATTTTGCCCAGCTGCTACACGGGCACAAAGAGCTGAGAAAGCTGCAGGGAGCCTCTTCGTTGTGTGTTCCTGGACAGCGGCCAACCTACTATCAAAGGTTGCTCATTCCTTGAAAAAGCACAGGGCTTGCTCCATCCCCCAGCACTGCTACGACTGAAAGGTGTTCCAAGAGAGTTGGAAAGGGTATTTCCAGTGCCCCAGTTTGTGGGCTGGAAAGGGTCTTCAAGGTGGGCTGGAAGGGCAAGTTTGCAGTGACACAGAAGATAAGCAATGCCTGAATGGGAGGGTGTGAAAAACCATCTCTCAGGGACGAGCTGTAAGGCATGATAGAGCTTTTAATGAGCGAGCTGTCATCAAATGTCTAGTAATCTTTAGTAGTGTGTTTCCGTACGCCTTTAATTTTTGCATGCATTTGCAAAAACTTCCGAAACTCATCTAGAAGCTGGTCTGCCTCTGACCAGCACAATTCTTTGTGTGTCTGTGTAAGTTTGCAGCAAATACACTCTAATTCTTATGTAAAAATTCCATGGGAAAATACAGGAATGACTGCATAACTGATTTGGTATGGCACTGGGCTTTAATTGTTTTCAGATTTCAGTTTTCGAGGCCAAGAAACCAGAGCCCTAAGTAATGTTTCATTTCTGTCCCTCTGCAAACTGAGTCTCTGTGGAACGCACAACTGTAGCACTCAACACTGTATATAGAAAAGCACTTCCAGTGTCCTGCAGATGTCTGCTCAGTAGCTTCCATATGGCAAATTACTTGTTGTTGGACCAGACTCTGCTCAGGCTTGTGCAATTCTGTTGCAGTTGGCGAGGAGGTAACGCAATCACAGCTCGATCTGGCCCGTTGGGTCAAATAAACTCTCTGCATACTCGAGTGGGGGTTTCAAGTTGAATAATGCTGCTGGAATAATTTCCATCCCTCGCTCGTGCTGGTGCAGCCCTGCCTTCCAGAGCAATTGAAAGGCTTGGGGGTTTGGTAATAGGTTAAGGATTTTCTGCCACCTAAGTGCTGGGCGAGGGTGGAAACTCTTGGATATTCCTGGCGCAGGAAAAGCCTTTATTGGCCCAGTGCAATAAGCTGGTGGTCTTAGTGAGGCAAAGGACCAGATAATTATAGAAACAAAGTCTTCCTCCAGAAACTGTTCTCCCTGTCAAAGCTGAAATATTTTGGCAGGGGCAGCTTCCTCAGTGTCTCTCTAGCTCTGTGTTTATTGTGGCTTAAGAGAACACTGCTTTCACTTGGGCTTTTGAGCCACCTAACTCCATTCTGTTTTCTATTTATAATATTTTCCATGTTGGTTTTTTTGTGAGACTTCTGTGTGTATGTCTGAAATGAAGACCAAAATTTGAGCTTAGACTCTGCAACCCAGTCTTGCCAGTACTGGCAGTACTGGTGTCTGCACAGCCTGGCTCCATGCCCACTTGGTTTCATGCTGGTGGCACTAAGATTTGAGGAGGATATGTTTTGTGATGGTGCTGAGTGATGGCTGGAAATTGTTTCTTATATTCAAAACCTCATTTTGAGATATTTTTTGATGTAAGTGTGCTGGCTTCAGGTGAATTGCACCTGCTTGCTTCAGGTCAGGCCCAACCTAACAAATTCACCTGGAAGTCCACCTGAGGCTACCACAAGCTTTAAAGATCCTTCATATTTAACCAAAAACTTTTCAGCAAATTAAAGCTTTGTCCATTTAGAAAAGATGAATTTGACCTAAAGTTTTTAGATAGGTACTGCAGTTAAAGAGAGTTCAAGCAAGGTATTAGGGCACTGAATAGATAAGGCAGAAATACAGTGATTCTAACTTGTCCACTTTTGCAATACAGGCAGTGGGCACACATAAATAAGAAGATTTGTTCTTTTGGCTACCTTGTTTTGGTTTGCAATTTGCAAATTGTATTTGTAGCTCAGCTAATTTGGAAATGGCAGGAAACTCCAGTTTAGTTATGAAGAGACACTTGCCATCTGCAGTCTAGCAGTACTTGCCAACTATATGTTTGGGACACAGCAGTCTAGGCAACAGTGGTATCATCTGACCCTAATATATCTATTTCTCAGTTTATGGTGCTGTAAGCATGTCAACAGAGTAACTCTCAAACACGGCACGTTTTGAAACAAGTAAATTATAGCACTAATCTAATGCCTGAATTTGTTTTTCTAACCTACTTAATTAAAGAAGCATCTAAAAATGGAAATGCTGTTTAGCTTAATGCGAAGACAGAACTAGCTTTTTTTCCTCCCAACATCTGTGTCCAGAAAGGAAGAAAAATCCTGTTTTGACTGGCCTTCCTCCACCAGTGGGTTTTTTTTTTTTTTTAATTTTTTTTTATTTCTTGTCTAAAGCAAAGTAACTTACATAAACATTCCACCTCTTTCCATAAATTGGCTGCAGTTTCTGAACAATGGAGTTACTGTGAAGAGAAGAAAACCACAGACACACCCCACAACTGTTGGTCACACAGCCAAAGAGAACTAAGGACGCATTCTTTGAAAGTACCAAAAAGGAAATCCATGGTCTTAAGGCAAGACCTTTTATGTTATGTTTGGAAATGTTTCTCATTTCTCTCTTTCTTCCCCCACCCCCGCTTCTGCTTTAGCTTTCTTAGTTCAGCATGTTGGAGGGAGTGAAATGGCTCTAGACAGAACTTTATTCTTTGTCAAGATGTGTTGATAGTATTTGTCAGTAGTCACTAACCTGAGATGGGATAGTGAAAGAAAACTGAAAAGTGGGATTTTAGAAAGAGGAAAGAAAACATGTTACTAATAATGCCTTTGAGGCTTCCTCAGTATAAAAAAAAATACTTCACTTGCAAGAAGAGAGAGGCTAAGACAGAAATCTCTGTGTAGAGCTGATAGTTCTCAGTTGTAAAAATAATAATTCTCTTCAGAGAACAATAACTCTGTTGAAACATTTGTTTGCCTCTCTGAAGTATCTCAACACGCTTTCCAAATGGGAATTCACCCCCATCATAGCCTGTGTTCCCCAGCTGGGCAAGCCAACGCGCTAGGAGGTTAGATGGCCCTGTGAGAGTCACGCTACAGCAATAAATACACCCTAAATTACTCCCCTCTGCTGTATACACCAGCCTGTGCAGCCTTCTAAACACAGAATACCAAGTGGTTTGGCACTGTCTGTTGATATTCCCTCTTGGAGGCTCTGGGATTATGATCTCAATGAAGGCAAAGTTGCTGCTGATCTTAGTGGGAGTTAAGCAAGCGTAAAGTCAGCAGAATCCCGCAGGCACCGGGAACGCACAACAAAGCGGTGCCTATAAATCAGCGGCAAGGTGTCTGCTGGCCTCCTGCTCGCTGGTGTGTGCTGGGGATGCAGCGGCAGCCCTGCTCGCAGCTGTGACACCCAGATGCTCTGCAGCCAGCGAGAGGGCACGGCGGAGCTGGCCGGCTCGCCTTCGCGGCAGCCCCAGCTCCAGCCTCCCGCCGGCAGCCCCGGCCGGGCTCCAGCAGCTGCCCCGCTCTCCCGAGGGCTGCCAGGGCTCCCTCCCGGCTGCACGCCAGCGCTGCCATCGAAGCCCTCTCCGGCGGCGGCACTTCCCCTTGTGCCCCCGTCCCTCCCTCCAGAGCCAGCCAGCAGCAACTGTCAAATTATCTGCAAGCTGTGTGCCTGCGTTTCTGAGTGCATCTCTATGTGTTATCCAGCATGTGTTGTGCAGGAAAGCAGCAGAAGTGAGCAAATCCTACACCGGGTAAGGAAGAAAGCAAAATAGCAGTTCTTCTGCCAAGGTACTGAGACATTTTATCAGGATTGGGCCCCCCTAAAATACACAGCTGCTTCCAGGCCTCCAGTTTAAGACAGAACACAAACAAAGGAGGAGAAAAAATGCAGAATTATAATCCCTCGCATGCTATTAAACCCAGAGATTTACAGAAGCTAACTGGTTTTAGACCCTGCAGTGACTGGTAGCTGCAGTACGCAGCATGTGGACTGAAAAAGGTTAATTTTTTCCTTTTGCCTGCCAAATAATTTCTCTGCTCCACCCTTGGTGTCCAACTTTCCAATCCCTGAGTCAGTGTCTGAAGTCAAAACAACCAGCTGGGCCTCACTGAACCTTTCACTGTGGGAAAGCTCAACTCAAAATGGCTGCATTGTTTCTCTGTAATCTTATCTTGACTGTTTAATATCCTCAGCAATTCACAGAATTTTAAGGATTGTGTTTTGGCCCTATGGGAAATGCTGACCTAGATGATGTAAAGTTTTTTTGCTCTTACAAGAGAAAATATTATGAAAAAGTAAACTATCCATTTACTATCTCTGTTGATATAATTTACCTACCACTTTGAGTGGAAAGCTGCAGGACTGTGCTGCATACACCTTTTTTCACAATAATTCCATAAACAGACTCTGATAACCTGCTAAGATGAAAGACATGACACCAGAAATGTACCTGTTATAAAGAATATGCCATAGTGACATCTGCTAACTAAAAATAGTTTGTCCGAAGGTTTTCAAACCCCCTTACAGAATTACTCATGGGCAAAACATGCAGTATCTATTACTGTCCAAAAACTCTTATATAGGCCAAAAAAAAAAAAAGTGATTAAGATGAATTTTACAGGACACAGGAAAAATTTGAGAACAAGAAGAAACATACTAATTTTTGGGATGCTGTTATGTTTTAGCAACACTTCCAAAACTTTCAATATTGAGGTACAGCAAACAAAGGCCATGTTTGAAAAAAGACACACGAGGATCACCAAATGCAAGGAAATGTAGCACTTCAGTATGAGTGGTGTTTTACGTTTTGAAGGCTGGGAGGAAAGCTCTGGGAGTATTTGCCATGTGTTGGGCAAACAGGCGTTCCTCCCACTGACAAGCCAATTTCTGTGGTGCTAGCTAGTCTCACGGGTGCACTTGTTGGAGCAGGTGTCAAGGCAGGTCTTGTGGGCTGACCTCAGCTTTGGCAAGGAAAACTTGAGGAGAATCCTGTTAGTACAGTTTTATTCTCAGCTGTGAGCTGAAGGCCAGAAATCTGAACTTTGGTGGTGAGGTTTTTTGCAGTCAGTTGCACGGCGAGGACCTGTTCATGTACCTGCTGTACAAATTGCTCATGTCTGCTGCGGATGGCAGCGGTCAGGCGTGCTGGAAAGCGAAACCAGGACTTTTCACAGCTCAGGTGGAGGGTTGAGGGCGTGCAAAGCCCTTAGGGTTTGGTTGCTCCAAGCCATCTGATTTCCTCATTAACAACTTGATGTTAATGCAGTATCTGTGATACTGACTTAGGATGATATAGGAAAATCATGTTCTGGAGCAAGTCTGAAAAGCTTTTGTGCTTCTCAGTCATTACAGATGGGTGAGTGCTGCTGGAGAGTAAGTCTCAGAGAAGAGAGCTGTAGCCTTCTGCCACTGGACCTGGATCCCCAGTCTATGCCAGTTCCCATCCCGTTTCATAGTCTTATTCCTGTGTATGGTCATTTCTCATTGATAAGCACTTTTTGTCTATGGGACATGTACGCCTCCTGTATCCAACTTGTATTTAACAGTGCACACTTGTAATCTAGCCGTGGGGATAGGAGCTCAGGTCTTGAGATATCTGATGGCCAGGTATTGCTTTGTGTGCTCATCTTGGAGGAATAGGCTATAAGCATCATTGATGCATAATGCGTGTACTTACGTATGTAAATTAGGTTCCTGTTGTTAACCATGTGTCTGTGAAAGAGCTGGTCCTCCCGCTTAGAGTTTTCCCCCCGCTTGGGTAAAGGAACCCATTTTAGAAAACACATTCTCAGGATAGTCCACATAGTTATCAGGATATGTCCAGTTCAAGTTTTCACTATTACTTAGTGTACGTGAAAAATTATCCCTGACTCATTCCTTTGCAATTCAATGTTTGCACAGCTCTGTTCCCCAATGCTTCTGAGGGGATCCCTCCCCACCAGCCACAAATTCAAAAGATCAATTGTGTTAAAATAGTATAAAAAAAGAATGTTGCAATTACGACCACAGCAAATTATACCAAAAGATGTGTTGCTGATCTATACAAAGAATGTCAGAGCCCTTCCAGAGCTATTTGCTTTGGCATTATCCATGGCACTGTCCTTGGGCACCGCGTGAGGAACGTGCAGGCGCCATACAGGCGATACTTGGGTTTTTGGCTTTCTTAGAAGCAGTCTGCCAGACAGATCCCAGCGATTGTGCAACTGAGAATTCAAACAGATTAGACATGTGTTTTTAAGTGAAATTGGAAATGAGGAGATCAGTGAAGACAGATGCTGCATTAAGCATAAAAATCTGCAACTTGGTTAGATTTGAGTTTCACATGACAGTAGGTCCTCATAGTGATCTTAATACAGGACAACGTTCCCTTCTATTGACTTTTCCTACTTCTCCTGGTCTTTGTACTGCAATAGCCCTGAGCCTTCTTGTAATCCAAATCCAAGCAGGTCTCAGACCTCAACTCATGTAAGGTCTCATATTCATACCAAGGCTTTATCATTTATTTATTTGTGTAATCCTTAAGTCAGAGTAGCCCACCATAAAAATTACAGCAACAGGAAAACCCTTGCAACTTGTTTACTGGCACAGAGTCACAGCTCAAGGGCATGTTCCACCCTGCAGATATGCGAGGTAACTGGGCACTCTGACAGTATTGGGAAGGACGTTGCCTGAGGACATTAGGGCTATCATACTACTGAAAGATATACTTGAGACCATTGCTTCCAGTCAAGGCAGATTTGCGTTTGTGTTGCTTTGCAGCTTCTCATTTCTAAAAACACCCCATCTTTCCTAGTGCAAAGTTGCAGCCTGGTATAGAAATATTCACAGAGGCATAGGCAAACATCCCTATCTTTTTCAGTAAGTGCTGTGTTTGTGATAGGCTGTGGTCCAGTCTTGAATTCCTGAACTCCTGATATCAAAGCTGCAAGAGATGCACTCCCAAGCAAATCAGAAACATTATTTTTAAGCTGAATTATGCACAAATGTCTTTATATAGTTTATGATTCCATTAAAACTTTACTCCATTTCCTTGTTAGTTGAACCAGGCAAGTTTGTGATGCCCTCAGCTGTAGTATAATCGGCCGGTATATATAGGCCTGTTCTTGTATTCCTCATTGTGTTCATTTTTCTCACAAGTGTGTTATTTTCATTCGAAAGAGTTTATACTTTCACTTATTTAGCTTTAGCCGTAAGTGTTAGCTCTTCCTACTTGAAGTCCCCAGTCATGCACTTCCACTGTTTTTCCTCAGACCAAAACATAAGCTTTGTAAACCTTACCACCTTCTACAGCAACAAAAACATGCTGTATTTTCCAGTAAAATGTCTCAGGTGCCAAGCACAACCCAACTGGCAGTCTGAAGAAACCGTCTCCCAAAAAGGTTGGTGAATATGTGCAAACATGAGCTGTTTTTCTAAAGGCACTTGCCAGAGCCCTTCTGACACACCAAGCTTAGAAAAATATTTGGCATTGAGCCCCTATTCCAGAATTTCTCCTTTTGCAGGCAGTGGAAAATGCCTTCTTTTCATGTATTCAGATCTTCTGGGTCAATGCATAAGCAAAGCTTTCTATCTTTAGTTCAGCAATGGCTGGCAAACACACCCACTCTTTCAGCTTTTACTCATGATACCATTTCTTATGTAGTTGGACCATTTCAGTTCCACAACTCTCCCTTAAAAGGATATTTCCTAGGGCAGGAGCTGTAGGGTAGATGCGTTCTTTAGGCTTTTTTGTTTACCCTGGGGGAAGCTTGCTACTCCTCCTGTGACAAGGAACTTACAGCATTCCGTAACGGAAATTATATACCTCTGCATAAAAAAACATATGCCATGTACTTCGAACAGGTTCAAAGACTGGGAATGAGGACTTCTGAAAGCCAAGCAGATGTGAAGACTCAGGGAGATGAGGGAAGAAATAAACTAAGGTTACTTTTTGTGCCACTAAGCTACCACAACAATCTGACTGTATTCATGGATGTCTCTGTTTCTTCCCATCTGGCTTGCAGGTCTTCCTTTAGACTTCCTGAATTTCATCAGTTACCTGTTATACACTATATTCCACCACACGGGCTTTCCCTGCATTGCAAAATATGAATTTGTGAAGTAAGCATTGTACAAATTCTGAAGCAGGTCATGGTATGTCCACAGTAAGCTGGTAAATAGGGTAATAGAGCAAGCCAGGCCCATATGAAGGCTTCTCCAACTATGCTTTCCAGGCACATCTGCCACACAAATCTGAATTATAACTGCATATCACTTGGGTTTATGAGTCTCTCATGAAAAATGGTATTGGTCTCTGTAAGAAGCCATTGACCCAGCATGTAGGCTTTCAGACTACATGTAGACATGTAGACTGACCAGATAAAACCCAAATAACTCTTGTGACTTTTTACTAGTTTCATCTCTTGCTACTCACATTTAATTCATTACAGAAATCACGATGAAAAACCCCAAAGGTTTATTTCTGCAGAAGCCAGGGTGCAATATCAGTAGTCTTTTATTGCTAAAATATTTACGCAAAACAATACCTTTCTAGTAGCTGATCACTGTTTTTTTCCCCATAATATCCTTATTCTGGCAGAAACAGGTGACCAAGAAATGCAAAGAAAAAATAAGTTGGGGATTAAGTTCCAAAGAACAATTAAACAAGCTGTTTAAAACTCAAGCTACTCTGTAGTTACTGTAAATCATATATGGCCATATGTCCTGCAGGCACTGGGGGCTGTGTGATTCCATTTCAGTTAGCAGATCCTGAATATTGACAACATCTGTTGGGTTAAGTGATCCTGCAAATATTTAATCAAAATCCTTGATGTTGTAATTGTCCATCTACTACATAAATACATCAAGGTCCAAAGGCTTTGCTGCATCACTACCCAATTAACAAAACCAATGACATTTTTCTGTACAGAAGGGAAATCTTCATACCTAGTCACACCTGCTAATAAAGCTCCCATGCCAATTAGGCTCTAGAGGATCCATTTTTTAATTTTTTTTTTTTAAATTTGAATTGCTGAAGTTGCCCAGTCCTCAAATGCTCAGCTCAAGGCTAGATGGAGGCCAGGTCTGCTAACATATGTTATGTTCCTCCACCATAATGAGTTACTACACAGGCAGGTAGCAACATAGTCTAATGTAGGCAAATCCTGGATGAACACTTGTTCCATGAACCTAATTTCTGTGTAGCAGCAAAAATAGTTACTCAAAGTCAGTGTTATTGCTGTGTGCTCTGAGTGATAGTAAATTAATAAAAAGTGGGGTGCTGGCTTTTTTTTCCTTTTGCTTGTGGCTGATAATGAAGTGCAAAATGTCTTCCTGAAAGGTCTTTTCATCGCTGTGTAGAACCATAAGAGATTGTGAGATGTGGTCCTTCCTGATTTACGCCTGCCTACAATTTCTAGCAGCTGTTTGTCTGATTTGTCCCTAAAAAACCTGTAAGGGTGGGAATTGCACAGACTCCTTTGGTAACCTGTGCCAGTACTAAACTGTCCCTTTAGCAACTGCCTGCTCCCTGATGCCCTGAAACAGGTTTGGCTCTTCTGTTTGTTTGCTCTGTAGACAGAGCAGGATACTGGTGACTCATCTTAAAGCATGCAGATAATACGTGCTTTTCAGGGAAGAACATGCTTGGATGAACAATCTGTAAAACCGATGTTTCTTCCTTTTTTGATTAAACTGTTTGGCAAAAATAGGTATTAGCTTTGCTTTCCTGTTAAAAAAACTGTTTAGGAACTCTGTGGGAACTGGTCCCACCCTGCTTGCAACCCAGCTGCTTGTCAATGACTGTGAGTTATCCATGGGCCAGCTTTTTTTTCCACATCCCTGGTCCTCCCTTGTGTGCTTGTGCTGTCTTGCAAACAGGTTGCAGCCAAGCTGCTTTGTCCCTCTCATGTGCCCGGGCTCAGTGCCCATGAACTCTGCCTGGCTGTGGGGCCAGCTGTGCTCTCCTAATGGTCTGCAGATCTTGGATAGGTATGGACAGGATAGTCCTCCCAGGCACCAAAAAAAAAAAAAAAAAAAAGGAAAAAAGATTTCCTTGTGATTCTTAACAGAAACATAAAGCATAGCAGAAATAAAGAACAGCTCTTCTATGTGCCTGCCATTTTGTCTGGTAGCAAACAGAGACTGCCTGTTTCACACACCTTGGTTGAAGCGTTTGTTTCTCATCTGTTCCCCATAGTAGTTCCCTGTCAACTATCAGATCTTTAAAAATAAAGTCACTTTTGTCCCTGTGTTTCAGTTTCAGAGGCCTTTGTTGTGCCCTGTTCACTGTTGTTGAATCCCTGAGTGTGGAAATGTGAATTTTTGGCTTGAAATTGGAAACTAAAAAACAAACAAACTGAAAGAACAACCCAAAAACTTTTCCAGAAATTAAACCACCACAACTAAAGGATGTCTGAGATTTTTTATATAATCTTTATACATGGACTGTTATGTGACCATGCTTTACAATGATTTTATTTTAGTAAGCTTACTTCTTTTTATATGGAAGCGAGACCCAAAACTCTCAATAGGCAAAAATTCACTTATTTTGTCACAACTGGTTTAAGTAAAATTCAAGTTCCTGCAAAATACCTTTTTCCCTGGAGAGTTCTCTCTGTCAATGGCAGTTAAATAAGTAATAGACAAAACAAGTGCTTCCAGTAAGGTTGCTTGGGGATTCTCTTCACAGGCAATGTGAAATACAATGAGTTTGGGAATTTCATGTTAATTCCTCTTAGAATAAGCACGATAAAACTGTGGGCCACTTATCAAAGCAGGAATTTCCCTCAGTGCAAATAGACTTCAGTCACCTCCCAGACAAACTGAAAGCCACGGGGGGAGAGAGAGCAGCGTAGTTGGTGGCCAATACATGGCCTCCCTTGGCCCCCACAGCCACTGTGTAGGGATGGCCCAGGGTGAGGGTGCCCTGTGGCACACAGCAGAGTCACCCCCTGTGCCACAAAGGTGGGGCTTTGAGATAGCCTTTTGATCACAGCTATTGCACCTTGATGCAAGGGGTGGCTCATGGAGATGTGTATCTGCCTGTCCCACACTTACAGCACTTTCAGGCAGAGGGTGAGGGGGCACACTGGACTGCTTGGGAAAAAAGAGACATTTGGTACAAAATAGAGAGAATCTGGGTGAAGGAACTGTCTCCTGTGAAAATGGGTAATGCAATGAGAGACGAGGGAGTCACTTTTACTGAACAAGCAGCTGGGACAAGGGTGTGATGAAAGAGACTAAATCCAAACCAGAGGCTTGTCTGGCAATCTTTGATCCTCCTGAGAGATCTGGTCTGTTTTCTCTGCAGACCCAAGCACCAAAGAGCTTTGCATAAATAAAGAGCCCTCTCAATTTTTCTGGGCATCAGGAGACTGTACAGTATTTGCAGGGAGAGAAACCACTAAAAACATTGATGGTAGTGTGTGTTTTTTAATTTGATTTGTCCCAGTGGGGTTGCAGTTTCCATTGTTATGTGCTGCATTTAGGGTTTGTGATCTATGGCAGTTGTACAGTTTCACTCCAGCAGAGTTTTATTCAAATATCAGATGATACTTAATGGGCGTTTGAAATCCTAGAAGTATTTTTTCCCTATATCTTAAGTTGACATTACCATGCATATGCTTTTCCTCTCTCTTCGTGAACATCCTGATGATGTGGTATGATAGCATGTTCTGGTAAAAGGCTGGAATACGAAAGCCATTTTTTTTTTCTCTTTCCTTTTTTTTTTTCTTTTTTTCCTTTCTTTTTCTTTCTTTTTTTTTTTTCCCCTCTTTTTCTCTTTCTTTTTTCTCTTTCTTTCTTTCTTTCTAATAAAGAGAGACACTCCATTAGTAAAGATGGTGAGCTTATTCTTTACCTCGCCTGGTCCTTTCAGGCATTTATCTAATAATATAATCAGTTATTGGATGACATTCCCTTCAGTCAAGCTACATTCTTGCCTTTCTAAATTTAAATCTTGGTCAGTGAGCACAATCTTTGGTAGGAATCCATCAGTCAGCAAGTTTGTTAAAGGTGTGATGCTATCAGCAACTCAGTTTCATGCTTTTCCTTGTGCTGCAGTACTGTACAAGGAATGCAAAGTAGCAGGGGAAGTGTGTATGTTAGGGAGGATAAGAGTAGAGCAGAAAGTTTCCTCATTCTCAAACAAGTGGAAATTCCTTCTGATAACATGGGATTACAGTGGATTTACAACCAGGACATTGAGTTTCACTGAGTCGGTGTATCAAAGCTTTTTCTCCCCATTGTCTGCTGGTTGAGTGACGTTTGCCTATTCTATTTCAGATGAGAGGCTGAAAGTTTGTGTAGGACTTTGCTTGCCAAAGCTTGTAAAGTGACAGCAACTGCAAGGCTGAGGGCTAAAGGAAGGGGACCATATGCACGCTCTTTTTGTACTGTGTAAGGAGGGGCTCTGTCAGGAGAGCAGAGACCTGGGAGGCACAGCACCATGTAGGCAGGATCCTGCTGCTAGCTTCATACTCTGCTGTATTTGGGGATGTACCTATACCATGAGGCCTCACATTAAAGCTCTGGCTGTTTATATTTGTGTGGCACAGTGCTGAGGTACTCATCCACCGTCATCCATAAGGTAAAGGGGGCTTGAGAGCACCTGTTCTGACTAGGATTTATGGTGAGATCTTCATCATGAAGTCTGCACAAGGAGCTCCCTGCACTTTTCTTTGGTTCCCAGGAGAGAATAGTCCTTTATATCCCACTGCTTAACTCTGTAAAGTTAAATTAAATGGGCAATACAGAATCAAAAGACAAAATGACATTATTGCTAAGCTGCGCCTTTAATTTCAGAGCTGCATGCTGTGGCAGATTGTGAGTGTGCTTTTGTCCAACAACTTAGATTTAGGAGGCTAAATAGGGGGTATGTGTCCAGGGGAGCAAGGAGCAAGAGGTCAATGGCATTGATGTCACATTCACTTTGCCTCTGTAAGAGAGTTAATTAGGCTTCACACAGGCAGAAAAGTGAAGGGTTGAAATGGTGAATGAAACCAGAATGAAAGGCAACACATTTTGCATATTTACTCATGTTTGCTGCAAATCTGATTGAGTAAAAGACAGGCCACATTCCCTCCCCTTTGAACCTAAGAATGGCTTAGGGACTCAGAGCAGAAATTTGTCTATTCCAGTGTCTCATTTTTGATATGGGCTAATATCAGAGCCCTGGGTAAAATGTTTAAATACTAGAGAAGCATAGAGTCTTACTTCTCTCAGTATATCCTCCCAGTTTCTGGCAGTATGAAGCTGGGGTTTTTTTCAGCCAGAGATTGTGTCTTCATCTCCATGCTGAATATTTTTTTATGGAGTTCTGCAGGGCTCAAAGTCACTTCATTCAAAGAGCTGTCTTTGCTCTTGAGGATGGGCCACAAAAAGGCTGTAGAAATACAAAATGACCAGTTCACCATGAGCTGGTACTTAAAAATTCTGTGTTGTGGAAATGAGTTAAACTTTTTTGGTGTTACTCGTGACTCTCACTTCTTCAGTGTTACTCATTTTTCCTACAGATCTAAGAAGAAATTTGGCCTTTTTAGTATATTGTTTACCAGGCAATGCCTGCACACGCAGCAAAACCTTTAGATTTGGCATATGTAGTTTTATAGTCAGAAGCTATTAACCTCCACCTGATAACAATAATTTTTTCTCAGAAACTAAATTAAAAGCTCCCGAGGATTGCCAGTGATTGTAATTAGTATGAAATGAGGATGAAGCGCACTTTTCATCACTACCTAAATGGCAGCCTCTGGTACTTCAGGTCCTTCTCCTGACCAAGGATTCAATGGAAGCAAAAATCTGTAAAGGAAACAACTCTTTGTATGAGTAACCAGAGTACTGGATATGCTCATACAAGACTTCTTACCAGAAGTATATTTGCTTTGTTCATTTAGTCTTTCTAAAAGGGAGGAACACTAACCAATTTTGAATGAATACTCAATTCCATCAAGCCAAATACAAGGAGAAGCAACATTTTATATTCCATAATTATGCAAACTTTCCTTTTGGCTGCATGTTATACGTGATTCTGAGTGTGCCCAGAAAGAAAAAATCAGATAATCCTACACATGTCCCAAAGACCTTTCTTCTCCACTACCCCCCATTCCCACCCCCGATATGGGTCTTCTCCCGTTGACTCTTCAGGTGACTGAAGAGACTACTTGTACACTGTCATTATTATGGTACCGGAGCACACTGTGCTTGTACCCTTGCCCAATTCCCGGAGATTTCCTTTCAAATCAGATTGCATGATTAGATTCCAGTAAAAATCCTCAGCCTCTGTATTATCATAAGTTCTGTTCAGGTTTGAAACATAATTTTGTCCTTCATAGAAAAGCAGAATTTTCAGAAGAAATGTAACTCTGTGATCTGATCTAATGATTTAGACCCACTATTTTAGTAGATCACAAAAAAATTGGCAGTATTCTTTCTTTGGTAATCCTTTCTCGGAAAAAGTAAGCCTCTTAATAAATCTCAGTATTCATGGATGGAAATTCACCAATGGCAACAGTGTTTATTGACCTTTCCAAAGTGCTAGATTCAATTACACATTCATTAATACAACTGTGTATAGATTAGTCAAGTCAGCTCTTTTCCATGTTTGTGTGGAGGAGATTCCCAGCTCCTTTTAGGCTTGACTGGTTGTTCACTGTACAGGACATTTTTGCTCTTCAGTCTGCAGTGTGCGGTGGAAATGCACTGAGCCCACTCAGACCCTGGGATCAGTTTGACTGTAGTGGTCTGAAGATGAGCAGAGGGCTTACCCAGCCTTTTTGGCAGGCTGGTGTGCAGTTTGACCCTGGCCAGCATTTGAGTTGAGCTCGTGTAAATCCAGCTCAGCCATCTCTGCACTGCCCTACAGCTGTAGTGCGGACATGAAGTGCAGCAGTTTAGTGGTGCTTGGTCCTTTGCTTATGTGCTTGCTCAGTCAACCTGCTGAGGGAGCACCTTGCGCCAAGGAAAACATGAGTTTTCCCTGTATACTTTTCTGCTTTCTTCCATGCTTTCAGTGTCATGCCCCAAGCAGCTGTAGTTTTCTCCAGCTATATCGTTAGAGCAGTGCAGCTATGGAAACATTACTACAACCTTTAGGAAGTCTTGCTAGCTTTAGTCTTATGGTGGATTTTTATCTTTCCACATAAAGGGGAATATGGAGTGGGAATCAGGGAAAAATATCAGATGTTATATTGAACTGAGATATTCAAACCCTTAGTTGCATTGACATATTTATTATGAACACTTACCTATGAAATTGCTTATGGTGCCTTTTCGGGGTGTTTTTTTCCCTGAACAACACTGTCTGAAGCTGTAAAAATACCTTTCATACTTAAAAATACTGGCTGGAGCCATACACCCACGCACCCTAATACCTATAAATTAGTATTTCCACAGAGGTTTATTTAATACTAGTGATACAAACATATAATAATATCTTAAGGGCTACCAAAATTGATAAAGTACTTTAAATAAAATGCTTTTGTTCAATTATTTCTTTCATCTGCTCAAAACACACAACTCCAGTGCTTTGGTGGACATTTTTTTGCTACTGAAAATCTTCATGTGTGGATATTGGAGACGCTGTGTAAGTGTATACAAAGGTACTTACTGATGTATATAGTGCTCAGAATGGTAACGAAGAAGTCAATTTGACATCTCATTTCCCAGAAGACCGTACTCTTAAAAGTTCTGGGATGTAAGTTCAAAAATCCTCCGGAATTTCTCACCACAATTTGTGGCAAGTCAGCTGTATGAATGTGTATACACAGTGTAGATCCCTGTGAGATATTCAGCCCCCGTGGATTCTCTTCACACGCTGTGAAACACTAATTTAGATTTTCCTAGCTTCTTTCTTGGAGGCTTTGATTAGAGAATTAATTAAATCTGTTGGTATTTGGAATATCATTTTTCAGAAGGGATATTAGACAAAACTCCATTAGGAGGGCATTGTGTTTCTGAAATAGGTTACCCAGAGAGGTGCTGAAATCTGCTCACTTGAAACTTTTCAAGGCTTGGCCAAGTCTTGGCTCTGCTGAAATACTGCCTCTCTTTCCACTGGTGTTTTCTATCTTTCTATGCAAAATACTCTGCTTTTCCCTCGATGTATGTATACCATAATATTTGGTATGTATTTTAAAGACCGGACTTGACCAGTGTAAAACTTTAGTCTAATCATCTGCATTACACAGACTGCAGAATTTTACTAGGATTTTCTGGTGAAAGCTACCTTGCAGTCAACTGGCCGTGTGCACTGTAATGAAGAAATTCAGTATTTCTTGAAGGATTTTGGGTGGTAGTCCATGTCCTAGTAATGTGAAAGGTTGACCCAGTAGAGAATTATCCTTGCAGCTGCTAATCTGAAGTTTGTCACCAGAATTTTTCAGCTTTTATATATTGGTTTCTCTAGTAGCTGATAAAATCTTCCTCTGCAATGTTTACAATCCAAGACATTGTTTAGTACATTTAATTCCATTAATTCGTATTTATAGGAATCTCCTTTTATTTGAAGTATGACTTTAAGGTGGGTACAGGATCTAGGACTCTGTTATGATTTGTATTGATACAAGTCTGCAGAAGGTTGGTTAAGGGACATTGTTTCTGTCTACTGCTGAGGTTTGAAGCAGTAAAGCAGAATTCTTGAAAAAGTATTTACATATATATGTATTTTGAACAGCTGTGGCCTCAGCAGGGACTTTAGGGCACATTCTTTGGAAAAAAGTCATCGGTTTAGTTCACTTTCTACTCCGAATATTGAGCAAGGTTAAATTGTACTCCTCATCTATTGACATCCCCTTTTTAGACTAAAAATGTCTTCATAGCAGAGAGCATGATTCTTGTTTCCTGATGAAATCACTTACTGCCCCTTCAGGTGCTATCAGATAGATAAGAGGTGCAGTTTGCAGAGAAAAATCTTCAGAAAACAATTACAGAATCACAGAATAGTCTGAGCTGGAAGGGACCCACAAGGATCATTGAGTTCAACTCTTAAGTGAATGGTCCATACAGGGATCAAACCCATGACCTTGGCATTTTTAGCACCATGCTCCAACCAACTGAGCTAATCTCAGACTACCTATTGATTGTTATAGATTAGTAAAAGTGTGTAGTAGAAGTAACAGGAGAGAAAGCATTCCAGAATTAAAACCAGATTTTTTTCATTCCATGTTTTCTCAACCCTCTCAAAATGGGAATCTATTTGTGGCCTTTCCTAATCTGCCTAGATCAAAATGTGTGTAAACATAATTCCTGATATGATTCCAATGATATTGCCAAACACTACCATTTTGAGGACTACCATGGCCACATTGTTGAGGGTACCATCTCATACATTGGTTCACCTAACATGTAATCTACAGTGTGGGTCAAACCCAAGGCTGCATTACTGGAGCCTTTCAAGATCCCGCAAACCAAAACAAACACTTAGACTGACAGGAATCAGCTGTGCTGTGAAAAATACTGTAATGCTGAGGAGTGGTAAAGACAAATCCAGACATGGATGTGATACCTCGGGGCCAGGGGTGGGGGGGGTGGGAGTTACACACCAGTGTTCAGTGTTGTGTTGCTGTATCATGATGGAATAATGAAAGCTCAATGGTTTGTTTTTTCATTGGTTAAGTGTACTGTCATTTGATACCCTGATGGAGAGATTTCTGCAGGGGAGGGGTTGAGCCCTGTGAAACCTCAATGCACTTTCTTTCCATTGTGGGCAGCTCAGTTAAGCTCATATTAAACTCAGCTTTTTCTAATTTTGTAACTCACCTCCAGACATTTGCTTTTGCTCCAAACACAATATTAGCTGTAGATGTTTGTCTGTGTTTGTGGTGTGGGTTGTTTCATTGTTTGTTGTTGTTTGGTTATCCTTTTCTACTGTCAGGTATTAATTAAATATTTTATCCTTCTTTGGCTATAAAATAGCTTGCTAATCATCAGACTAATGTTCTTGAATTCAGGACTTAATTGAGGTTTACTAGTGAAAAATACATATATTTAGGTACACTGGAAGCAATGTGTTCTTATTGTAACTTTCGTTTACCTACAACAATCCATAAGCTGTATAAATCTTCTGGCACTGAAGACAAAGTTAGTTGAAGCAAATTCATTTCAGTATTATTTCTTAATCCACCAGAACATGCTTCCCTTTTCCTAGAGTAGAACCCTTTTCAAGTCACTTGCTTGAAATGTATGAAGTGACGAACTGCAGATAGCAAACTGAGCATTTGTTTGAGTTCATGCTTATTACAGCAGTGTTCTGGAAAGTGTTTGTGCTTAGGCTTTTAATAAACTCCCTCTAGAGATCAATTACCATGATTTGTCTAGTTACTATGGATAAGAGGTTTTGGGGGGTTGTTGTTGTTGAAATGTTTTGTTAAAGTGAAAGAGTCTTGAATGCTTTTATTCAGGCAGAGTAAAAAGCGAATGGGAAGCAGAACACAGAACCTCCAAGGAAAAATTATAATTGAAATGGTAAAAGGACTGTGCAACATTGCCAGGTCTTGTAGGACAATTTTGTCTGTGTGTTTTAGGCTTGTTCACAGGTAGCCCAGAATGTAGGTCAGCAGGGGAAGATGTGTAAGAAGGAGGATAAGCAGCGATAATACTCTTGACAAAGTTTTCTCACTATAAGGTTTCAGTATAATCAAAACCAGTTTAGCATTTGAGGAAAAGCACCATGAAATGGAGTAATGGAATTAGCTTTTATGTTTTTCCAGGAACCTAAACCACATTTCCTGTCACAACTGTATATTATTAATACAAGGCATCTGCTAAGTCGGAGCTGCCCTAAAATGTGCACACATGCAATATGTCTGGTTCAAATAATTTTTGTTTTTACATTTGTGGTAAAAAATTAAAACAAGATGCTGCCTTAACCCATCATAAAAAAAGAGTATGATTTGGAATACTGCAAGTTTTCAGCATGGTCTTGCAGACAGATAATATAATTCTGTTAATTCAGCTGTTACAACACTGTTAGTGCCTGCATTTTTATGTCTTGCTTCCCTTTCATTTTATATTCTGTGGTTGCAGCAATTAGTTTCCAGTCACAGAGGGAAATGAGCAGCTATCTTGAAACTCCCTCCGTTTCCCAGCCCCCTGCCATTTAGAACTGGGTGTAGAAAGTTGTTTGTTGTCTGATTTTGGTGGTGACGTATGTCATCTTTTCTCATGTTGTGACCAGCCTCCACAGGCTTAAGGCAAAGGGCATGAAGTCTGCTAATGAAATGGGATCATCTCAGGAATATGATGTCCGGAATATGATTTCCCAGGGGACTAATGCCCTATGCAGAGATTTTTCCACATTAATACCCATTGTGAAAAAAAAATCTATTACTGCATTTCCTTATAGACTGCTTCAACATATACCAAAGAATGACTGAGACTTCTCTGAGAGCCAGACAAGCCTGGAAGTCTGGCACCAAGTCCTGGATTGAGAATCAGGACAAGACGACTCAGAAATTCTTGTGTAGTTTCCCTAGCCCTCTCCCAAAGGCCTGTGTGGAAGGGCTCTGGATGGTGTCACAGGTATCTGTTCCTGTGTGCTGCTCCTGTCACATTAAGTCTCTTTAATAGGTGCAAGAGTGGGAGAGCGTATCTGAAATCCCCTTGGTTACATTAGATGGCTTCCCAGGGGCCTCACAGACCAGCATAAACTTCAGCCATGGGTAGCTGTAAGCTGAGATAAGCTGAGAGCTCTGGCTTGGAGATCAGTTCCCTTGTACAGCTGGGTTTTCCAGCCCTCACCAGTTCATTTTTTGCTGACACCAACCCAATCTTCTTCCTCTTATGCTTGTGGTGCCAGTGGTGCTTGACCACCGTAGCCTTGGTCTTTTCTCTGTCCCTTCTAAAGAGCTCTAACCATTTCCACAAATTGTGCCAAGAAAACAATCCCCCCAGCACTTTAAAGGAACTGTTCTTAGTGAAAGATGAAAACATACTAAAACAAACAGTTTGTGAAGCCTCTCTAATGCCCTTTTAATTAGTGAGCTTCATCTTTTTTCATCTTTGGTCTAGTGTGATCCCTTGGATGTGTTATATCTAATTTAGGGATTCTGAGATTAAAAGGACAAAAGTCTTAGCTAGTTCATGTCTGCAGTGCTTTGCAGGTTTACACCAGAGAGCATCTGATTTTGCATGTGCTAAAAACCCTTTTACAGCATAAGCAAGTGACATTTCACATCAGAGGGAGTAACCTGCCACTTCAGCTGTACAGCTGGTTTGAGCCCTGAATATTTTGGCTGTAAAATAACAATGATATTTTATAACCTATTGTTTAGAAGCAGATTGGAGGATCTGAAAGCCAAGCTGGGTGTTTTAAGGCTGGGACATGTACCAGGATAAAGATTTTGGCATTAGAGTTAATTAATAATTTCCTTGGTTGGTGAACCAAAACCAAATCCTGCTCACCCAGTTCAGATTGTGTAAAAAGAAAATATTGTTTGTTTGGAATTTACTCTCCAATGGGGCTAATTACTCTTCATATTTCACCCATCACGTTATAATCCTTTTAAGAGAAAAGAAAGAAGAAATATTCTCATTAAATTCTGAAACAGGCATTTTTTCCGACACCTTGCTCTTCCTTTGAAGAGGCTAAAATTCAATGATGGAAGTTGTAAAGAATAAATAAAAAAGCTTTGTATAGAATGATTTACTTAAAATTACACTGTCAAAGAGCTTTTCATACTAATTAAAAAAAAATTCACAATGTTTGTGATGAAAACACTATTGAAACTGCAACCTCACTGCTTACTCACCTGGTGGTATTTTCATGTTCTTACTTAATGAACCCACTCTGTGTTTTGTTACTGTAAGGCTGCCTGGGAGAGCTGGGCTGGTAGCATTGAGTCTTTCCTCAAAGACAGAAGTCTCAGCTGAGCAAATCAGTTCTATTCAGCAATGAAATAAAAAAAAATTTGAGCATGCTCTTAAGTTCCATTTATTCAAATGGTTTTCTAGCCTGGAGACTAAAGGGTCCCTAGTAGCTACACATACTTTTGCTCTCATTTTTTTTCAGTAGGACCAGATGTTTTGGGTACAATGCCTGTGTGTCAGGGTGAAACTGGCTGGGAATCCTCCCCTTAGTAGCTGTGTACACACAGTTCTGGTTTCCCTGTGAGAGGAGTGTGTGTTGATATCCATGGGAGAATGGACTGCTCGGATGTACAAGAGTTACCTCTTATACAGGACAGAGCGAAGTCTAACACCTTCAAAATCAAATTGTCCTGGTACCACGCCAATTCAAACATGAACTCCCTTAGAAGGCAGGCATGGCCAAATGAGGCTCGTGTGGACCATTATGAATCTGGACTTTTTCTCTCAAAGAGTAATTTCATCATTCCTGGAACCCCATCATATAAGTGTTCCTGATGAAATGTACCTCTTGGCTGCCAGGTGAAGAAATAACTTTTCCTTAGTCAAGAACTGTCTGTCCAGATGAAGAAAAGCAGATCCATACTTAGCAGATCTATTTATATGTATGAAACACTGTAATTTAGACCTGTATGATGTTCCTACCTGAACACATGGAAAAAACCTTCCCTCCCATAACTAGAAAAAACTTGTCTTAGCTGGGAAATAATTAATCTGGAGAAGTGTAATTTGAAGTAGGGAATCGTTATATTCTTCTCTAGGCCTGCTTGCCTGCTAGAGTGTTACTGAGGGGCAGAAAATGTTCATGTCCAATTGTGGTGGTACTGTGCTTATTGGCTTATGTCAGTTATATGAGGGCAGCTGTAAGACTAAAAGGGGATTGCACCAGTTTGACTGAAGTCCCCTGAGCAACATGTCCCTGTTTTAAATAATCTTCCCCACCCTGTGCCACTGGCTCCTGCTATGTGCTCTCCCTCAGCTGTAGCACTTCTCAGTAGCTCATTCTACTCCCAGCCTTGCAGTTTGTCTCTTTGGGTACCAGGTCTGGATCCACAGACTGTTGCTGTGTCCTCTGTGAGTTCTACATTACAGCTAGTCTTATCCCTCAAAACAGGAACCATTGCTTTTCTTTTTCATCTACATCCTTTCTCAGGCTGACTTACTTCCCATGCAATTTTCTAATACAGCTACTACCTCGTGTTGGCAAGATACCACTAAGGCTAGGAAAGGTATTGCAAGGGCATCACGGCAGGGTACCACGATTGCCCACTCTACACTTTTTGAATCCAGTCGAGCCCTGGTGATGGGGATCTTGACAGCAGAGACAAGTTGCCACTAGGGTTAGGGTTCGGGTTCAGAGAGCTCCAGACCCTACAGCTCCAGAGACACTGTCCCTCACAAAAGGCATTGCAAGGGCATCACGGCAGGGTGCCAAAATTGCCATCTCCACACTTTTCAATCTGGGCTGCCTATGGTGATGAGGATCTCTGGCACAGATCCACACTGCCATTAGAGTTAGGGTTAGGGTTGAGAGAGTAAATGAACCTAGAGCTCTTGGGACACTCAGGCTAGAAATGGCACTGCAAGGGTATCACAGCACAGTGCCAACAGTGCCATCCCCATACTTTTTAATCTGGGAAACCTGTGGCGATGAAGATCTCTGTCACAGTGCCAAGCTGCCAATAGGGTTAGAGTTAGGGTTAGATTTAGGGTTAGGATTTGGAAAGTTAAAGAACCTAGAGCACTTGAGACACTTGGGATTGAAAAGGCATTGCAAGGGCATTACGGCAGGGTGCCAACATTGCTGTCTCCACACTTTTTAATCTGGGCCACCTATGGCGATGAGGACCTCTGCCACGGTGCCAAGCTGTTGTTTGGGTTAGGATTGAGAGAGTAAAAGAGCCTACAGCTCCAGGCACACTGGGGGGTGGAAATAGCATGCCAAGGTGATCCAGGCAGGGCCCCAGATTTGCTGCTCCTACATAATTCTAATCTGAACCACCCATGGTGATGTGGACCACAGTCCCAGAGACAAGATGCCATTAGGCTTAGAGGTAGGGTTGAGAGAGGAAAAGAGCCTAGAGCTCCAGGGACTCTGGAGCTGGAAAACACATGCCAACAGGATCATGGCAGGGTCAAAACATTGCTGCCCCCAGACCATTAAGATTAAACCCATGCAAGCCAATGGGTACTTAAGACACAGGCCCAAGTTGTTTACTGGTTAGGCTGACAAAACCAAAACTTCTCAAAAGAAGTGAAAATAATTAAATGGAATGGAATGAAGTGAAGAGCAGTGAAATGAACTGAAATGTCATGAAATGATACTCATTGAAATCACAATATTTCATTTCCTTTCCTGTAAATGAAAAATTTTCATGGAAGGAAACGAAATGAGAAATCAAGGAATGAAGTGAAAGGAAAAGACAGGAAAGGAATTATAATAAAATGAAGTAAAAATTTTTAAAAATGACAATGCTTGCGACACATTAAATTAATGAAATGGATTGGAATGAAGTGTGCTACCGTGAAATTAACCAAAACTTCATGAAATTATACTCACTGTAATCTGCAGATTTCATTTCCTTTGATGAAATGTTGAGATTTCATTTCATGAAAGAAAATTAAATGAGAAATCACAGAATGAAGTGAAAGGAAAAGTCAGGAAAGGAAATATAATGAAGGGAAATTAAACTGAAAAACATAAAACTACTTACAAAAAGGAAAGCTATTGAAATGCAATGGAATGAAGTTAAGTGCAGTGAAAAGAGCTGAAAGTTCATGAAATGATACTCATTGAAATCTTGGGATTTCATTCTCTTTCATGAAATGAAGCATTTTCAGTTTGTGAAAGGAAATGAAATACTGAGATTTCAATTTTTTAATCATTTCATAAAGTATGTAATTTTATAAAGTTTCATTTCATTTCTCTGGACTTCATTCCAATCGATTCTTCATTTCATGAAAGGAAGTGAAATCTTGCAGTATCAATGAGTACCAATTCAGCAAGGTTTTGTCCATTTCCCTGCTCTTCATGTCATCCCATTCAATTTTATTGTTTTCACTTTGTTTCAGAATTTTCTCTTTTTTTTAGTAACATTTCATGTCATCACTTTCTTCTCCTGTCTCTTCGTTTGGCTTCCTTCCCTGATTTTGAGATTTCAGTGAGTATAATTTTGGCAAGTTTTGGTCCTTTTCACTGCACCTCATTTCATCCCCATCCATATTGTTGTCTTCACAACATTTCCAAATTTTGTTTTTTTGTTTAATTTCATTTTATTTGATAATATCTCTTTTCAGGAGTGTTTGTTACACTTCATTTTCTGACTTCAAGATTTCCTTTCCTTTCATAAAGGGAAATGCTTCATTTAATGAAAGGCCACGAAATCTTGCCATTTCAGTGAGTATCAATTAGGCAAGGTTTGGTCCATTTCCATGCACTTAATGTCATCCCATGCCATTTTACTGTTTTCTCTATGTTTCAGAGCATTCTATTTTTTTTTTAAGCACTTCATTTCATCAACTTATTTTCCTGTCTTTGTTTGATTTCATTTCCTGATTTTGGGATTTCAGTAAAGATAATTTTGGTACGTTTCGGTCCTTTTCAATGCACCTCATTTCATTGCAGTCCATTTGGTTGTAGTCACTCCACTTGCAAATTTTGGGGTTTTTTCAATTGCATTTAGTTTATCATATCTCCTTTCCAGAGCGTTTCTGGCACTTTCTTTTCTGATTTCAAGATTTCGTTTCCTTTCATGAAAGGAAACGAAATCTTATGAATTTAGTGAGGATCAATTCGGCAAGGTTTGGTCCATTTCCCCACAATTCATGTCATCCCATTTCCACTTCACTGTTTTCCGTTGGGTGCAGAGTTTTTTTTTTCTTTAAGCATTTGATTTCATCGATTTCTTCTCCTGTCCTTTGATTTGACTTCATTCCCTGAGTTTGGGATTTCAGGAACTATAATTTTGTCAAGATTTTATCCAGTTGACTTCAAAAAAAGAACACTGCACTGCTCAAAGACTGCTCTCCTCAGACCTTTCTTCTTGGCACAACCAGTTCAGTAGAAATGTGGCTTTCACTCCTTCATGTGGGGTTAAGCATACACTTTGGGTTAGGCTTGAAATAACAACAAAGCTTAGAGTTCCAGGGACACTGCAACTGCAAAAGGCACTGCCCCAACATTGCTCCCTCCACACTTTTCTCCTTGGCACCAGCCTCACACAAATGTGGCTTTTACTGCTCTGCTTGGGGTTAGGGTTACACTTAGGGTTAGGGTCGGGAAAACCACAAAGCCCACAGCTCCAGGGACACTGGAACTGCAAAAGGCATGCCAAGGGGAGCACGGCACTGCCCCAACATCGTTCCCTCCACATCTTTCTGACTGGCACCACTTGTGCTTGGCACCTCTGCAAAAGGCTGCTTTTACTGCTTCTCTTAGGGTTAGGCTTACGCTTGAGGTTAGACTTGAGAAAACCACGAAGCCTAGACATCCAGGGACATGGCACCGACAAAGGGCATGCAAAGGAGAGCACTTCATGTCATCTCATTACATTTGATTACAATAATTTGATTTCACAAGTTTCCTTTCTTTATTATCCATTGAATTTCATTTCATTAGAAATCCACCCCAGTACATTTGTTTCACTTTGTTCTCTGACTTTGAGATATTATTTCCCTTCATGAAAGGAAAGTCTTCATTTCATGAACGGAAATGAAATCTTTTTATTTCATTGAGTATCAATTCAGCAAGGTTTGGTCCATTTCCCTGCACTTCATGTCATCCCATGCTATTTTACTGTTTTCACATCAGTTCAGAATTTTTTTTCTTTTATTTTGCAGCATTTCATTTCATCAATTTCTTTTCTTTTGTCTTCATTTGACTTCCTTCCCTGATTTCAAGATTTTAGTGAGTGTAATTTTGGCAAGTTTTGGTCCTTTTCACTGCACCTCATTTCATCCTAATCCGTATTATGTATTCACTTCCTTTTCAAATTTCCTTTTTTTTAAAATTGCATTTTATTTTATCATATCTCCTTTCCAGAGTGTTTGTTACACTTTTTATTTACAACACAGTGTGGAGGCAGGTTGCAGCATAGGCTGCAACACAGGTTGCAGGCTGATCTAAGTGTGCCTAAGCGCAAAGGGAATGGGACCCTGCAGCCACCAGGCTACAAATACTAGAGGTAATCAAGGATAATGAATGACTGTGGCCACAAATAAAATTGCATCAACTTGAGTATTCAGGGAAATTTTAACATCTGACTTGTAGTAGAGCTTAGGAGGACCAATTTGCAATGAAGGCCTCATTGACGAGGCCCCACACATTCATGGAACGAAATGACAGTCCTGGAAGAGAGGGCAGCCTGGAAAACAAGGGAAATACTGGAATTGCTCATGAAACTAAGATGTAGCAAAATCCATTCATAAAAGTATCAGAATGTATCCAATCCATTTAGAAATGTTTGTAAGAAATAATACTTCTACCAGAAAGCTAATGTAAAAGACTTATGTCTAGATGTTTTCTGATTGCTGTGAGGGAGGAGTTCCTGCATCCTCTGCTGATTCTGTCTGCATAACTGGCTACTCAGCAGGGCTGGATTGGCTCCATTCATGAACAGTCAGATCCACTGAGTCCTCCTAGTTTCAGAGACCTTAAAAAGACAAAGGAAAAATACTCTGCCAAATAGAAATAATCAACCTGGAATGTATTCCCACTCTTTCACAAGGATCTTGCAAACAACAGGAATTAAGGGATAAATCAGTAAAACAGAGGTGGTTGTGATAGCTGAAATGATCCTTTACTGGCTGTTCATATAGCAAAGCGATATGAAGAGATGGAAAGTTTGGAAAATCTGCTCACTAGACAGTGAGAGAGGCCATTCTGTCTGAATGTTTCAATTATCATACAGTAATATGAGATTTTTTTTCTGCTACTTCTATTCTACGCACCAAACTGATTGAAAAGTCGATGTTTTCAGGAGCATAGCTATGGATTAAATATAGATGTGCACAGATAGGATTAATTTCTTATGCCACTGAAAAAGATGTGTATAATGCAGTATAATAGAATGAAATTTGCATCTGATTTGCAACTTCAGTATAAATAAATTTAAAACACCTTTTGGATCACTTACATTTTGTCAGCTATTTTCCCTGTTTGAGGTCAGGTGGGAGTCTTGCCATCATTTGTAAAAATGTAAATTATAATAGAGTAAAACAGCTGTGATCTGCTCTTTTTTCTGAATTTCATTCCACTATTACTTAAAAATTGTAAGAAAAGTAGCAACTGAAGTAGGGGTTTTTGAAAAATTCCTTCTCCCATGTCTGGAGTGGACCATGCCTAGGGATGACTGAGATACTGAAATACTGAGGTGCTTGAATACTCCACTAGTGGATTATCCACTTCCTTGCTAGGAATCATGGGAGGTGTCACTATGATAACTAAGGTATATAGCAGTGGACTTACCATCCCTTTAACTCCCATGATTTCACACCTAATGTTGGGCAAGTTCTAAGGAGTATTGTGAGAAAAAGAAAAAAACCCCACCTTTGTGTTTAATAGCTGACTGCTTAGAAACTAAGACTCAAATGTGATTAACTATGATTCAGACACAATCAAGGTAGCACAGCTGAACTTCACGCCAGCTATGGCCACCATACGCAAGTGGACTCTGCATCCATGGTGAGAGCAAGGACGTAAAACCTCTCTTACAATAGTTGTTCCATGGGAGGGAAGAATGGCTAATCAGTAAAGAAATCCCTTAAAAGGCTCTGACCAGGAGCTGTGGTTTTCAGGGCTTCAGTTAAGAAAAGCAGGTAGTGTATTGATGAGGACGCCTCTGAGACATTCAGCATGAATACAACATTGAGCTGCTTAGTTATAATAGTGTCATAATTTAGTGTAATTTTTCCAAAAGCAATTTTATGGATCCCCAATCAAAAGAGTGAAGGTAATTTTGCAACATCAGAGCATGAAGCAGGTTCTCAAAGTTGTAAGGGATTCATTAAGCATGCACAGAAATAGTAACTTTGAGAGTTGCAAGGCTCTCTATATAAACAGTATCTACAGAAATAGGGCTAGAGATGATGAAGAAAAAAGTGGTTGGCACATCACAAAAAGCCTGTTTCAGGGCTGGGAGTCGGAGGAGAGAGGACCCTGTAAAGAGTGGACTCTGTAATGCTGCCAACTTAGTGTAATGTTCGCTTTTCATTAAGCCAAGCCAAACAAGACAAAAAGGGTGAACTTGGATGTTGTCTCCCTAGAGTCCATAACTCTGTGATTGAGATCTCCAGACAGAGGGTTCATGTTAACCTCAGTTGTGTCATATTTAACTTGGCTATTAGAAGACACACTTGGCTCTCTTTGTGCATACCATACCTTCCACATTTTTCACTCTTCCCATTTTAATACTGCTGGTTTGCTACATGGAGACTTCTTGTCATACTGGTGATTTCTCTGAAATACACATAGCTTATCCACCTATCTGCTGCTGAACTTCTAACGTGCAAACTCTCAGTGGGTGCTGATTGTGTCTCTTCATTTAGATGCTGCATGCAGGGGGCATTACTGTGTGATTTCCAGAGGGTGAATGAAAACAAGAGTCTTGAATCTCTTGATCTGTGAGATTATCTCTTGAGATCTGTGAGATCTCAACCTGGGAGGGAAAGCTCTAGGACATGTAATTCCCATGAGAACTTCATATTAAAAAATAAAACCAGTGAGAAGCCCTGTGCTGTAGCCTGCTTGATGAATCTGCTGCTGGGTTAATATATACTCATTTTGATTTCTTAACCCTATGTGAAACAAATGACAATTGCAAAAAATGGTTTCCTTAAAAACATGATCTTTGCTTTATTTTCCCAGCTGCAAAATGCCTCATTTGCCCAATTCATTGCCTTTTACAACCCCCAGCTTGCCTTTTCCCCATGGCCATGATGAGGCCATAGAAATAACTGGGCTCTACTCAGCCCTGGTGAGGCCTCTTCTGGAGTGCTGTGTCCAGTTCTGGTTGCCTCAGTACAAGGGAGACATAGAGCTCCTAGAGTGAGTCTAGAGGGGGGCAACAAAGATGATTAAGGCACTAGAGCATCTCTTATGAAGAAGGACTGAGGGAGCTGGGCCTGTTCAGACTTGAGAAGAGACTGAGAGGGGACCTCATCAGTGTCTCTAAGTGTCTGAAGTGGGAATGTCCAGAAGATGGACCAGGCTCTGCTCAGTGGTGCCGGGCAATAGGACAAGCACAACGGGCAGAAACTGATGCACAGGAAGTTCCACCTGAACATGAGGAAGAACTTCTTTACTGTCAGGTGACAAAGCACTGGAACAGACTGCCCAGAGAGGTTGTGGAGTCTCCCTCACTGGAGATACTCAAGAACAGTCTGCATGCAATCCTGTGCCATGTGCTCAGGGATGACCCAGATGGAGCAGGAAAGTTGGACCAGATGACCCACTGTGGTCCCTTCCAACCTGACCCATTCTGTGGTTATGTAATAAAGAGTTTTGTAGAAGCTCACCTTGCATAGAAAGGCAATAGTAAGAGCCTCTTTAAAAGGCCACCTGTTACCTCTGTCCTCCTTAATTCTGGATTTTTTTGCTTAAGTTCCTGATAATCCATCTCAGCTGATCACATAAGAAATGGAGACCTTGACCAATGGCATTTGAACTTTACAGTCAAAACCCAACACTTTCAACTCAGGTGCTATGCCAGCTTCAGAAGTAATAGAAGTTAAAAAAGGGGACCTGAGCCTCTATTAGGGAGAGACTCTCTGCTAGTGATGCCTGATCCAATCTGCAAGATGTCTGACCCTCGGTTCATGGAGGCAGGGTGGGGAGGACACTCTGTAGCCATTCTGAAAATGAGTAAGTGTGGTACAAACCTTCAAACAGAAGTGATGCTCCTAATTTGTCCCAAGAAAACATCTCCACCATCACAAATGATCATTCTGCCCAAAGCTGATTGCTAATTTTGGCTTTAGAGAAACCTGCCACGTGTACACAGAGTAACACTGCTTTATTCTCAATGAGCAGATGCTTTGAAGAGGCTGCCAAGCCTTTGTAGCTGCTGAGACACAGGGCAAGGGACAATTAATAACTGTTACCTCCTTGCTGATCAAATGACAAGTAGGACTTTCTGCTGCCATTTTTCTAGAGTTTTTGCTCCCAGATTCCACTGCTGCCCATCAGTGACTATAGGAGTAGCAGAACCTACTTTTCATTCATGCCATCTAAAATCATGAGGGCTGTGCCAATGCATAGGTGTTTGTGCCAGTGATGTTCAGCAGCTTAGTTTACAGCTCCTCTTGCAAACTCATTCTCTTGTATTATCATATTGTATTACATACAGTCGTTTGAATAAGGGCGAGGAAAAAAATAATCATCTAATATAGAATTCCAGACAGTGATATCTTCCAGCTGGGGCTGTTGTCAAGAGTTTGTCAGTGTTCCTGTTCCCTGGGCTTGGCAGCAACCCTTGTGGAAGGGTAACTGCTCACTTGGTCTCAGACCACACAGGGCTTTTGAACGTCACCACGTAACTGGTGACAAAGATGTCCTTTTCACAGTAACCTGATGTAAAAGCTGTACCTTGTACCTCTTCCATTTTTGCAGCCAGCATACTGTTGGTGTTATGCAGCCATCTAGAGGGCTTGGTGCCGACTTCAGACAGGTGACCAGAAACCACAAAACTGCAGGAAAACACAAACTCTGCTGACCCTTAGTGGCTGTGACTTGGCTGCAGTGCTTCGGAAATGTTTTTAGAAGTTCAGAACTGCTGTTTTGGTGCTGTTATGCAGTGTGT